>CM074718.1:205255018-205820018 GCA_037306005.1 Rhinophrynus dorsalis
AAGGGTTAATTTTTTTATCGTTACTTTGTATTCAGATGGCCACCAAACAAGCTCTGATCACAAAGTAATGATAAAAAGTCCCGTGTGTGCCACAGGAAGTGGGTCGGCATTGAACTCCCCTCCTAGTGGCACACACAGGGTTAATTTGTGTTTTAATTTTTTTTTTATTATATACCTCATTGAGGGGCATAAGGACCCCCTGATTCCTCCCCAATGAGGTCTTAGTAAAAAAAATATATATATGTCCACAAACAGAGGGACCCTGAGAGTGCCACAGGGGTCTCCAGCGCATTGCAAAGCAATGCATTGGATCCTTGTGGCACTCAGAGGGTTAATTTTTTTTTATCATTACTTGGTAATCAGAGCTTGTTGGGGGGCCATCAGGACCAATCATGATGGCCCCCCAACAATCTCTGATAACGAAGAAATGATAAATGCCCTGTGTGTGCCGCAGAAGGGGGGCTGCATTGGCCCCCCTTGTGGCACACACAGGGTTAATTTTTTTTTCTTTACATTTTTTTTATTATGGACCTCATTGGTGGGTATCAGGACCCCTCTGATTCCCCCCAATGAGGTCTTAAAAAAAAAAAAAAAAAGGAATCAAAATAAATGTCCCTGTGAGTGCCAAAGGGGTCTCCAGCGCATTGCAAAGCAATGCATTGGACCCTTCTGGCACTCAGAGGGTTAATTTTTTTTTTTTATTATTACTTTGTAATCAGAGCTTGTTGGGGGGCCATCAGGACCAATCCTGATGGCCCCCAACAATCTCTAGTAACAAAGTAATGATAGAAGCCCTGTGTGTGCCACAGGAGGGGGGGGTGCATTGGACCCCCCCTGTGGCACACACAGGGTTAAAAAATGTTTTTTATTTTTTTTTAATAATAGACCTCATTGAGGGGCATCAGGATCCCCCCTGATCCCCCCAATGAGGTCTTTCAAAAAAAAAAAAAAAAACCCAAAGAAATGACCCTGTGAGTGCCACAAGGGTCTCCAGCACATTGCAAAGCAATGTGCTGGGGACCCCTGCGGCACTCACAGGGTTACTTAGCCTTTTTTTTAATTAATTTATTTATTTTTTAACTTCAGACCTCGTGGGGGACATCAGGACCTCTCCTGGTGTCCCCCCAGTTATTGATCTCCCAGCCGATCGGCTGGGAGATCAATAAGGCGACTTGCAGGAGAGCAAAAGCTCTCCTGCCCTTCTCTCCTACCACCGGTAGGAGTGAATGGGACCGGGGAAACTACCCCAACGTCATCAGTGACCATGTCACTGATGACGTTGGGAGGCTTCCCCCGGTCCCGCCCACTCCTACCCGGAAGTTCGGGAAGGAGAGACGGAAGAGGAGAAGCTGCGCTTCTGCTGCGCTTCTCCTCTTCTTTTATTGATCTCCCAGCGCGATCGGCTGGGAGATCAATAACAGGGGGGACATGAGGAGTGATCCTCATGTCCCCCCACAATTGCCCAGCTTTTTTTTTTTTAAAATGCGGCCACTGCATGCCGGTTATACCGGCTCATGCAGTGACCGCATTTTAGTGGGTACAATGTACGAGCTTGGCACAGCGGGTACAGCTGTCCAAACTCGTACATTGTACCCACCTGGCACTCTAGGGGTTAAAATTTTGCCATTTTTAAAATGTAACACTTTTATTTCACACCTGCTACTTTCCCTGACATATGCATAATACATATTTTAAAACCCTCTCTCTGACTTGGAGCCAGTTTTGACAAAATCATCATGTAAAACGTATGTTTTTATTAGTAAAAAGGAAAAAAATCATGACCAAGGTTGGGTATTCATAATAATCTAATTTCTGTATTAAAATATACACCAATATACTATACTGTATATTGGTGTATATGTTAGTACCTAAATGTTGTTTTTATGATTGCCACCCCTGACCATGCCAATACTTTGGCCTAGATTCACTAAAGTTCGAAGATGTTGCTGTCCTGTCGGAGCAGTGTCGAAGGCATATCGATAGTGTTCACTGAAGTGTCTATGACATCACATCACCATCACTCCAACAAAAATCTGCTGACATCCACATCCGACAGGTTTATGAATTTTCATTAATTACTTTGACAATGGCCTATTTCCATATGGAAATTAAGCATAATGACTAATTTCCATATGGAAATGCTGAATAATGAGACAGTTTCGTACGCAAGGCAGTGTGTTGATATTAATGTGACACTTCAACACATTTACTAAACTCCAATAGCAGCTTCACCTGTCGGAGTTCACAATCTCAACTTCACCTACCTGAAGTTGGGATCTCTCTGCACTTTCCTATGCATTAACAGCCCTAAAGCAATCACAATCACGGAGGGCTGTGACCTGTTGTCAGTGTTGAAGGATTTCCTCTCTTCACACATCACCAACACTACTACAATTCTGAAGTTTAACAGCATTCTTTCTGCTTCCCTACTTGGCTAGTAGGGGAGTGGATAGGATACTTTTAGCACCATGGACTGCATTGAGTGCCATTGCGTGTGCATTGCTCACCCTTGTGGCACTCAAAGGGTTAAAAATAAAAAAAAAATACTACATCAAGCACTACACAATTATCCCCTTAACTATGTATCATATATTATACATGTTGTGAAGTCCCAGGAGCAAGATTGGGGGGGTCACGCAGCAGCCTTGTTCCCATGCTCAGTGGTAGTCATAGAACCCCATATACACTGCTTGGCCCCTAGACTTGTTCCCTTGACCTCTGGTAACCACAGATCCTCATGTACACTGTCTGACCCTCTCCAACATAGCTAAGGGGAAAATTGTGCAGTGCTTGCGGGTTTTTTTTTTTTTTTTAACCCTTTGCGTGCCAGAGTGGTGAGCAATGCACATCCCTATGGCACTCAATACTGTCCATGGTGCTGAAAGCCTTCTCATTATTACCCTCTCTTTATACCTGTCTAAGTATTGGTATGGCCAGGGGTGGGCATCATAAAAATATGTGTGTGTATAAAAATGTTAAAGTGTTTACGCAGAGCTGGGTTAAGAATACATAGGGACCTAGGCAGGATCCCAAACTAGGTCACACCACCCCGTCGTAAATCTTTCTCATTTTGCTCATTGTTTTGGTGGTTTGAGGTACTAGTACCAAGATAATAAAAGTCAAAAATGAATGATTTAACCCTTTAGATACCAGGGAGATCACCAAAACATTGCAAAGTAATGCATTGGGAACCTCCCTGGCATCCAAGGGGTTACGTATATTTAAACTGTACCATACAGCTTATAATTGAAATGGAACTACACTAGTGATATACAGAGCTTACAACTGAAATAGTATTACTACAGAGCTTACAACTAAAATATAGCTATACTACTGAGACCAATGTTTTTTCATGTAATTGAAAGCTCTGTGGTATCACTACTGTAGTCATATTTCAAAAGGGGAAAAGAGAAACCAATAGGGGAAGAGGAGGATAATGGGGGGAAGAAAGTAAAGGAGAAGGGCAAAATGGGGGAAGGAAAATGTGGAGAGATGTAGGGAGGAAGAAGATGGAGGAAAAAAAGAAGATAAAGTAATGGAGGAAGAAGGTGAAGGGGGAAGAGATTGAAGGGTGGAGGCAGGAAGGTAGAGAGATGGAAGAAGAAGCTGAAGTGAGGGTAGAAGGAGAAGCTGGAGGAAGGAAGGAATGAAGAAGTTGGAGGGAGGGAAGAATACACTGGAAGTAGAAGGAGGGAAGAAGCAAGTATATGTAGGAAAAAGCTGGAAGAAAGGAGTATGGAAGATACTGGAGGATGAAAAATATTGAAGGAGAGATAAGGAAGGATGGAAGAAGAAAATGCTATAGTGAAGAAGATTAAATACACACAAACGCACACAATGCCAACTGTTCTCCCTCTTTGTAACATGGGGTTGCTCTGAAGGATTCCTTGTTATGTATCTCACTGTGAACTCACCCTGGGATGATGCCGTGGATCAGAGGACAGAGCTTGCATACTCCGGTCTCCCCACTACTCACATGATATAACCATAGACCTCACTAATATCAATGGACACACCCTGCTCTCTTTCCTGCTTCTGAGTAAAAAAGCATGCAGGATAACTTGTTACAGTGATAGCCAGATGTCCCATTGACTTCCTCCATTTCCCCTTTGAGTACCAGCAATCCACAGAACACATTGCTCTGCAATATGTGTCTCACCACCCTGGCTCTCAAAGGGTTAGCGGACAGCCATCTACTGCTACAGCTTTGCATTTCAGTTACATTTATTCTCATGATGCTATTAAAAAAGTGCATTTGTTTAAACCCCTCACATTTTCCAAGCTAACAGACACCATCACCCATCTGCAAACAACACCCGATGTAGACTCATACCTACAGTTCTATAGGTGGTTGATACAACTGGAAGTGACACCAATCCAGTGTGGTGATCCCAGGCAGGAAAAAACGTCCATCACAAAGAAGACAAGAACAAAATGTCCTCAGCTGCTATGAGGGGCACGGAGTCCATGCTCTACACCTTATAGAGAACTCTAATTGCAAACACATTACTCTAGGCGGCAACAAACCCATGGCGACACATTATCAGCATAATTACCTGCACTGCTATTTTCTATGGCTGCAGTAAGGAGGGAAGCATCAGAACCAGTGTCTTGGCCCCCACAGTCAGGAAGGAATGATAACATGACCTAACCTGATGTCACCGGCAGCCTCACAGTCCACATTTGCTACAAGTAGCTTGTTAATAGGTGTGACAAAGAGCAACCACAAGTTCCTGCACAATGGGGGAGATTCACTAAGCAGTGATAAAGTAGAGACAGGGCTGGTGCAAGGATTTTTGCCAACCTAGTCAAAACCTCATTTTGCTACCCCTTGGGTCCGCCCCCTGTGTCCCACCCCTTTATGTCCCGCCCTACTTATAGGCCTTGGAATAAATATATCTATATAATATATATTATTAACATTACATTATTATTTTATGATGTTGGCTGTTTTGACACCTTAAATCAATAATTTTCTCTCTCATTAGTAGACAGGGCTGCCATTCAAAATTTTGGGGCCCATTACGTAACCTAACCTAAAACCCAGGGTCCAACATATTATATTACACTAGACCTGCAGGACATTACATTACTTTATGAATCCAGGCAAGACATTGAGCTGCTGTGGGTCCACAATTCCAGTAATTCCCAGCAAGCTGTCAGATAGTTTAGGATGTGGCTAGTGTTAGTCCATCTACAGCTGCAAGGCGGGAGGAGTTTGGGTGCCTTCCTCTAAAGAAGGGTGAAAGAGGGGCAAGGGTGGGTGTAGGGTGAGAGGTCAAGGTGAATATGAGAATTAGGAGTAACCCCTTATGGACCGGCCAATCGCGCACCCGGCCGGCACTTAAGGATCAAGGACCATTTATTATTATTTTTTTTCTGTATCTGATTCAGGACTTGCAGCTGCGCGGGGAGCCCTGAATTCCATGACGGTCCTGGCACGTCATGGGTCCTTATCACTCCCCAACCCATGACGTGCCATGACCATCAAGGGTCCTTAATGGGTTAATATGAGGGCTGATAGCAGAGGATGAAGGGTAACAAGCAAAAATTGTTTAGTGCCTGTTACCTTTTTACAAGTGGCTTCTACTGCTGCATTGCACTAGCCATTTCCTTCCAGATAAGTAGTGTGTGCGTGTGTGTGTTTGCTTTTAATCCACTGAATGAGAGAGGGGTGTCCAGTGTGTTGCTTTGCAATGTGTTGGATACCCCTCTTGCACACAGAGGATTAAAGCTGTAACTTCACAAGATGTTTTTGAGTGCCAGAAATATATACAGCACATTGTATTAAAATGCATTGGACACCTTTCTGGCACTTAAATGGTTATAAGAGGAATAATCCTGTACTAAGCACAAGCTCCATCTATCAACAGTCGCAGAGATTTATTCTCTTTTGCTGCTTTAACAGTTATCTTTTTTGGTGTCCCGTCCCAATTAATCTTGACTGGGGGAGAAAAGGCACCAAAAGTAACATACACACATACAAAAAACATGTAATAAATCTCAGCAGCTACATAGATAGATAGACAAAGGAACCAAACTATTCGTGATAAGAAGAATCAGCTCAGTGCGGGCTTACGTTATCCCTTATAAATCAGTGCCGTAGAGCCTTCCGAAATAAACTCCTTAATGGCAATGGCAACAGATCTTCTGTTTAACACCTTGAGAACCAGAGGGGTTAGCAACACTGTGAATCAATGTGTTGCACACGCCTGTGGTTCTCAGGGGATTAACATACAACGTAATTATATTACACCTATGTATTATGCATGTTCTCACTTTCAGGAACAAACAGGAGTGTGCTGCAATGCTTGGTGAAGCTGCCAGCCCACCCAATTGCCCCCTGTTGCCAGTTGGTTACCTTAATTAAACTTACCTGCTGGCTGCTTCTGCTCTCTCTCTCTCCTCTGCCCTCCTCACTGCACATGCATCACAGAAAATCATCTTGAGGAGAGAGCCAGAGAACTGCACAACAGCATGCTCCTCTGTTAGTGCGTAACTGGAAGGAATTCAAAAGATTTAACTGAGTGATTCCTCCTCCTGTGTGGTCACCACTCTTCTCACATCCCCAGACCATGATGCGCAACAGCACCGCATCACACGCACAGGCAGCCAATGAGTGAGAGCGCGCCTCTATCATTGGCTGCAATGCAACATCATCTAACATGCCAGGAAGATACTGGACAGCGGGGCACATCAATGCTGTCAGTACCTTTCACAGTCAGACACAGCAGCCTTCACTCTGCCTGCCTCTGTGCTCCAGTAGAAGTGCCTACCTTGCCTATTGGTGGCACCAGTCCTGAGTAGAGATGACTTCTCCAGTTCCTATGTTATTCTATAGAGTCTATGCAATAAGAGCTCCAAAGTTGAAGAAATTTTAGTGCATAGTAATTGGAGAAGTGATAAACTGGATGTCATCTCCACTTTATCACCTCTTTATTACCGCTCAGCAAATCTCCCAACGTTTTAAGTACTAACTTTGTGGACATGATTAGATCTGGGGGAAAACTGTCCCCCCCAGTTCAGAATGACCAGGCTCTAGGCAGGTGCCTAGGGTGCCTTGCCAAGGATCCGACTGTGTATATGACCCTGTGTTCATGTTCTGATGCTGTTCTTTTACTGGTACACAGTTAGGAAGGTGTAAAATAACACGTTTCCGTATTAAAGTGATTGTAATGTCTAAACACAACGATATCACCGAGTCTTCATTAGATTATAAGAAACATATAGAGCTGGTTAAAAACATTTACTTTTGCTAATTTCTAAAGTTATAAAGTGGAGAAGGATACCCCGCCTGCCCCTTCTGCCTACATCACTCAGCAGCTCTCTCAGGTCTGGACGGACGCGGTGATGGACAAACTTCAGTATGCAAAGGGAAATACTGCCCTCCTTCATCAAGGGGGCAGGATTTTCCTTATACTTGCTTATTGAATTTGTCCTTCACTGCACCCGTCAGGTCGCACAACACCACTAGCCACTCAGTGGGAGGTGACCAGAAGGGGCAGGTGGGGGATCCTTCTCCGATTCAAAACTTTAGAATGACACAAAAGTGTTTTTAAACAGAGCAATGTGTTTCTTATAATCTAAAGACTTGGCAATTTAGTTGTGTTTAGACATTACAATCACTTCCTTCTAACTTTGAGACTTCTTTAACAATCAAGAATTAATACAGAAAAGTGGAATATGTATTTTTCTACTAGGCTGCAATGGTATTCATACATTTATAGCAATGGAAAGGGTGGGGCGGGAAAGGACTTTGGCTCCTGTTCCTTCAGTGTGTGTAAGATTGGATTTTAAGCCTCTGAAAACAGAGCCATTTTTCCAAGTTTGGTGTTGAGCTCGGTAATATAAAAGTCTGAGTGCCAATGGGCTGGGCAATGCATTACTGTCCAGTGCACTCAAGGAGTTAGGCATATAATAATATTCATATTCTGAAGCTATTATCTACTTGAGGGCTGCAAATGCCTTCAGCTGCCTTGTCTATTTATTTTTATGGGTGGGGAAATTTGATTTGGGGTTTAAGCTGAGGCAGGGATTAATTGAAGCAGGGCATGAGGGGCCTCTTATTAGAGTTTGCAGGGGGCCCCTCCGTTCTGTGTTACGCTTCTGACCTTTACCTCATATTTATAAAGACAAATTATAGTTATTTCGGGGTAAACCAACTGTACCATCAAGGACAATTAAAAATTCATGTTAAATTAAATTGGGCTTTTAAACTTTTCATTTTGTCCTCTATGGTGCAGTTGGTTTACTCCAGAATAACTCCAGCTTTTATGAACATGTGCCAAAATGTGTTCTGCAGAGCAGGAAACTAGGCTGAGAATCTTATGTTTGAAAGTTCAGTCTCCTCCTAGAAAACAGAGGTCTCTTCGGAACTCCATTATAATACCTCCCAACATTTGAAATGGCCAAGGAGGAACATTTTTGTTTTAGGTGCTGTTGCTGGGAATGTCAATGATGTGCATGGCATTACTGAGAATTTTTAGGGTACTTCAACCACTTTGTGTGACTGAATAAATAATTTTGAGCAAGAGCAAAGTATTTTATTTACACAGATAAATTTATAAACACATATACTGGTGTTTATACAGACATTAATGTTAGTTTCTATTACTGCAGAGCAGTGTGATACACTATTTACACACCACACAGTCAGATTTCCTAAAAAGAGGGACACCAGGGTAAGAAAGAGGGACAGAAGGATTTGGGTCTCAAAGAGGGACACACTTGGGAGGTATACATTGTGCTCCCCAGGGCTCACAATGCGGCCCGGCTTCTTAAGAAGACCCACTTCCAAGAATGAAAATCTATTTAAAGGGATAGTTATGTTTCATAATAAAAGCCGCTCTAATTAATCATCATAGTATTTGGACTTTGGGGAGTGTTATTTTAATTATCAGAGTTGTAGTTCAAGAGTAATTCAATGACAAAGTATCCCCCTCCAGCCCCTTTTACTGATGTAACACTGTTCAACCACATCAGAAAGGAGGTGCCCAGGTAGATTGCAGAGAGGGACAATCTTCAATTAAGATAAGGGAAAAACCTGAAAAACTTGTCAAGGTGGCAGGGCTTTCATTGTTCTCATAGGAAGAAAATTGTCCCCCACTGTTATCTGTCTGGTCTAGCAACCAGATTCCACATCTGAGAAGAGATGGCTTACACTAGGTAAAACGGCGGGAGGGGAAACTTTGCTTGTGAATATCTCTCAAACCATAAAGGTTTGAGAGATAAGACATATCATTCTTCATGTTTTTTAATACCTACAAAATAAAATAAAGATAAAATGAAGTATTACTATCCCTTTAAACCGAGTCTGATAAGCGATTTGTGTTCAATCGAATCCATCCTGGAACTCAAAATGACCACATTTTGCCTCGTTTATTGCCTGAGTAAGCGAAACTCCGCAGTCTCACTTTCTGCATGACTGTATTTGAGCAGCCTCGACTATGCCGCACTTCCTTCTTGCCTGTGTAAGTGAGCTCAACACTTACTCACTTCCGAGGTCCTGCGCAGGCGCTCTAGTTCTTATTTCGCTATCTTGTGCTTGTGTGTGTGGGGGCGTTATATATTATCCTGACACTCCCCTTCCTCCACAGGCATCTCTTCATTCAGAAGACTATCTATTGACCTCATCATCGGCTTTTTGTCAGTAATTAGGTTGTGTTGCTTTACTCGCTGTTACCGGTAGCATTCCTGACCGCCTACTTCTGTGTGAGACAGTAAGCAGCAGTCCGCTATGGAGATCAGCGATAGCAGAAACAAAAAAGTGAAGCTGAGCGGCAAGCTTCAGAACTGGGTGAGTGAATAGAGGATGGGGCTCTTATCTTCTGTGCCAGAGTAATTTACTTTATGGAGACTTTACTTAGACCGCTGAGGATTCTGGTTCAGTGATCTCTCCTCCTCTCAATACGAATTAAGGACCAGGGCGATGGTAAACCAGTGGCTTTCTATCTCTTGTCTGACTACAATTCCCATGATCCTCTGTCGGCCTTTGGCTTACTTAGTTTGATGGGAGCTGTAGCCAAACAACAGCTGGGGGGATATGTTGCTACATTCCTACTGGTGTCCTGATGGAAAGAGTTTGCCAGCAAATTTGTACATTGCCCGATTGGAAGTGTTTAACCCGGCCAGAAAGGCATTGTATCATTTGATTTACGGAGTTTTCTCTACTGTCATGTCACATAGGGAAGTCCTTGGTCCTTTGTAAGTACAGTCACAAGAAACGAATTGCACCATGTTGTGGGGGATTTACACAAGCTTCAGTGAGCGCTGTGACTTCCACTGTAGATGTGGCAGTGCCTCTTGGCATAATGCCCATGAAAGGACCAGGCTGCGGAGGTTTGACTGCTTTCATTCATTCCCTTTACAGCTGCCTGGCAGCAGTCCACTTCTGTAGTTTTTAAGGGAATCATATGATACAAAAATGTTAGGGTTCAGTAATTTAAAATATTGTAGTGATCTCATAGTCAATTATTGTTTATTCAATGGAATTATTATATTCTACTATTTCATTTCAGTATGCAAAGGAGATTGTATGGTTCTCCATAGGGGGAAACATTCCCATTGATTTAAAAGGTCAGTTTTCACTTTGACATCTGCTGTAAATCAAGAAGACTTAGTAGAAAAAAAACAAAAACCAACAGATTCTGCCAGCTGTTCTTGGGATCAGTAAAATGACCCCCTTGGTTGGAAAGCAAAGTGGAAGTCTATGGCATATTCCCCACACATACAACTGTGTTGGACTTTCAAGTCCAATACAGCATGTCTAGGTGGAATTGTATCAAACAGGAAGCTGTCCTGTGCAGTGAAGCAGAGATAAACTAGTGGAGCATTAGCAGTTTACTTTACGATCCCCGATCTGCTCCCCTGTTGGTGTGCCAGGGCTCACAATGCAGCCCCAGCTTAATCAGTAAGTCTTCTCTCAGAGGACCAGATCTGCTGACAGGGGAGCTATCACATGGTAGTGGCTCTTTGAGTGGGTATTTTAACCCCTCACTACTCAAGCAATGAGATTTGAGCACTTTTTAATTGTTCCCTATGGTGTGGTTGGTTTTGCTCAAATTTGCACCACTTTCTAAGTACATCAGCCCCAGTATTGTTCTAGAAAGTCAAAAACAAAATCAGTGTTTTGTGGAAATTGAAGGCAGAAGGCAGATGACCTATTTGCCTAAGTATATTACAGGTCTTTAGATCATACATTTTATTTGTCTGAAAGAAAATAATAATGCATTGAAATTGCTAAGATAATGTTGCAGGATACAATATACAGCTTCATATTATATATAATTTCCAAAGCTTTAACTCTGCCATTTTTGCTACATTCACCTGGCAGATCTCCATGATCTGCCGAGCTAGGTGATGTCACTACTATACTCTGTTTGCCAGAGATTTCTGTCCTCTATTGAAGCCCTTTGTAGGTGAATTCATAGTTGCAGATATTCAATGGAGTGGATAACTGTAAAGTATCTGACTAGGTTGGAAAGCCTTTTCCCTGATCCTTTACTCCCTCTTTAAAGGGCAGTGACTGTGTTTTAGAAAGTTTGTTCCTATGGGAGAAAACCCAGGTATAACTGCTCAGTTCCTCCATTTTGCTTAATGGAAAGCTGTCTGTGGCTGCTGGCAGAAGAACTGGAGGGAGATGCACTAAGGTTTGATGCATTGGTTATGTGTGTCTGGTGAAGTGTGGCATGCAGTGGTTATGTGTCTGGTGAAGTGTGGTGAGCATATCGCCATGGTGATGGAGTAAACACACCATATGCAATAAGAATTAAAGAGATAGTAATGTCATAATATAAACATACATGGGATTGTTACATTTACTTGTATCTAATGTATAGTATCCTTCTTACTGCCTGTACCTTTGTATTCTTCTTGAAAATCGAGTTAAATGTTTCCCCCTCCTACCCGTTTCCATCATGTCATTCTCCGTTTACTGAGATCTGAAAGACGGTCTGGACAGATCACAACAAGGGATAATATTGTGTCAGTGTAAGGAAAATCCTGCCCCCCCTTCGTCAAGGGGGAGAAAGGTTTTCCTTATACAGACACACACAATATTGTACCTTGTTGCGTTCTGTCCGGACTGGATTTCAGATCTCGGTGAACTGAGAATGCTGTGATAGAAAGGGACAGGAGGGGGACACTTTTAACTCTGTTTTACAGGCAGTAAGAAACATACTATACATTAGCTACAAGTAAATGAGACAATCCCATGTATGTTTACATTATAACATTACTACTTCTTTAAGCATGCAAGATGATGGGGGGATTTTCACATTAGCATACAGGGTTGTGATGCCCTGCCTTGCACATCGTTCATATTCTAAAAACCCTGAAATCTGAGAACATGCTATCTGCTTCCCCACTTGTTCACTGGGTGGCAGATCCTCTCAGACTTCAGCACCACAAACGGCATCACCCCCTTAACCCTTTGAGTGCCAAAGGGATGTGCATTGCACAACCCTGTGGCACTCAAAGAGTTAGTAAAGTACAGTCTCCCACTGCACAAACATCCCCTCAGGGAGAATATACTTCTTATTCAGTCCAAAACATGGTTTAACTTTACAGTGTTATTTAGGCTCTAGGAACAATATAACAATCAGCTTAATGTTGTAAGCGCTCTGCTTTGTAATGTATAGGTCTCCCACTTCGTCCACCTCAGCCATTCTCTTTTGTTCATATCTGGTTACATAATTGTGAATAAATAAGGCTATATTTGCAATAAAAGTAGGAATGATCCCTCAGTGTTACTTGGCTTAGAGCTATATGATAACATCTGCCCAGTACGTTGCAATGTCATAGTTCCCCCCTACCTCCGTCCCATTTGCTAGTTTTCCACCCCTCCTCTGCATCTACCCTTCTCTCACTGCCCAAACATTTTCTGACATGGTCTGTGAGGATGGAAAGGCAGCAAAAAGGAGAGAGAAGGGGTGGAAGATTGGCAAATAGGACAGGGTTGGGGGGGGGGGGAGAAAACTATCACATTGCAATGTAATGGGATGAAATTATCATTATAACTCAAAGCCAAATTACATTAAGGGTTTTTTTCTTCTTTTATTGCAAATATAGTCTTATTTATTAACAATTGTGTAACAAGATATGCCCAGAAGAGAGTGACAAAGGTGGGCGATGTGGGGGACTGAAATTGCAACACATAATTGCTATATTGTGACTAGAGGCTGAATAATGCTTGAAAGTTAAATCATGTTTTGAACTGAATGAGAAGTATATTCTCCCCTTTTTTTTAATGAAGGCAATACGGAGCCCTGAGTGGATATTTGCTTAAATTGGATCTACCACATATAGAAAAGTAATGCTCATTAGTTAGAGCATTTAGCGAAAAAGTTAAACATGCTAGTCATTTTCTAAAAAAAAAAGTTATCTGCGCAAAAATTCAAGTTTAAAAGGTGCCCAGTAGCCTATTTCCTGTTTGCAGCACTGCCTCTGCTCCCGTCCCACTACCCAGTATCCTCCGAGGACGGAGGCTTTCTTTCTCTAAGCTGGAGCGATCTCATTGACAGAGATCGATATCTAGCCAATGAGATCACTCCTGCTTAAAGACAGACATCCTCCGTCATTAGAGGATGCTGGGTAGTGGGATGGGAGCAACCTCTGTGCGGCAAGCAGCTTGCTGCAGCGGCAAGAGGAAGTAGGCTGCTGAGTACCTTTTTAAACTTGAATTTTTGCGCAGATAACAGGTTTTTTTCAAAAATGACTAACATGTTTAACTTTTTTGTTAAATGCTGTAACTAATGAGCATTACTTTTCTGTATGTGATAGATCCACTTTAATGGGAGACTGTAGTTTTCAAAACCTTTGACTGTCACAGGGGTGTTCAATGCACATCCCTATAGCACTCAAAGGATTAAGGGAATTATTCTGCTTGTTATGTTGAAGTCTGAGAGGATCCCCTCCACTCCCCACTGAACAAGTGGGGAAGCAGAAAGGATGTTATCAGACTTCAGGGTTGCCTGCTGTTAGCGACGTGTAAGGGAGGGCAACCCTTGCACATCGCTAGCAGGTTGAGAACCCTATATGTTTCTGATTGATTGAGAGCTGTTACTGCAATGGAAACTACAGGGAGATCCCAACATCCCCAACCTCAGGTAATTGATGTTGGGACTGTGAACTCCAGAGGCTACTGTTGAAGTTTAGTGCAAGTGGTGAACAGCCACATTAAAATATATAAACACACGCACATGAATAAAACAATGGCTCATTCTCCTGTATTTCCATATGCAAATGAGCTATTGTCAGTGTGTTCAGTCCAAAATCATAAACCTGTCAAAGCCATGGTGGATTGATGGCGATGTGGGTGGATTGAAGAGGATATGCTGGGGAAGACATGCTAGGCATACTGGAGATGTGCCTTTAACCCCTTAAGGACCGGGAAAATCTGATGTCGTTTTCCCTTAAGGACCGGAGCAATTTTGACTTTTTTGACTATGTCTTTGTTCAACCATGTTTTCTCTTTAATTCCTTTTGTGCACCCACATAAATTATATACTGTTTTTTTAAGCAGAAGTAGGGCTTTCTTTTGATACCACAATTATATGAATACCTCATTGTTTAATTTGATTAAAATAGAAAAAAAGAGGAAAAAAATTGAAAAAAAACAACATTTTGCTTACATTTTTCTGTCAGGATTTGCATACTATTAGTTAATGAAAAAAAAATACCCCTAAATATATTCATTTGCTTCTCCTGAATATAAGAATACCCCATATGCCTAGTATTTTAGTCCTTTACTCACATTTACAAGGTAAATATTACAAGATGGCTGCCGTTATTTCCAACTTGTGATTTCTCAACAATTGGCATGTGAGCATCATAGCTTAGCTGACGGTGCCAGAACCAAAAATGTCCCACAAAGGTATATGTTTCTGAAAACTAGACAACATAAGGTAAATAATCAGGAGAATTTTTGAGTTTTTCATGCAGCTATTTTTCCAGAAAAAAATTTCAAAATTGTGGTAATATTTAGTTTTTTTGCAGTTTTCACACTTACATTTCAATACTACTGTTGATATCAAGCACATGATAGGTGAAGATTTTTAAAAATGCATTGTTTAGTGTTCAGCTCCTTCTTCTGAGTACAGCAATACCCCATATGCATAGGTTTCTCAAGGTTTGGGAGAGCTACGGGGCCCAAATTGGAACATGCGCGTTTCCAGTTTCACACTTTGAATTTTCACAGCTTGCATGACTGGTGCCATGTCTCATTTGGGGCTGTGTAACAGTGCTCCACTCTAAGATTTCCCCCCAAAAGTATATACTTTTGGAAAGTAGACACCCCAGGCTTTCATTTTATGTATGTTTTCAATTTTTTTACGCAGCCATTTTACCACCAATCGCTCGTAAATCTTGACGTAATTTAAAAAAACAGCGTTTTTCACACTTGCACTTCAATGTTGATGTGAATTTCAAGCACATGATAGGTGAAGATTTTTAAAAATGCATTGTTTAGTGTTCAGCTCCTTCTTCTGAGTACAGCAATACCCCATATGCATAGGTTTCTCAAGGTTTGGGAGAGCTACGGGGCCCAAATTTGAACATGCGCGTTTCCAGTTTCACACTTTGAATTTTCACAGCTTGCATCACTGGTGCCATGTCTCATTTGGGGCTGTGTAACAGTGCTCCACTCGAAGATTTCCCCCCAAAAGTATATATTTTTGGAAAGTAGACACCCCAGGCTTTCATTTTATGTATGTTTTAAATTTTTTTACGCAGCCATTTTACCACCAATCGCTCGTAAATCTTGACGTAATTTAAAAAAACAGCGTTTTTCACACTTGCACTTCAATGTTGATGTGAATTTCAAGCACATGATAGGTGAAGATTTTTAAAAATGCATTGTTTAGTGTTCAGCTCCTTCTTCTGAGTACAGCAATACCCCATATGCATAGGTTTCTCAAGGTTTGGGAGAGCTACGGGGCCCAAATTTGAACATGCGCGTTTCCAGTTTCACACTTTGAATTTTCACAGCTTGCATCACTGGTGCCATGTCTCATTTGGGGCTGTGTAACAGTGCTCCACTCTAAGATTTCCCCCCAAAAGTATATATTTTTGGAAAGTAGACACCCCAGGCTTTCATTTTATGTATGTTTTAAATTTTTTTACGCAGCCATTTTACCACCAATCGCTCGTAAATCTTGACGTAATTTAAAAAAACAGCGTTTTTCACACTTGCACTTCAATGTTGATGTGAATTTCAAGCACATGATAGGTGAAGATTTTTAAAAATGCATTGTTTAGTGTTCAGCTCCTTCTTCTGAGTACAGCAATACCCCATATGCATAGGTTTCTCAAGGTTTGGGAGAGCTACGGGGCCCAAATTTGAACATGCGCGTTTCCAGTTTCACACTTTGAATTTTCACAGCTTGCATCACTGGTGCCATGTCTCATTTGGGGCTGTGTAACAGTGCTCCACTCTAAGATTTCCCCCCAAAAGTATATATTTTTGGAAAGTAGACACCCCAGGCTTTCATTTTATGTATGTTTTAAATTTTTTTACGCAGCCATTTTACCACCAATCACTCGTAAATCTTGACGTAAGTTAAAAAAACAGCGTTTTTCACACTTGCACTTCAATACTACTGTTGATATCAAGCACATGATAGGTGAAGATTTTTAAAAATGCATTGTTTAGTGTTCAGCTCCTTCTTCTGAGTACGGAAATACCCCATATGCATAGGTTTCTCAAGGTTTGGGGGAGCTACGGGGCCCAATTTTGAACAAATATTGAATTTTCACATCTTGGTTAACTGATGCCATTACTCATTTTGGGCTATGTTCCAGTGCTGAACTTCAGAATTTCCCCCCAAAAGTGTATATTTTTGGAATGTAGACACCCCCAGCTTTCATTTTAGGTGTGTTTTCAAATTTTTTACACAGCCATTTTACCACCACTTTCTCATAAACTTGACGTAAGTAAAAAAACAGCGTTTTTCACACTTTGCCTTCAATGTTGATGTGAATTTCAAGCACAGAATAGGTGAAGATTTTATAAACTGAATTGATTAGTGTTCAGCTCCTTCTTCTGAGTACGGCAATACCCCATATGCATAGCTTTCTCATGGTTTGGGGGAGCTACGGGGGCCAAATTGGAACATGCGCGTTTCCAGGTTCACACTTTGAATTTTCACAGCTTGCGTTACTGGTGCCATGTCTCATTTGGGGCTGTGTAACAGTGCTCTTTTTTAAGATTTCCCCCCAAAAGTGTATATTTTTGGAAAGTAGACACCCCAGGCTCTCGTTTTAGGTGTGTTTTCCAATTTTATACACAGCCATTTTACCACCAATCCTGTGAAAATTTGACGTAAGTAAAAAAAATTCAGCATTTTTCACACTTTGCCTTCAATGTTGATGTGAATTTCAAGCACAGAATAGGTGAAGATTTTATAAACTGAATTGATTAGTGTTCAGCTCCTTCTTCTGAGTACGGCAATACCCCATATGCATAGCTTTCTCATGGTTTGGGGGAGCTACGGGGGCCAAATTGGAACATGCGCGTTTCCAGGTTCACACTTTGAATCTTCACAGCTTGCGTTACTGGTGCCATGTCTCATTTGGGGCTGTGTAACAGTGCTCTTTTTTTAAGATTTCCCCCTAAAAGTGTATATTTTTGGAAAGTAGACACCCCAGGCTCTCGTTTTAGGTGTGTTTTCCAATTTTATACACAGCCATTTTACCACCAATCCCTCGTAAACCATGACGTAAGTAAAAAAAAAAAACAGCGTTTTTCACACTTAGGGTTGGCGGCAGTATATTGGGCTGCATACAAATTGGTTTGGGAAACAATTTCACCTAAAATGTCTTCCCCCAAAAACAAATCAAAAAAATGATCAGGGGTAAATCCTTCCACATCAATTTGAATCCCTGGGTTGCCTGTGAATTCTGAGATTTGTGGGCATAAATTGATACCCATTCATTAGGATCCGGAGTGACAGGTGTTGGGGCATTTCTTTGGGCAGGTCTTTGGGCAGATCTTTTGGCAGGTGCTGGGGCAGTTGCCAGGGCAGCTCTTGGGGCAGCACTTGGGGCATTTCTTTGGTAGGTCTTTGGGCAGATCTTTTGGCAGGTGCTGGGGCAGTTGCCAGGGCAGCTCTTGGGGCAGCACTTGGGGCATTTCTTTGGGTAGGTATTTTGGTAGGTCTTTGGGCAGTTCTTTTGGCAGGTGCTGGGGCAGTTGCCAGAGCAGCTCTTGGGGCAGTGCGTCTTTTCTTGACAGAAGGCCCAGCGTCATCACTAGAGCTGCTCTCACTTTCTGAAAACTGCGCTGTGTCAAAATCTGACGCAGTGTCTGTTGCCTCAGAGTCAGACGCCAAAAAGGCATATGCCTCTTCAACGCTGTACCTGCGCTGCATTTTGCCCACTAAAAAAACTTTTTTTTTTCTTACGCTATCCCTAAACCTAAATCTAACCCTAAAACTTACCCTAGCCTACGTATATCCTGAACCTACCTAACCCAAATGAACTACCTATCTAAACTGCACTTATATATATATATATATATATATATATATATATATTTTTTTTTTTTTTTTTAGGGGGGGGTTTGGGGTTTTTTGGGTTTTTTTTTTTCTTACGCTATCCCTAAACCTAAATCTAAACCTAAAACTTACCCTAACCTACATATATCCTGAACCTACCTAACCGAAGTGAACTACCTATCTAAACTGCACATATTATATATATTTTTTTTTTTTTTTGGGGGGGGGGGTTTGGGTTTTTTTGGTTTTTTTTTTCCTTACGCTATCCCTAAACCTAAATCTAACCCTAAAACTTACCCTAACCTACGTATATCCTGAACCTACCTAACCCAATTGAACTACCTATCTAAACGGCGCTTATTATATATTTTTTTTTTTTTGGGGGGGGGGTGTTTGGTTTTTTTTGTTTTTTTTTCCCCTAAACCTAAATCTATCCCTAAAACTTTCCCTAACACACGTCTACACTAAACCTACCCAACTACCTACCAAAATACCTAAAGAATATTTACTATTAAAAAAAAAAAAAAAAAATTTAAAAAAAAAGTAAAAGAAAATTTAAAAAAAATTTAAAAAAAATTTAAAAAAATTTAAAAAAATCTAAAAAAAATCTAGGGGGATGGGGGGTGTCCCACAGATCAGAAAACACTGATCTGCAGCAAATTGATCACTCCAAGAGTGATCAGATGGGGGGGCACTTATTGATCACTGCAGAACAGTGATCAAAGGGTTAAATTTCTTTATTTAAACTTTTTTTTTGACTTTTTTTTGTACAGTAAGGCAGTAACAGCATGTCTCTCTGTCTCTCTCCACCTCAGCAGTATGCAAGGTGGAGGGAGGCAGAGAGATCTGACAGGGACAGTATTTACAAATACTGTCCCTGTCATTCAGGTTTTGCAACATGTGATTCGCTTTTGAAGCGAATCGCATGTTGCAACAATGTTTCAGCCGCTTGTTACTAAGTGTCCCGATACCGGGACACTTAGTAACAAGCGGCTTGAACTCTTCCATCGCTCCGTGCGGCCGCGATGGAAGAGTTTAACCCATGACGGTGCAGGACCGTCATGGGTCCTTAACGGGTTTGCAACCCATGACGGTCCTGCACCGTCATGGGTCCTTAAGGTGTTAACAAACATTTGACACATCATTGCCTTCCAGGGCCCTTCTCTTACTTTAGTGCATCTCGACCCTTGTCTTCATGAGTAAAGTCTGTGTCATAAAGCCATGGGTTTCATTTGCTGCACTGCTGCTCCCTTAGCCAGTCTCTGGTTTGGAAATCCAACACTTGTAGCCTTTGGGGACCTCATTTACAGCCCCTAGCAGCTGAGCATAATGATTCCCAAGTCTCACTGTTTAGGTTCATGACAGGGCCATCTAGACAGTGAGGAGGTTCATTTACTGACCCCCACATATGCTTATGTGTTGCACATCCATCTGACACTGAACGGGTTAACAATTTCACAACTAATTTGCTCATCAAATTATCAGTTATGCATAATCACCATATGTCAACCAGATTTTCTAAACATTTTCAAATTGTTTTGAACCTGTAAACTGCTGGGTAATGTTTTAACTTAACATAATCACTGAGTGCTCTGATTACCCCAGTCAAGTTACACTTTTTTGTCAAAGATTACTGTGTATTTTAAAGTGGATGTAACACCTACCGTAAAATCTCAGGTATAATACGCACCTGTGTATAATACGCAGGTGTTTATTATGCCCAAGATTTAAGGGAAAACAAGAGTGCCTATGTATAATACGCACCCTTGTTTTCCCCTTCCTAAAAAAAAAAAAGGTTAGAGCTTCCAGCTCCCTCTCTCTCCCTGCGCGATCCGGTGATAAAGAAAGACTTACTTTTTGAAGCTGTAATTCAATATTTGTATGGTGTACCAGTATCAGAAAAAAGATCCCTCTCTCCCATCTTCCCTGCGGGCGGCACGCTTGCATCTGCCGCCCGCTTCCTTCAATCGGTTTTCAGGACCTTCCTCCCATGGTATTGCCCTGTGAGGATCTCAAGGTCCTGAAAGCCGATTTGAAGGAAGCGGGCGGCAGATGCAAGCGTGCCGCCCGCAGGGAAGATGGGAGAGAGGGATCTTTTTTCTGATACTGGTACACCATACAAATATTGAATTACAGCTTCAAAAAGTAAGTCTTTCTTTATCACCGGATCGTGCAGGGAGAGAGAGGGAGTAGAAAGTGCTAACTTTTTTTTTTTTTTTTAAAGTCTGGAAAAAAAACTCTCGGGTATAATACGCACCCCCCACTTCACATAAGGTCAAGAGGGGTAAAATTGTGCGTATTATACCCGAGATTTTACGGTATATAGAAGTTAGGTTATATAGCAAATATTATTAAAATTGTCTTTAATTTTTTGTTTTAAAAAACTTTATTTTGTCCAAATTCAAGTTATAAACTGTGCCCAGTACCTACTTCTAGACAAACTGCGGTTACCTGCTCTGAAACCGCAGTCTGTCACTCTGCCTCTGCTCCCCTCCCTCTATCCAGCCTCCTCCAATGACGGAGGCTTCTGTCTGTAAGCTGGAGCGGTCTCATTGGCAGAGATGAATATCTACCTTGCAAATCCCTTATTTATGAGAGTTTCCATTGTATCATTATTTTCTTCTTCAAGCTGAACTTATTAAAGGGAAACTTTAATAATAAAAAAAAAAAAAATACAAAAACTTGTTAAAGTTCAGTCTTTTACAGGTTAATTGTAGCTGCTCTCACTTTAGAGAATAGGGGTAATTGCACGTGGTTTGCCCCCAAACTACTCCATTTCTACTTAGTACATTGCCCTCAACATCTCAAAATGAGTAAATAGATTTAATTTCCTTTGTTCAAATGCTTTTAACATAATGTGGCACATGCATCTTAGAAATAACTATTTTCAATAACGAAACTATTTTTCAGTGTTTCGAGTTGCTGGTTAGACAATGATTTACGGTTGCTCAGGTTATTATGCACTACCTGCCATTGAAATGCCAGTTAATGTTTGAGCAGGTACATTTTCCCACAGTAAATACACCATTGTTCTTTGTTCAAGTAGTTCATTCTTGAGTGACCTGGCCTTTCAGTTAACAAGTTAACTTTATAGTGCAATTTGATTCCTTTCGAAAGAATCAAACTCATTTATTAAATACTAGTTGAAGAGCCCGTTACACGGGCCACAGTGCCACTGCCAGCCGGTCGCGGGGCAGTCATGCGCAGTAGAGACTGTGGCGTGTGCTGCTGTCATGCACAGTAGACTGCCTGCGCCACGCTCCAGCTATGTATCAGCTGCTACGCGGGCAGTCTCTGTGCATGAAGTCAGCACGCGCAGCAGTCTGTACTGCACATGACTGCGTCATTACACACATTATAGCAAATTATTATATAGGATGTAATTTATTCTTATAAAAACAAAATCATATTTCACTCAGAGCAAGTTGGTCCTTGGGACTTGCCAACAACTCACAATTTCAGGATCACACCACATGAAAAAGAGGAGATTCTAACTTTGGCAAAAGTAGAATCTTCAGAATTACTGTCTGACTAACTTGTGATTGTGTGAAGGTAATAGGAAAATCTTCAATGTTGAGAAACTTGTGCACTTCATCAATAGTACAGCCCTCAGATACTACTAACAGGGCATGGCGTGGAGCAGGGGTAGGCAACTACTAGAACCCCATTTGTTGTAGACAACGACTGCCATCTTGCACTGGACAACCCTCTGGCACTTAAAGGTTAAATCCTTTAAAAAAATGTATGGAATATGGTCACGTGAAAAATATAATGTAGAAAGTGAGAGGGGATGTAGTTATATGGGAAGAGTGGGGTTAATGGGAATGATGAAAGTAGGGAGAGAGATAATTATTTGCACATTTAAAATAGGAAGGGAACAAATTATTGGAGAGTAGGAAAAGGGTAGATTAATGAGATTTTATTATTTTGGCCTCTTATGAATGAATCCACTAGTTTGATTTTTCATAATACTTGTTGTAGCTGACATTTTTTCCTACTGGTTGAGGACACCACTGTATCAGGACATCAGCTTCCTTCCTGGCTTCATTTCCAGGTATCTTCATGGGAACCCAGTGAGGCTGATCTAATAAGATACATTGGAGCAATTCTGGCAAACTAACCGCACCATAGGGAACATACACAAATTCATACCTCCCAACGTTTGAAGTGGGCCAAGAGAGGGACAGTTTGGAAAATGGTAGCCATTCCTTTCAGGGAATGTACTTGAAGTTAAAAGAAATCTTTATAAATATTACTGTCCCTTTAAAATAAGTACCATAAAATGGGATAGGAAACGCCTCCCTAAAGACACTATTCACTTAGGGTTCTTTTACACCTGAGACAGAACTGTAGCAACTTGTGTATTCAGTTCTTTCACTCATTCTCTCCAGGGTTCCACTAGCAATTTAGATGCAGGAAGGGGCTTTTCTGTGGGCCTGCCCATGTCAGTACCAGCCAGTATTATTGGCTTATGCCCACATACATCAGCCATTCATTGGAGGTTGCTATGAGCATTGCAAATTTCATCCACTCTAGTGTGGAAACCTTTTGAGTCAGTCCCATAGACTGCTGTGCAGATCTTATTTGTTGCATTCCTGTGTGAATGGAGTAAAGATGCAGCATGGTGGACTTTATTATTATTATTGTTTGTTTATATAGCCAACTAATTCTGCAGCGCTGTACAATAGGGGATGGACATACAGAGATATTAAATGTTACAAATCAAATATGGAGAACACAAGGATCAGAGGGCCCTGCTCATGAAAGCTTACAGTCTAGAGGGGCTCACACTGTGTGAAGGTCACCATAGCCCAGCATGTTACCTTTTCACAACTTGTAACAACACCAATGCAGCACTACTTGTGTTAAAGCTATCTGTTATTTTATGTGATCTAGCCAGTTTTGCAGTATTTACTAATGTGATTCTGCACCTAGACAGCTGTTTTTCTCACATTCTTACAAGTATATTGCATAGCTTTGTAATCACATTATAGTAATTATGAACTTTAACTCAAATCCTGACAAGACTGGGTACTTTATGAGTAAAAAGTCCATATTCATGTTCAATGTCCATTCTTATCGTGTTTCCCATTTGTAACGATATATAATACCTTATTCCAGTTGTTCCCAAATGTTTTGACATGATGCCTCATTTTGATTTTTATCAAAGCCTTTTATATAAAAATAAATGCAAACCTTTGCACACACATATATTTATTAGTAACAATAAAATCATGGTGTTGCCTGTGGCTGCCATCCTCCCAGCTTCCACCCACCCTGCTTCCATCTTTTTGCCCCCGCAACCATTGTCTCTCTCCCCACTGCCAGCTTCCCCCTCAGCTCCCAACTTTTCCTTCCCCCTTCTGTTCCCAACTTGTGACAGAAGTCCCATTACCCCATACCTGACAAGCCACTGTCTCTTTCTCCTGGTGATTGCGTTATTGGAGGTTGTTGAAAACGTATGTGATGTGGCCAGTTAGTTCTGGCAGAAACCACGTTGCCTGCCAAAAGTTCTGACAACCTCAGCTCATGCAGTCACCAGAGAGAGATGGTAGCTGGTCAGTTTATCCCCCCCACATCACCTGTTTTCAGCTTGTCCCTCTCCCTGCTCTTAGCTTGTCCCCCTTCTTCCATATCTCCCCCACCACCACATCTCCCGCTCCTGGGCGAGTTCCCTGCAGGCAATGCTTTGAGAAACTCGTGCTTCTGTCAAAGCATTCCCTACCTGTGTGTGCTTTCTTCTGTTGGTATTCATATGGTGTGGCCGGTATGTATCCAGTCCCTGTAGGTAACGTTCATCAGGGCAGAGCTAGTCTCAAGAAGGGAAGATAGGGAATCCCTGTTAGAATCCAAGAAGTAATTTAAAAAGGAGGAAGGAGACAAGGATGAAAAAGGGACATTTGTGACTACTTACTGTTGTGCATATAATAAAATAATTAACATCATTAAAAAACTCCTACTGGTACTAATGGGTGTCAGACAAGTGCAACCTATTATAAAACAGGGTTGTAGATTAATTTCAAGAACAGCTCCTACTTTGGCAAGAACATTAACTCCAAGTATGTATACTAGTAAGGTGAGATCCAACATATGGCTTAATGAAGCAGGGACTTTCAAATGTGGACATATTTGATGTAGTTGCTATAGATGGGTGGAAATATCAAGGACCTTCTGATCCACAGTAACTGGTAAAACATATGAGAATAGACAGTATATCAATTGTGCCACTAAATTTGTGGTGGATTTGATAACTTGCAGGTTATGCAAAATTCAATATGCTGGAAAAACTACCTGAACACTGAGGGAATGTGTCCGTGAGCACATAAGTAATATCAAATGTAGGGATCTTAAAACAGGAGTTGCACATCATTTTTGTATGGAACACAATTCTGAATTAGAAGGCTTTACAGTACAAGGTTTGGAGAGAGTAGTTAGACCTGTTTAGGGGAGGAGATTTATCCAGTGTGCTCTCATATCAAGAGATATACTGGATAATTACTCTATCCACTAGATAGCCAACAGGATTGAATAAGATATTTGATGTCACATAATGTATTTAAACTGAGCTCAATGAATGTGCATTAGAGGTTAGTAATGACAGTTATATCAATAGTAGAGGTATCTGTTATTGAGGGGTGATCTCCATTACATTGTGCTCAGATTGAGTGTGAGAAATACATTCTGAGTCCCTTTACATATACATACTCTTATACTTTTATATTTGTGGTTAATAGTTATGTGAGGTCATGACACACAGAGTCATACCCAGTTCGCCACGTGCCGTTGTACTCTTTGGAGACTTTTGTTGGGCGACTTGAGCTGACCCTTGGTGTGGGGTGTTTGAGTCATTGGGCGGTTGGGATTGGTCTGTGGCATGCCGTGTGTTGGACCGCGTCACATGACGCTTTCAGCCTCCTAGAAGCTGACTCAGATTTCCCCTCTGAGGTAGAAGAGGGTGAGATTCAGGATGATTCAGGAACATTTTGCACAGATGATGATGAAGCTTTTCTCAAAAATCTTAGGAAAACTTTTTAGGCCTGGTTGAAAATCAAAAAGAGTTAGGCATACTTGACATGGCCTTTTTAGAAAATAAAAAGACCTCTCCATGTTTCCCTGTAAATCACTCTATCTCTGGCATCATTCAAGCAGAATGGAAAAGATAAGACAAATGATTAACCACCACTAAGAGATTCACTAAAATGTACCCCTTTGAAGATGATGATGCGGCAAGTTGGGTCACACCTCCTAAAGTAGATGCAGCGGTCTCAAGAATTGCCAAGCATACCACAATCCAACTTGAAGATAGAGCAGCATTAAAGGACCCAGTGGATAAATGCATGGAGTCAGCATTAAAGAGGCAGTATTCATTAATTGGCCAGAACATGAAGGTGGCAACTGCTGTCACATTTATATCAAGAACAATGCGTATCTGGTTAACCATCTTGGAAGAGAAGATAGATTCATCTGTATCAAGGTCCAAGTTGCTTAAAGAGACACTAATAAATAAAAAATTATTCTAGTTTTGTAGAGGTTAAAAAAAAAAAAAATCTTGCACAAATCCTACCTCTCAAACCTTTACAGTTTGAGAGATATTCGCCTGTAAAGTTCCTCACTCCCCTTCTCCTGATGTCAGCGCTGTGCTGACGGCAGGAGACCCCTGTCCAGGGACCAGCCAGTGGCTCTGCAGCAGAGCTGAAATCGCGTTATTTAAAAAAAAATTACTTGGAAAGGTCTACAAAGTGTGTCTGGTTTGCAAGCACACTTTATAGACCGTTCCAATGAATCAGTTCTTTTTAAATAACATGATTTTGGCTCTGCTGAAGAGCCTCATTGAGTCTGCTGACGGCAGGAAAAGTGAAACTTTACAGGGGAATATCTCTCAAGCCATAAAGGTCTTAACTAAAGACAAAAACATCTTAAAAAAAAAAAAAGTCTTAACAACAAAAATGTCTTTACAAATGTCATAACTAAAGACAAAAATTCTCACATTCAGAAAACATTCCCTCCACTTTTTTCTTAATGTACAAATTTTCTTTTGAAAGACATTTTTTTGTCGTTACGACAATTTTTCTTTTCCTCTATACGACACAGGAGAATAGTTTAGCCCCGCCTTTGCCCCGCCCCTTTGCCCATCAATTCTGAAGTTGTGTCATACACAACGGACATTACTAGTTTTTTGTTGTATACTCTGTAGAAAATGTGTCGTTCATACATTCAGTGACTTATTTTTGTTTGTCATAAGACAATTTTTTGTTGTTATCCCTTTGAACAATACACCCTTTGTGTATCTGGTTGTCTGAGTTAAAGGGGAACTTTCACCCCCAAGACACTCTCTTATTTTATTAGTGTACCACAATGGTTTATGAGTCAGTGTACTGACTAAGTAGCCTACAATTCAGCGTTGTTTGGCTGTTCCTCACCCAGTTGTATTCCTCCTACACAGCTGTTTCTGTTTGAGTTAATTATTCCAACCCGCATATTTAAATTGATGATCATTAACACCTGTTTGGTATAATTGTTTAATCATACAAATGACTGTCTACAAAATCATTGACTTCATGCAAGTGTACCTAGAAGAACTGATGCTTTATGGATGGCAAAGGCTGGTCACACCAAATATTGATTTGATTTAGATTTTTCTTCTGTTCACTGACTATCATTTTGTTAATTGATAAATATAAACTATTAACATGTCTATTTTTGAAAGCATTCTTACTTTACATAATTTTTTCACACCTGCTTAAAACCTTTGCACATTACTTTATATACATACCACCAGTCTGATCTCATAAAAAGAAGACCAGGGTATAAAAGAGAGACCGATGCATTTGGGTAACAGAGTGGCAAGGCTGGGTGGTATTATTTACTCTTCTAAAATGCCATTTTATACATTTTACCTTTAACCCATTGAGTGCTAGTTATATCTATCAAATTGCTTTGTAATGTGTTGGATACCCCTCTGGCACTCAAAGGGTTAATCTCTTGACTTCAGATTGTGTGTGTGGCGGGATTAGGGGCTCGATCCAAATGTTGGAGACAGCTGTTTTTTCTGCCGACGGCATTTCTTCTAGCACAGTAAGCTATGCAAATGTCTGTGCTGTGAAAAAATACAGGCAAAAAAAGAGCCGTTGTGTGTTAAAGTTTTCATCCATTGAAAATGATGAGAACACAGTAAATAGCAACTCGGATGTCTGCGTTAGCAAAGAAAACCCAATAAGGGATTCAAGTTATCTCAGGAAAGTTAAGGCCTACTTTTCCACTGTGTCCTTCCCACTGCATAATAATGGGTTAACTCCGCCTTCCAGCTGGTATGACCAAATAACAAAGACATAAAGTAGAGCACTACAGGAGGGAAGGTCAGTTTTTTTTTTTTTTTTTGTCCAACCAAGCTGGAGGACAGAGGTGCTCTCACCTCCTAAGAATTTACCCCTTTTTTATTTTTGCATATTTTCTGCGTGGACTACCTGTCAAACATGTATTCTGCCAGCAACCGCAGGATACATCTTCATTGCTTCTGGGCATTCCGGTTTGCTCAGGGCAGCCTGGGACTGTTCTAACGTGATACCCGGGCCAGTAAGTGTCTTACCTCTGTGGCCATGGGTCTGTGTCCTCCCCCTCCCCCTCCCATCCTTCCAATTTGACTGCGATGCTTGTTGTCAGACACGCGGGCCAAGAATTCGCCAGGAAATAAGAAACATTTATTGCTCCCTCAGCAGCGGTGGCGTGCGTTCCACTGTTGGAACTCAAACTGGAAGTAAGGTCCGGCAGTGTCTATATGAATGGAGAAGTGGTTCCCTAGTCACAGTAAGTGCTTAATTTTGTTTCCTTCATTGTGGCTTATTATTTTGTATGTTCAGCTTTGCATTTATTTCCTTGGTGGCTTCAGTTTACTATGTGTCTGCCTCATCTAAGAATGCACAGGGGGAGAAGGTTAAGCAAGCTTCTGATCCTGGACTATCTAAAGAGGAAAAGAGTGCCAAGAAGTCTAAAATATGTGCTGGATGTGACAATAAGCTAGCCCCAGCAGATCCTTCTAAATTATGCCAGGATTGTTTACAGAAGGCAGGAGTTAGTGAGGTCCCTTCTCAATTCAAGGATTTCTTGACTTGGATGAGGGATTCTATGCAAGAGACTTTTACAGTTATGCAAGAGTCTGTCAGGAAAAAGCAAACAATGGCAGACCCAGAGGAAGGTCCTTCTGTTCCTCGTGGGCTAGAAGATGACAGTAGTCTAATGGCTTTTGAATCAGCCATTTCCTTTGCTGAAGAGGGTGAATTGGTTGAGGATTCATGCTCCTTTAGCCTTGAAAAGCTGGATAGTTTACTCAAAGCCATGAGAAACTCTCTAGGTCTCACTGAGACTCAGACCTAGATATTATTGGGGCATAAAAAGGCTTTGCCAGTTTTCCCAGTCCATCAGTCTATCCAGGATACCATTAAGTCAGAATGGAACCTGGGAGACAAGAGATCTATATTCTCTAGGCGTGTACAGAAAATGTATCCATTTTCTGAGGATGACACATCTGCATGGTCCGTTCCTCCAAAAGTGAATGCGGCAGTGGCGCAAATTTCCAGGAGAACTACCATTCTGTTGGAAGACGGGGCCACTTTGAGAGATGCTCTTAAAAAGCAGTTTGCTGTTTTAGGTCAGGGTCTTAAAACATATACTGCTTTAGCATGTATCTTTCATACCCCCAGAACTTGGCTTTCAGATTTGGAGGAAAAAATTGAGTCATCTTTGTCCAGATCCAGACTGTTAAAAGAAATGGCCTCAATTAAAGACACCGTTAACTTCTCGTGCAAAGCCTTTTTGGACTCTATCAAATTACTTGCCAGGTCATCTGCATTGTCTGTTACAGCCAGGTGGGCTTTATGGATAAGGGCCTGGGAAGTGGACGTTTCAGGTGGTAAGAGTACTTTTCTTCCCCAGCTAGATCTTCAGGATATAGGAAGCAGTCCTTTCGGGACGTGAGAAGATATAGGCCAGGTCGTGCGTATGAGCAAAAAAGGAAAGCACCAACTCAAAATCTTAAAGGGGGAGCTAGGAGGGGTTTCCCTAGGAAGACCCAAATTTCCAGAAATCCCCAATGAAATAAGTATGGCCCCATCTCCTCCTCCTGTGGCGGGCAGGCTGGAGGATTATCAACACATTTGGTGAACCATTCATTCGGACAAATGGGTTCAGCAGATTGTGGAGATTGGGTACTCCTTGGAATTCGAGACAAGAATCTGAATCAAAAAATCAAAAATTTTATCCACAATCTTCTATCCAGCAAAGTCATAGAGGAAGTCCCACAGGAGCAAAAAGGACCTGCAATATACTCCTGTTCTATTTCCAGTTCAGAAGCCTTCAGGAGGCTTAAGACTCATTCTGGACCTCAAATGGCTGAACTCCTTCATGAGAATCTAGAAATTCAAAATAGAGACTCTGGCTTCTGTTCTCAAGTCAATACCACTTCAAGCCTTTCTGACTTCAATAGATCTGAAGGACGCATATCATCATATTCTGATAGGGCCATCGCACAGGAAGTTCCTAAGATTTGCGATCTTCGGTCACCATCTCCAGTACAGGGTTCTTCCTTTTGGCCTTGCCACAGTATCCAGAGTCTTCATGAAGGTCCTGGCTCCAGTAATGGCTTATCTCCGATCAAAAGAAGTTCGCCTGATTTCCATACCTAGACAATCATCCTGATCATAGAAGACTCAGAGGTCAAGTCCCATATGTCCATCCAGTTCTGTCTACAGTTCCTATCAAAATTAGGTTGAATAATCAATTGGGAAAAGAGTCAGCTATCTCCATCCCAGAAGTTGGAATTTTTGGGAATAGCCTTCAATACTGTCCAAGGGATTGCTTATCTTACGGATGAAAGGAAGCAAAGAATTGTCCAGAAAATTCAAAATTGTTTAAGGAAGAGATCTCTCTCAGCCAGGGAATTCTCCAGTCTTCTGGACAACATGTCCTCAGCTGTTCAGATTGTACCATGGGCAAACTCTGCACAGTTTCCTACAGGTCTGGAAGAAGAAACCTTGGAACTTTGCTCAAGTAATTCCTCTCAAGCCTGCTACAAAAAGAAAACTCTCTTGGTGGATGAAGGAAACAAACATTTCCAAAGGGAAATGTATGCAGGACCATGATTGGCAGATAATAACCACAGATGCCAGCAGGTCAGGCTGGGAAGGAATTTACAACCAAGGACAATACAGGATATTTGGTCCAAGCAGGAATCGGCACGCCATATCAACAGATTCGAGCTGGAAGCAGTATGGAAATGTCTAAGTGCCCTAAGGAGGGATCTAGTAGGAAAAGCTGTCTGGATCCGATCCGACAACATGATGATGGTAGCCTACATTCTAAACCAAGGAGGCACAAAAAGTATGTCAATCAACAAAATTGCCCAGAATATATTTTCCTGGGCAGAAAATAATCTTCTGGCACTATCTGCCTCCCACATATCAGGGGAGACAAACAGGCAAGTGGACTTTCTTAGTTGACACACCCTAGACCCAGGAGAGTGGTCCCTGAAAGAGCGTGTTTCAGGACATCACAAGACAATTAGGCAAACCAGTAATAGAACAAAATGTCGTCGCTTCATATCAAGATAGCAAACCAGCAAAGCTCTGATCCAGGATGCTCTCAATGTCAGATAGGTTTTTTCCTGGCTTACATATTTCTCACCATTCCTCTTCTTCATGAAGTTGTCAGGAAGATCAGAAGAGACAAGGCAAATGTGATATTGGTAGCACTGTATTGGCCCAGGAAAATATGGTTTGCGGATCTAGTAAGGATGTCCATCCAACCTCCACGGTAGCTACCAAACATTCCAGATCTTCTAGCCTAAGGTCCAATTTGTCATCCAAACCCAGCCTTGTACAACTTGAGGCCATGGATGCTGAGTGGAGGTGTTTAATTAATCAGGGTATTTCAGAGGAAGTCGCCAATACCATCATTGCTGGGAGAAGAGCTTCCTCTTCAAAAATATATTATAAAGTTTGGCATATTTTTCGCATATGGTGCATCACTAAGAATATGGATGCTTCAGATATGTCTGTAAATAAGATTTTAGAATTCCTTCAAGAAGGTTTTCCAAGGGCTTGAAATCTTCTTCATTAAAGGTACAACTATCAGCACTATCAGCAGTTGTGGCTACTCCTTATGCTGACCATTATCTCATTAAGAGATATGTCAAAGCTGTTACAAAGATCAAGCCCACGATAAGAGAAATTATCCAGTCTTCAGATCTCAATTTACTCCTCAAACAAGTGGTTTCTGGAGAGTTATTTGAGCCTTTACTCTATTTCTTAAAACATCTTACTTTGAAGGCTGTTTTTCTAACTGCAGTTACTTCTGCCAGAAGAGTCAGGGAAATTCGGGCATTATCCTGCTGTTCACCCTATTTAACTTTCCACCAGGACAAAATAGTCCTAAGAACCAAACCTTCTTTTAGGTCCAAAGTTATTTCTGAGTTTCACCTCAGCCAGGAGATTGTCTTGCCTTCCTTCTGTGCAAATCCCCAGAATGAGAAGGAAGAAGAGTTGCATAATCCAGACTTGGTAAGATGTCTTTTAACATATTTTGACAGGACTAAAGAATTTAGGAAAGCACCTTTTGTGCATTTCTTTGGAAAATTCAGAGGTTCTGCAGCTTCTAAGGCTTCTACCGCTAGATGGATTATGGACTGCATAAAAATTGCATACATGTTTGCAAAAAAGTCACCTCCATTGGGAATTAAAGCCTATTCAACTAGATCTGGATCAACCTCCTGGACTCGGAAAGCTGTTGCTATGCCTGAGGAAATCTGCAAAGCTGCAATATGGGCCTCAGTTTCAACATTTATTAAGCACTATAGACTTGATGATCTGTCTTCAGCGGACGCAAGATTTGGTCGGAAAGTGCTGGAGGCTGTGATCCACGATTAAGGGTAGGATCTAACCTCTTTTATCCCTCCTCCTTTTGTTATGGTACTGCTCTGGAAAGTCCCATTATTATGCCGTGGGAAGGACACAGTGGAAAAGGTAAAATTTACTTACCAATATTTTGTTTTCCTGTGTGTCCTTCCACGGCACTCCCTCCCAAAGATTCTTCTCAAAATAGTCCAGTTATGTTAGTGCTCGTATTTTTATGCAGAGGAAGACTAAATATATAAAATAAGTACATTTTACATTTTTTTATTTATTTATTTATTTTTTTTTAAACTTGAGTCCCTTATTGGCTGTTTAAACAGCCGATGCAGAAACTTGGAGTCCTCAGTGGATTTATTGATATGGCCCCATCCAAAGTATGAAAAATGTTTCAAAAGTAAGTAGAATTAACCCTATGAGTGCCAGTGGGGTTTAAAAAAACATCATATCACAAGTAACACTTAGTTAATCCTGATGTCCAGCGGAGTCCTCCGCTTCCTGGTCCTCTTCTGTCCTTCTCTTGAGTTTTCTTTCATCTCTTCTTTCTTCCTGTAAAATAAAACAAATATTAGTCTTACAAAGCATTAACATTAATATAATTTAACCCTTTGAGTGGCAGAGACGTACGTAAGGCATTGCAGAGACATACAAAATGGACATTTGGACACAACACCAGTTTTGTGGCCTAACGTCTGTTGTGCTTAGTGCTGGTAGGACATTTGAATACCGACTTAGACATTTTCTTTTATCGGTCGGTATCCATTTTGCCCTACTGGTATTTTTACTCCAACATTTGGATCAAGCCCTAGGAACCCTTCCTGATGCTCCCTCCCTGCAATGATTGCCTGTCTGGTAGCATAGGTGATCAATGCTGTAACCAGTAAGGTGATTGCTGCCATCTCTTTACCTCCCCCTTGTCACACCAGCATTCTATGAACTTCTGGGTTGAGGAGGAGAACCTTCAAGGCCCACATGATGTGAGCGGGAACTGATGGTCACTCTCCTCAACCCAGATGGCTGGGTTGATGAGGATGTAAAGAGAATGCAGTGATCGACTTCCTGGTCACAACACTGATTCCCTATTATACCTCATACGTGATCAATGCTGGGAGGGCACCAGGAGGGTTCTTGATGTCCCCCCTCCCCACAAGGTCTGATGATTTTTTTTATTTTTTTTTATTTATTTTTTTTTAAATCTCATTGTGCTTCATCAAGTGATCCCACACCATGTGCATTTTGTTATATACAGGATTGCTCACATGAGTGACCATGTATATTTTAAAAGTGTTTAAAACTTGTTCTTGTAATAAATTACCGTGATCTGACCAAAGCGCTGCCAGAGAACTCCTTGAGGGGATGTAACCCCAAAAGAAGTGACAGGCTGCTACTATGCTCAAATAAGAATGATGTTGAGACAAAGGAAATCAGTTACTCACCAGGTAGGCCCCTGTGAGCCAGAAGCTAGAGAGCTAAGAGTAGAGAGCGGGGATGGCTGTCGGTGGCTGCTCCCAGGATGCCTTGCTACAGCAGGCGGCATGTGAGGTAGCAGGCCACGAAGCCTGATGGCTGGATGACCTCCTTGGTGACAGACAGTTACCCACCAGGTCAGGAAACAACTTGGAATGACCTCCCTGTGGTATAGATGCTTTTGTGAATCCTCTGAGCACTGTGGGAGTCGCAAGGAATAAGTTTGACTGGGAGTCGGGTTGTAAGGAAGGAGTACGACTGGGAGTTGGATAGATGCCCGTGACCAGAAGTCGACGACACCATGGACTTACGCGACATGACGTTGACCACGTCGGCGACTCGACACTTGACACGAGGGATTCGAGTAAGAATAGTCGACTAACCAGAGTCGGTAACACACAAACGGCAACAAAACCTGAGGGAGAGACAAGAAGAGAAGTCAGGCAAGCCAGAGTCGAAAGCCAGTCAAAGAAACATGGTACCGAATTAAGAAAACTAGAGAAGAATCAAGGACAGGCCGGGGTCGAATATCACAGGAACGGGTGCCAGAATCAGGAGTCTGTAGAGTCGTGGAAAGCCAGGTCGAACACCGGAAACACTCGAACAAGATCACAAAACTACAGAGCACAGAACACTTTGATTTCGCACTGACACAAAGGCGTCAGTGCTTGATATAGGTCATGAACAAGGGCGTGCCTCATACAAGGTGGAGAAACTAAACAAGGTGAGGAAACCAGAATATACGGAAAGGGAAAGCAGGAAAACTGGGGGAACATGACAGTCCTGAACTGTAGAGAAACCCCTTCCTTAATGCAGGGCAGGTTTGCTAGGCGCCAGGTACCAATTTTTAGTTGCTATGGTGATGTTTTCGCCCAGGATTTGTCAACCACTGACTTCCAGTTAGCATCCATAACTTTTATTTTATTTTAGATCCCTTAGCTATTATCCTAAACTTGCATTTTAATGCATCTGTATACTATCCTGTATAGACAATGTGGTTAATTGTTTGCACAGAGATAATACTATTAACCCCTTGCGTGCCAAAGAGGTATGCAGTACATTGCAGAGCAATCTGTTGTGTACCTTTCTGGCACTCAAAGGGTTAATGTACTAAGCTTATAGACCACTTCTCTACTTACCTTATCTCAGGCTATTTAAAGAGAATGAAAAACAATTAACCCCCCAGAGAGCATATGTACAACTAGATTTTAGGCCCCAAGAAACAAAAAGATAATTATTATAAAATCTAGCATGGAATGCAAGGCAATTAAATGTGTAAAACTCCAGGTAATGTTTGTTGTTGGTGTCCCTTTAATAAACAGAGTGCCAGGAAATATTTGCATTGTGTACAGAAATTAAACATTTCAGGGCCAGAGGCAGCAAATATTCAAGTCAATTTGGATTTTGTCTGTAAACATGTTTGCAGTAGGTGTCTCTATATATCAGTAGTTTCCAAACTTTTTCAGCAAGCCTTAATGCTTCCTTCAACCTTTTTTATTTAAAAACACTTAACCTTTTCAACTGGTATTAATATTATTAGTTTGAATTTGTTACTTTGCAATATATTTTAAAGAAACAAATTCATTGCACATGTTTTAAAGGGATAGTAACACTTTTAATTTGAAAAAAAAAATATTGTTAGGGTTTATCCTCCTGAGCAAAACAAGGGTACTCTCATCACTGAGAGGTTTTTTATTCAAAATTTATTCCAAACTTGACTTTTTTAGATGCACTATCTCAGTGGCCTGCTTCACCATCCTATGGAGATTTATGTTCGAGTGACCAGAGCTGTCCATAGGATGGTGTGGCAACAGTGCCAATATAACATTTCAGGCCATTGAGATATTGCATCTAAAAAAATTCTAAATAGCATACAGAATGTGAGAAGCTTCTGTGAATAAACAGCACAATGGCCTGTTCTATAGCTAGTCACCGCCCAGAAGCATCACATTTTAGCTCTTTAGTGCCATTACAGAGGAGAAATTTCCACGTACATATTAGACCAATCCCGCCCAAAAGGGGAGTCCAGTTCCAAAATGACAGGCAAGTTCCCCCTGCACAGGAACACCAGTTAACCCCAGACGTACATTTCAGCCTAGTTGGGCCTCATTAGGAGGGTGCAGCTGGATTCCCTAGACACTGAGAGCAAGGGGTCCACATCTGGATTATCTTTCACTCTTAGGGAGACCCCCTAAGAGTATTCCATACAGAATGTGAGAGGCTTCTGGGAATAAACAGCACAATGGCCTGTTTTACAGCTAGTCACCGCCCAGAAGCATCACATTTTAGCTCTTTAGTGCCATTACAGAGGAGAAATTTCCACGTACATATTAGACCAATCCCGCCCAAAAGGGGAGTCCAGTTCCAAAATGACAGGCAAGTTCCCCCTGCACAGGAACACCAGTTAACCCCAGACGTACATTTCAGCCTAGTTGGGCCTCATTAGGAGGGTGCAGCTGGATTCCCTAGACACTGAGAGCAAGGGGTCCACATCTGGATTACCTTTCACTCTTAGGGAGACCCCCTAAGAGTATTCCATACAGAATGTGAGAGGCTTCTGGGAATAAACAGCACAATGGCCTGTTTTACAGCTAGTCACCGCCCAGAAGCATCACGGTTTAGCTCTCTAGTGCAATTACAGAGGAGAAATTTCAACATACACATTAGACTAATCCCGCCCAAAAGGGCAGTTGAGTTCCAAAATGATGGGCAAGTCCCCCCTGCATGGGAACACCAGCTTCTGGGCAGTGACTAGCCATAGAACAGGCCATTGTGCTGTTGTTCATTCCCAGAAGCCTCTCACATTCTGTATGTTATTTTGAATACTCTTAGGGGGTCTCCCTAAGAGTGAAGGGTAATCCAGACATGGACCCCTTGCTCTCAGCGTTTAGGGAATCCAGCTGCACCCTCCTGACGAGGCCCAACTAGGCCAAAATGTACGTTGGGGGTTAGCTGGTGTGCCAATGCAGGGGGGACTTGCCCGTCATTTTGGAACTGGACTGCCCTTTTTGGTGGGATTAGTCTAATGTGTACGTGGAAATTTATCCTCTGTAATGGCATTAGAGAGCTAAAACGTGATGCTTCTGGGCGGTGACTAGGCGTAGAACAGGCCATTGTGCTGTTGTTCATTCCCAGAAGCCTATAAAAAAAAAAAATTCCAGTCTGAGCTGCAATAAATTTTGAATAAAACACCTCCCTGCAGAAGGAGTAAGCTTGTTTTATTCAGGAGGATAAACACTACATTATATTTTTTCACATATTACTATCCCTTTGATTTGTAGAAATGTGTGAGGCAAATTAATGTATATGTTCCCTACCCCAGGGCTGTTCAAGTTTAGTCCACAAAGGCCCCCAACAGTACAGTATGTAAGGATTTCCCTGATTAAGTACAGGTGAGTCAGACAAAATGAATGAGCCACTAATTAACTCACTGGTGCTTATTATGGGAAATACTTACATCATGGTCTGTTGATGGCCTTTGAGGACTGAACTTGGACAGCCCTGCCCTTCCCAATGCACACATATCATTAGTACAAACAAACTACTTGTACTAATGATAGTACTGTTCTTTGAACCAGCATTTCTGAAACTTCAGGCTGTAATTATGGTATGTTAATAGTTTGGCTGTGGAACAAAGCCTTACCTCTTTGAATGCTAGAGGTGGATGCAAAGCATTGTGAAGGGTTAAAGCCTTATACCCCTCCCCAAAGCACCCCACACCTCCTTGTTTGAAATCACTGCTCTGTTTTTCTCCCTGTAATGATGTTGTTATTGTTTGATAAAAATCAAGTATTATAAATTGTTTGATACCATATATACAATTTCTTATAAAAACACACACAAATAACTTGACTTTACTAAAAAGTTGAGAAAGGGGAAAAAAACCTTGCGTGCATTGATAAAAGAATTTTCCAATAGAAAAATGTTCTTCAGTGTTTTGTTACAAGAGAACATTCTGTTTTCAGCATAAAAAAATACATGAAAACGGGCTCATACATAAATATTGGATAGAAGATTAACTGTAAGACCCTAAATCAAAGATAAAATATACCCTAAAATCATGTCCAAGTAATTTACTGGACCCTGTGGCTCTTGAACTGTGTTACCAGGGTTTTTCTGAAGTACAATTGGTTCCACAGAACAAATACAAGTAATGGTAGACAAGGGGACTGTGTTGGCTTGGCATACTGTGTATGTGTTGTCTATGACTAAGTTGACTTATGGAAAAATACACATTTCACACTGCAGTTTCTATTAGAAAGATGACAACCCCCCCCCAGTACAATTTGGCTTGTAATTGTTACCTCATGTATTGCCCTGAAAATGTAAACTTAAAATGGCCCTGTCACCCTGAGCTATAGATTGTTTTACAGAAAATTAATATCTGCACATACAGTATGTTATAGTAGCCATTTTCTGTAGCATACATATTTCTTAAGAAATTAAAGGAACTCAAACACCAAAAATGAAGTAGGCTGATATAACATTAATATAATTCACTTACTGCTAGCAAATGTAAAAAAAAAAAGTTATTATTAATGTGTTACATCCATAAAATATAATCCTAAGCTTTCTTCCTTCTTTGTCCTTCCACGGCTCTTTTATTATGGGGTTTTGTCTCCGCCCATCTGCTGGGGTAGGACCAATCAAAAGTAGATATAATGCAACCCTCTCCACCCATCTGGTAGTCTTTTTGGTACTACCAAGCTGGGAGTAGGACTGTTAGCCTTGATCTGCTTGCTAGGAGCGAGAACTTTTGCTTATTGTGTTTTAAAAACAGAAAGTTTGTTATTTTCCCTTACCTGGCCATATTACAGTGCCGCAGATCCAGAGTCTGAGCTCCCCTGATGCTTCCCATGTCTGCCTTAGCTCCAGCACCAGGCTTGTCTGTATATTTCCCCGTTGCGGCTCTCACTCAGTGCAGTAGCCGCTGGTGAAACTAGAAGTGAGGAAGAAGCACTTCCGCACATGCTGCATGGCCTTGCATTCCATTCGGTTTGGTACCGCTTCACTTCTCCACAGGCATGTGTTAAGGGTAGAAGGTAAATGATTCCTTTATATGGAAAATTAACAGGAAAGGGATTTTCTTGCTATCCTATTTATAGTTCCTGTGTGTAAAATGTATGTATGGATTTAGTTAGAGGCAGGAGGCAGCTTATCAGTTCATCTTTTCTATTGTTAGATTTATATTTATTAAAGGTCCTTTTGACTTTCTATTATGTCTGCCCCCACCCTCCCAAGCAGTTCTCTAAAGACAAGCCTCCCTCAGAGCCCTCTTCTAAAGAAGATAAACCGGCCCCTAAGTTAAAAACTTGCCCTGCTTGTGACAAAAAGATTCCCAGTTCAGATAACTCAGAACTTTGCCAGGATTGGCTTAAGAAAGCAGCTGAGCAAGATGTGCCTATGCAGTTCCAGGATTTTCTATCATGGATGAAGACATCCATGAGGATACCTTCTCTGCTATGAAAGAGGCGTGCCTGCATGGAAGATCCTGATGAGGGAACATCAGTCAGGCTTGAGGATCTAAAGGAAGGTAGTTTGCATGATATGGTATGTGGATACTCCTCAGAGGAAGAAAAATAAATTATAGAAGAATTTGGTTCCTTTTATCTGGAACACATGGAGTCATTTTAAAAAAAAAAAAAAAAAAAAAAAAAATAAAAAAAAAAAAATATATATATATATATATATATATATATATATATATATATATATATATATATATATATATATATATATGAGAGACTTTAGGCCTGTCTGATTCTCACCCAGAGTTGGTGGTTCTAGATGCAGCTTTTTTAGATAACCCTAAAGTTTCTCTGTTCTTTCCAGTATATCATTCCATTTCGGTTTTAATTAAATCTGAATGGGGGAAAAAAGGGACAAGAGAACAGGGTTTACTAAAAGATTCTATAAGATGTTGTCCTTTGTGGAAGAACTATTAAGTCCTTGTTTTCCCCTCCTAAAATTTATGTGGCAGTAGTTCACATAGCAAGAAAAACCTTAATTCCAGTGGAAGATGGTTCGTTGCTTAAAGATCCTATGGACAGACGAATGGACTCTGCATTAAAGAAACAGTTTTTCACTGATTGGGCAAGACTTGACATCCGCAACTGCCTTGGCCTGTGTGACCAGAACCATTCGAATATGGTTAAACCAATTAGAAGAGAAAATAGACTCATCTGTTTCACACTCAAAACTAATCAAGGAAGTAGCTTCTATCAAGTAAGCAGTAAGCTTTTCCTGTGATGCCTCCCTAGATATAATCTGGTTAGCGGCCAGAGGTTCATCCCTCTCAGTAACAGCCAGAAGGGCACTTTGGCTACGTTCCTGGGGAGCAGATACCACATCCAAAAATAAGTTAGTTGCTTTCCCATTTTCAGGCAAAATGTTATTTGGTGAACATCCTGACGAGACTGTCAAGAAACTGACTGGAGGAAAAAGCTCCTTTCTGCCGCAAGAGGGAAGAACCAGATCTCCAGCGAGAACAGTTGGATATAAATCCAGAAGGCAGAATTTTCATGATTCCAGAAAAAATCCATCAGGAAGGTATGAGCAGAAGAACAAATTTCCTGCCCAAGGATCTAGGGGAGGTTTCAAAAGAGATCCTTCTGACAAATTCAATTCTTAAAGAGATCCCCAATGAAACAGAGAGGGCCCTGTCTCCCATGCCTGTGGGGAGTCAACTGGAGTTGTATCTCCACTCTTGGTCATTGGACCCCATTCCGGACCAATGGGTGCATCACATTTTGGAGACCGGGTATCCGCTGGAGTTAAGCCCCATTCCTACATCCAATCGGAAACCAAAATCAAGCAGACCATTGGATACTATCAAATCCCTGAAGCTCAGGAAATCCATACAAGAACTCCTAGTAAAGAATGTTATAGTCCCTCCTACACAAAGGAACTTGGGAATTTACTCAGATTTGGTCTTAGTTCCAAAAACCACTGGAGGATGCAGGACAATCTTGGACATAAAGTTCCTGTATTCCTTTATCAAGATGCGGCACTTCAAGATGGAAACAGTAACATCTGTTCTCAAGGCAATTCCAGAGAAATCTTTTCTGATGTCCATACACTTGAAAGAGGCATACCACATTCCAGTCATGGTATCCAACAGAAAATACCTGAGATTCTGCATGGAAGCCCAGCATTATCAGTTCAAGGTCCTCCCTTTCAGCCTCTCCTCAGCACCGAGGGTATTCACCAAAGTACTAGCAGTTTCTCTCCAGACTTTGAGACTAAAAGGGATATGCATAATTCCTTATCTGCATGACCTGTTCATTGTTTCAACATCCAAACAACAGTCTGCAAACCACACTATGCAGAGTCTAAAGAGCCTACAGGAACAGTGATGGTTGGTGAACCTCAAGAAAAGCCAGTTAACTCTGTCTCAGACTACCACCTTCCTGGGGATGATAATAGACACCTCCAAGGGGATGGTCTATCTAACCGAGGAAAGAATTTCCAAGATAAAGACAGAAGTCAGGAAAGTAAAAAAACAAACTTTACTTTTATCCCAGGATTACATGAAGCTGTTGGGAGTGCTGAACTCTTCCATTCAAGTAATTCCATGGGCAAGATTCCACCTAACACCACTACAAAATTACCTACTGGCAGTATGGGACAGGAAGAGTCAGAACAAATCTCAAAAAATTATCTTGCCAAAGGAGATACGAAAAAGTTTGCTATGGTGGTTAAGCGACAGAAATCTCTCGAAAGGAGTTCCCCTAAAACAGCCAGAGTGGGAAATAGGAACCACGAATGCCAGCCTCATGGATTGGGGAGGCACATGCAACAACTAGACAACTCAGGGGAGATGGTCACCAGCAGAATCTCGCCTCCACATAAACCTATTAGAACTAAGGGCAGTGGCAAACTAAAACAGTTTAAAGCCCAAATGTTCAGAAAAGCAGTACTGATTTGCTCAGACCACAGAGGAGCCGTGATTTGCATCAAAAATCAAAGAGGCACCAGAAGCAAGACTCTAATGAAAGAAGTCGGAAAGATCCTTCTTTGGTCAGAAAAAAATCTAAAATCCATCACGGCAGCCCACATAATGGGAAAATCGAATTGTCAGGCAGATTTTCTGAGCAGAACATACTTAGATCAGGGAGAATGGTCCCTGAATCATGAAACGTTTCTGTGGATCACCAGGAGATGGGGTCAACCGTAAGTAGACCTGATGGCATCAAGCCAAAATGCAAAGTGCCAAAGGTATTTCTCCCACTGAATCCAGCATCTTTGAGCCACAACACTCTAATGTGAGATTGGTCTTCACACCTGGCATATGTATTTCCTCCGATTCCGGTCCTGCAGGAGGTACTAAGAAAGATGATCTCAGACCAGAAGGAAGTAATACTAATTGCCCCACAGTGGCCAAGAAGAACTTGGTATGCAACTGTGATAAGATTGTCAATCCATCAACCACTGGCTCTGCCTCTGAGACATGATCTTCTGAGCCAAGGACCACGTGTGTCACGCAAATCCTGCCTTCTTAAACTTGATCGCCTGGAGGTTGAGCAGCAAAATTTACTTCAAAGAGGATTATCAGCAACAGTGACAGAGATGATTGTTCAGGTAGAAAGGCCTCTACATCGTCTATCTATTGTAGAGTTTGGAGAACCTTCACATCTTGGTGCCTTGAAAAACACCTAAAGTTATCAGACATCAACTCTGCCCGCATCCTAGATTTTCTCCATGCTGGATTTGAAAAAGGACTTAAACCGTCATCTATAAAAGTTCAGTTCTCAGCCCTCTCAGCACTCTTATACAAACAGTTTGCAGATGATTTACTTGTAAGGAAATATATTAGGGCTATTGAGAAGTACAGACCCCATATTAGGGAAATTATTCCTCCCTGGGATCTAAATCTGCTACTGGAACAACTGATCTTATCTCCAGTTTTTGAGCCTTTACAATCAGTCTCCATCAAAGCCTTGACCTATAAGACCATCTTATTAACTGCCATCACCTCAGCAAGAAGAGTTGGCGAACTACAGGCCTTATCTTGCAAATCCCCATATCTGGTGATGTATCATGATTAAAGTAGTCTTTAGATTAAAACCCCCTTTTAGATGTAAGGTAGTTTCCTCTTTTGACCTAAATCAGGAGATTGTCCTCCCCTCCTTTTGTCATAAACCCCAGAATGACAGAGAGAAGATTTCTTAACCTTGACCTAGTTCGCTGCATAGGTTGCTATCTAGAGAGGACTAAAGAGTTTAGAAGGACATATTCCCTGTTTGTCCACTTCTTTGGGAAATTTAAGGGATCCCCTGCTTCCAAATCATCTATAGCCAGATGGATCTCACAGTGTATTAGCCTAGCCTATCTGTAAGCTAAGCTGCCTCCTCCTGTTAAGATTAAGACACATTCCACTAGATACTTGGCTACATCCTGGGCATGTAAAGCTTCTGCATCTCCTGAGGAAATATGCAAAGCTGCGACCTGGTCATCCCTCTCAACTTTAACATAAAGCATTATAAGGTTGATGTCCAGGTGGTGGCAGATGCCAGATTCAGAAGACAAGTTTTGCAAGCTTAATTCCTGATAATCTGGTATGTAAATTTATCCCCACCCTTTTTATGGAAATTGTATACTGCTTTGGTATATCCCATTATAAAAGAGCCGGGGATAGGACACAGAAGAAAGGATGAAATTTACTTACCGATATTTCCTTTTGTGTTTAAAAGATAGTTTATAAAGTGCCCTGCACCCTACTTCCTCATAAACTTCCGTTGCCACACTGCCCCTTCTCCCTTCCCATAACCCAGCCTCCTCTGATGACGGAGGCTGTCTGTAAGCTGGAGCAATCTCATTGGCTAGATATCGATCTCTGCCAATGAGATTGCTCCAGCTCCCAGACAGAAGCCTCTGTCATCGGAGGAGGCTGGGTAGTGGGAAGGGAGATGGGGCAGTGCTGCAGTGGAAGTTTATGAGGAAGTAGGGTGCAGGGCATTCTATAAACTATCTTTTAAACACACATAGCGTTTTTTTTTGGTTTGTTTTTTTTAAATCGATAACGTTTTCCCCCTTTACATAATGAGCATAACTTTTGTAGAGGCGATAGATCCACTTTAATGTTGTTTTTTTTTCTGTTTACATTGAGAGATAGTTAGCCAGTTGTGATTAGTGCCCACTGTTCTTGTATAGAGAAAGGTTGTTATCTTATCTCAGCCCATTAACAGACATTCCTGGACAATCAATGGGAGCCCTGATAGCTTGCAAAAGGCAGGAATGTCTATTCCCTTAGAACTTATGTAAGACTAGATTTATACCTCAGAAAACAAATCTATGGTATATAGATGCTAACATGAAATAGTGTTTTAAAGGGGAACTACCACCCCACATAAAGTTCCCCACAGAAGAATTACCCATCTGGGACTAGCTGCTCAATAGTACTAGTCGCCAGAATAATGACCTTCTTATACAGAATTCCTCCTGCTACCAAGAGTGTCAACCAGGAAACAGCGCTTTAGAAGAATCTGTGCGACTGCGCCGACAGTTCCTTCCGGTACCTTAAGGTTCAAGGCAATGCTTCCTAGACCAGACTGGGACTGACGGCGCAGGCATGCAGATGTCTCTATGCAAAGATGTCTGCTCTGTTTCCTGGCCGTCAGTCTCGGGAGCTGTAGGAATTCTCTATAAGGAGGTAATTATTCTGGCGACTAGTACTATTGATCAGCTTGTCGCCAGATGGGTATTTCTTCATGGGAAACTTTGTGGGGTGATAGTTCCCCTTTAAGTGTGTATATAATTCCAGTTGATTTTTAAATTGTTAGTGTTCCTTTTAACCTTTGTGTTTCTGAGGCACAATGTTTCACTTAATGCTAATTTCCTGTGCAGTATTCTAATTGGTTCTTTTCTGCTGTATTAGAAATGGCCCATTTGTGTGTGCTTTGCCTAGATTTATTGCTAGCATTGTGTAACTAATTAGTAGGAACTGTCAAAATGTGCTACCAACAAATAAAAACTATTTATGTGGCAAATGGCTAGCACAACATGCAGACAGTTTTTGCTTCTCTCTAAAATTACCTAAACTTACTTTTTAAGTGACAGGTGCTCTTTAAAGGGATAGTAATATTTCACAAAAACAGCAGCTCCAATTAATCTTCATAGTTTTTGAGCCATAGAGAGTGTTATTTCAGAGTTGTAGTTCAAGAGTAGTTGAATGATAAAGTTTCCTCCTCCCGTCCCTTTTACCTAGTGTAACATGCTTACCTCAGATGTGGAATCTGGTTGCTGGACCAGACAGATAACAGCATTAGCTTCTTCTTCTGTAAGAACAATGAAAGCCCTGCCCCCCTTGACAGGTTTTTCAGGTTTTTCCCTTATCTTAATTGAAGATTGTCCCTCTCTGCAATCTACCTGGGCACCTCCCTGCTGCCTGAGCTGAGTAGTGTTATATCACTAAAAGGGATGGGAGGGGGATACTTTATCATTCAGTTACTCTTGAACTACAACTCTGACAGAATTGAAATAACACTCTCCAAGGCCCAAATACTATAATGATTAATTAGAGCCGCTTTTATTATGCAGCATTACTATCCCTTTAAGATTATGGTACCATGTAGAAAACATATACTTTTGATGGGTTACTATGTTAATCTGTTGTAGTCAAAGAGGTCTCGAACATTGCTGGGAGAACAGGATTGAAGTATTAGTTCCATGTTAATTCTGTTTGAAACCAAAGTTTCACAAAAGTAAAAAAAAGGTTTAAGTACCACTAACATTTACTTTAACATCTTTGAAAACTAACAATTTTTCCCCCTCTATAAACTTTTCTTTTTTCCTCCATGTGGTTGTGCCAAGGTCGGTTCAGTTTTCCGTCTGCCAGGTTTTGGATCTCAACTTTCCTCTCGAACTGCTTTTAATTTAGAAGTGTTGCTAGCTACAACAGTGAAGTCTTGTTTGCCTCTGGCCATATTGAAGAAGAACTGTCTGTTAAATAACAAGGTGACTTTGTCCCTATAAACCAACCTGAGATGTTGGTAGGCCAGGATATAAAGTATTACCTTATACTTGTTATAAAGACACCTGTATTCATATTGGCTGGATTGCCTTGGACTTTTTCTGCCATGTTATTTTTTCATGTAGGTATATATTTGTTGTATCCTGGTGAGTGGAAAGTTGTAACATTCTTTTATACAGTGCTGAATATATGTATATGTTTCATTCTAGCAGGCTGATTTAGGGTATGATTATATTGCAGGTGATAATGTTTTAACTGCAAATTACCCCACAATCTTAAAGCAGAACTTTCATCATATTAATATCGTTCCCAAATCCTAATACATTAGTGATATCTACAGTGGTAGTTTTATTTTCAAGAATAATTGCTGTATTAAAGAAAAATAGAACCTTTTATGCAGACAGGCAGCGGGGAACAGCACAGACCTCTTGCAGAGCTGGCATCTCTGCGTCTGTGCAGTCTCACCCCCTTTGGTGAGATTAAAGCCTTTGTGCGTTAAGGCAACGGAAGGGACTGACAGCGCAGACGCAGAGAGGGCCTACAGCAAAATCCCAGCCGGTGCCTGTCTGCATAAAAGGTTTTATTTTCAAGAATAATTGCTGTATTAAAGAAAAATATAACTACGACTGTGCATATTGCTAATGTAATTATGATTTGTGGCTCTATATTAATATGATGAAAGTTCTGCTTTAAGTGAAATCTGGGAGATAAAACTATTGATACCACATATCATCTGTAATGGAATTCGTCTATATGAGAACACCTCTCTAATCTCTAAATGAGATGGAGACTTCACTATCAGCCAGGCTTCTTGCTTTAGAGTCGTCTGCATGCCTGCATCGTCTGTCCCTTCCGATGCCTTAAGGCACCATGCAATGCCTCCTAGAGGAGACCGGGATGGACATAGCAGGCGCGCAGTTGTATCTAAGCCAAGATGTCTGAGTGCAAACCTGGCTTCCAGTCTCCACAGAATAAGGATAGCTTCAGAACCGGGTACTTATGAGATATAATGGCACTATTATAAAGCTAGTTGCCATATGTCTAATTATTGGAGGGCGACTTTATACAGGGTGAAAGTTCCGCTTTAACTAAATGTACCTTTAGGTGACTATTTCACTTTAATAGTGTGTTCCACATGTAGGGTGGTGTCCAGAAGTCTACTGGAAACAGCTTCCCCTGTTTCTCCAGTAATCCAGATCATCTTTCAGGGCATTGTATATGTTGTCTCTGTGAGGAACTGCATCAATTTTGTTGGTTTCTTCATAGCAGTACACTGTTGAGATTTTTGAGAGCTGCCATGTTTTTGGTTGCGGCATACTGTGAGGGAGCTCAAATACACATTACACAACCATCCACATCCACATCCAGCTGGCCTCCTGGAAAAGGCAAGACTAAACATGTCCTATTTGATCCAACTCAATAAAAAATGGCAAGTGAAAGAGAGACCGTTAATCATTTAAGAACTCAAAATGGCAATAGATCAGGAGTACTGATGCAGAAGTGTCTGGTGGAAGGGGTATACGGCTGTTGGTTAAATGGCTTCCAGCCTCAGGAGGCCTGCAGAGCACTCAATGGGCATAATTATGAAGGTAACTGTTTAATGGTTCTGTGGTAAAAATAAAACTCCACCACACTTATCTTTTTTTCTTTATAAGTATGGTGTAATTATTTTGACCTAGAATTTCTTTCTCTGATTGTGCCTTGACAGATATACCTTAGTGTATGCGGTGGAAAATGGAGATCCTTGCACGGGCCCTGTGGTCCCAGGTCACAGAAATAGATTCTTTAGGTGTCTGTAGTCCTGTTATATGCCACCCTTGTATTTCAGAAAGCTAGACATATCTAGCTCTAGAGCAGGGAGAATAGGTATCAAGTGAGGCAGATTTGTATTAGGTTTCACGTTGGAAGAAATCTTAGGAGGGAACGTATCCTGTGCTCCATCAGAGATGAGACTAGGAAGGTTCCATTGCCCTCTAAGGGATTTGTTAGATTCACTGTATCTGCATTATTTCTAGATCCTGACAGGTCCAGATGTTTCCACCTAAGAGTTCTTTGTATCGTGTAGTCTCGGCCTAGAAATCGATGCATTCCATTCTTCTTAATCACGCTCCCTAGTTATGCAGAATAGGAATAGTATACTGAATTAAACAAGGAGTTTGCTTTATATATCAAGGGTACTAACACAAGGCAAAATAGGCATTGTTGTGGGGATACTGGGACTCTGAGGTTCTCACACACTTGTGATCTTATGAGGTGTTAATGCTGACATAGTCTTACGCTACTACTGTATAGTTCACTGTTCTTGCCTTATTGTCTTTTATATCTTTATATAAAGCATAATTACTTGTCCACTTGTTTGTGGCTAGTAAAAAAAAAATCTAGCAGACGAGTTACAGTTAGGGAAAAAATGTATTTGATCCCCTGCTGATTTTGTACGTTTGCCCACTGACAAAGAAATGATCAGTCCATAATTTTAATGGCAGGTTTATTTGAACAGTGAGAGACAGAGACAGAATAACAACAAAAGAATCCAGAAAAACTAATTTCAAAACAGTTATAAATTGATTTGCATTTTTCTGAGTGAAATAAGTATTTGACCCCTTTGCAAAACCTGACTTAGTACTTGGTGGCGAAACCCTTGCTGGCAATCACAGAGGTCAGACGTTTCTTATAGTTGGCCACCAGGTTTGCATACATCTCAGGTGGGAATTTTTTCCCTCACTGTAGATGTTATGCTGTCCTTAATGTTTAACATTAGGTGGACAGTGCCTTTTCATCTCCTGGCTAGTAATTGTTTTGTCTTGTACATGCATGTGGGCTGCATCTCCATACTGCTAGTATAGCACCTACAACTAGAAATAATTTTGGCTTTCTGAGATGTTTTGTTTTCCTAAAACTTCTTGGTGCCCACTTTTTAACTTCAACTGTAAGTGTGGTAAATGTTTGCCAAGAACCTGTCCGATGGAGTGGAGAAGATACCTGTAAGATGAAATCCAGGGAAAACTTTGTCATCTGCAATTTTGGCCATTATAAAAAAGGGACTAACTCCAGTTATTGTCTTGGACTGTTGTTAAAGTGTCCATCTGCTATCTATTTCCCATGCAGACAAGCATATTCCAAATGAAATTTTGCCAGCAGTTTAGTGTTTCAAGATCTCAAGTGGTGTGTCTAATTATAAGAATGGACAGAGGGTAAAAGGGATTATAGCGCTAAAAGAAATTAGATGTTTAAGTGTGCTCTCGAGTGTGGCAACTGATCTCTAGGTGTGCACTATCTGGCTGACATACAATTAAATTTTATCTCCTAGGAAGATTTGGAGTAATTCTGGCACAAACTAAATTCATCATAGCAGAAACAAACAATCCCCAATTCCTATTGTTCTAAATGGGTCTTTTGAAACTTAACCCTTTCAGTGCCAGTGCCGCAATGTTATGCACCCCAGTGACACACAAAGGGTTAAATTCTAGAGAGGTGTACAATGCATTGTGAAGCATTTTATGCAGTCTTGTCGAGATGTTGAAGACAGTATGCAGAATCAGGAGAGTCCCTTACATGTCATGCATGGTATCTGTGGGACCCGAATAATAGTGAAATGTTCAAAAACTTGTAATTGCTGAAATCATCTGTGATCAGTCTGAAAAAGATCTTATACAGGGTCCATCAATTCTCAGACACATTATGACGGAAAAATCTTAAATATTTTTCTCTTGGTCTGTGTGGAACACAGGACTCCCACCCGGACAAAAAAAATGATGTTTGATTCCCCGGGCGGAGGGGCCTTTTGGAGTCTGTGCTCATAGATTTCTGATTTATACTTGGCTTTGCTATATGTTAAAACTAGAAGTAGGAGGTAGGGGTAAAGTAGAGGGAAGTCTTACTCTGGCCTGACTTTTTTTTTTTTTTTTTGCATCCAATTCCCCCATCTCCTTCAAAGGGGGAACATAGTCTTATATGTGGTTTCTGTTTAATCTATAGTCCTGTTGTAAGTTAAAAATCTTCTTCTTTTATCTGTCACATTTTGTGTGAATTCTTATTCTTTTTCCGACAATAAAAATGGTCTAATCTTGGAGAAGACAAATGAAAGTACTATTAGCAGATACAGGTGAGAAGCAGTGGAATGGTGCTAGTAAAGAAAAAGATACTTTATTTCTTTGAAATGTTTCATTTTAAAGACAAAGACATTAAGGGCAATATTAATCAATCTCTTCTTGCCACCAGTTTTAATTCTCATGACACATTTTCAAACGTAAATGATTTATTTCTGAAAATTCTGTCCTTCTTTTATCACCTAGTCCCTATCTTACTTGCTTGTTTAGAACATTGTGCCCACAGTATAGAGTGCTCAGCTCTCTTTATGCTGTGAATAATTGATGACTGGGGGAAGAGAGCTTCATATGCTCATTCTCTCCAGTTCTTTTGGTAGAAGGGATAGTGTTATATTTTCTCCTTATAAAAAGAAAGTGTGAACAATGCACATTGAGAGAACAGAATTAAGTGTTTTGTTCAAGGCTTGGTAACCTCTCAGGTGCTGCTCATGTCATGTTTTTCACTCCCATGTGCCATTGCAGAAAGGAAATTTTCATGTTCATATTAGACTTATCCTGCCCTCAGACAGTCCAGCTCCAAAATGTCAGACAAATCTCTCTGCAAGAGAGAAACGGCAAAACCACAGACATGCATTTCGGCCTATGTAGACCTTGTCAACGGGGTGCAGTTGATTCCCTCTAGGCACGTGAAAGCAAGGTCCCATGCCTGAGATAGCCTTCCACTTAGGGAGACTACAAAAAGAGGCTAACATATATTGAACAAAACACTTAATTTTGTTCTTTCTCAGTGTACGTTCGTCACACTTTTATTTTTTTTTATTTTCTCATTATGTCTGCTTTTCTAGTCATGGACCTGCTTCTGCCTCTAGAGTAAATATACAAATGTGAAAAATAGGATAAAATGGATACAGTGTTTTCCCAATTTGACTTTTTTATTCTGCCCTGGAAGAAGGTAATATTAAAAAGTTTTCTTTTTAACATAAAGGCCTGGGTTATCTTGTGGTATATAACTTTAGCAGTGGTTTTCTCTACAAATTCCCCATAGACTTGAATATCAATCTGTGAGCTAAAACCAGTGATAAAACTGTTATGACCTGCAGTGTGATCAAGGCCAGATGTGTAAAGTAAGAACTGTTCTCTGGAATCATTGGGTCTTATTGATAAAGGCGAAATTGAGTCTTTCTGGGTCAATCCACCTGCACTTTTGGGGAAAAATAAAAATTCGCCAAATTCCCATTAATTCAAATTGTACTTATAACACCTTGAATGCTTGAGAGGTGTCCAGCACAATACTTGCCAATGTGTACCAGACCACTGTAGCATTCGTGTCAGGTGTCTAAAACATTGCAAACCACTGGCCTTTGGCAAATGAATTAATGGGTTTTTAAAGGGGAACAATAGTCTAAGAATAGAAGACTCTGATTTAGCATGAAGACTTGCTTATGTAGGTATTCTTCAAGCAGCAGTTGTTTATATCAATATACATTTTTGTTATTTTTTTATCTTTGTTGTAGTCCACTGCCATTTTTATGATTTAACCCCTTAAGGAGCGGTGACGGTCCTAGCATGTATGTATTTTTTTACTCCGTTATGTGTGCTGGTCTTCAATCTGGTCCTTAAAGGGAAACCAACCCCAGGACCGCTGGTCCTTTAGGGGTAAAAATCTGAACACTTGTACCTGCTGTGTGTCATTCAAGTCTATTGAAGGCCATTGTTGCTGTGAGGAGATGTGACCTAGATGCAGATTTTGAGATCACTATATATAGTAAACTGAAAATATAATTCAAATATATATTGATGAATATATGTGATTTGCTGTATGAAGGGCATCTTCCTAGGTAAATATGTCGAATTGAGGGACACTTATTGCTTGATTGTATTTGTTGCTCTAAATTAACTTTTAGCCCTTTTTATACATTACAGGGAATGCAGCGGGCAACCAATGTTACTTACCAAGCTCACCATGTCAGCAGGAACAAGAGAGGACAGGTCCTGGGAACAAGGAGTGGTTTTCGTGGATGCACAGTATGGCTGACAGGTACAGTAATAAGGATGAATACAGGTTTCCAGAGATGGCCAGTAGACTGCTGAGGATGATAGTGGATGATGTCCAACAACCAGAGAGCTGCAGCTTGCCAGTCTTTTGTGTTTAACCCTTTGAGTGCTAGAGCAATGCATTGTGTACCCCTCTGGCACTCAAAGGGTTAATCCCCTTAATTCTGCTTTGTTGTCCAGTCTAACAGCCAAGGGTTGCAACAGGGGAAATTGGGGACATTTTAGATGATCCAGAAGTATATTTACAAAAAAAATATCCTCATTTATTTGACACACAAAACATTTCCATCAAGCTAAAGAAATTCAGTTCTGGGCCAACAAGCTACATTACAGGAGACAAATAACCATTCCTCACATTTGTATTTATTTAAATAGGGCTTTTAACCCCTTGAATGCAAAAGGGGTTACCAATGTATTGCTAGTCAATGCATTTTTGAAGACCTCAAGCGTTCAAGGGGTAAAAAGCCCTATTAAAATCAATGACAATTTTATGAATGTTTTATTTGTCCTCTTTGGTACATGTAATTTTTTTTTTTTTTTTTGCTCCAAAACTGCATCTCTTTAGCTTGCTGAATCAGGCCCATAATGCTCTTATGAAATTACTGGTACCTTATTATTATTATTACTATTATTATTATTATTAATCTTTTATTATAAGCCACTAACACATTCTGCACCTTTAGCAAAGAAAATGTAAGTTCTGTTTTCACTAGAGCTGGGATTTATTAAGCTCCAAAAATAATTATTGGGCAATTTTTGTGACTCTTTCCACCTAAATGGCAGAGGAGAAATCTCTTAATGATTAAAAAATGAATGGGAATCTGAGCAAGGAAAAAATCTATCCATTGGGTGAGCGCAGCTTTCCGTGCTTGGCACTCAGGCATAAGCTGGTTCAGTGCTTGCACTTCTCCCTTTGGCTAACAATGGTTCTAACTGGATACACAGATGTGGGCACTATGGAGCAGGGGTGGATTGTAGGGGGATACCAGCCCGGGCATTTTTTTTTTAAAGTAGCCCACTAGCTGCACCAACGTCCCTATCAACGACCCCTTGTGGCCGCTGGCAACACAGACCTCTCCTTCAAAATATTGTGGGACGGTGAGATGAGATACTCTGGTCTCCCCCACCAGCCCATCATCTAGCGGCCCACTGGGGGATGCCTGATCCCCCGATAGGACAATCCGATGCTATGCTATGGGGTAACAGGGAATCTGTCTTGAGTAAAATCCTGAAGAGAGGGAATGAGTAAGATTGTCATCACTCACTTCCTCTACATCAGGAAAATAAGCATATTTCCCCTTATTAAATACATGGCCTATGTCATGTTACTGTAACAGTAGAAGGAAAATTATACCCTAAGAATAAATGGATCTTAATCTGCTTATCAGGACTTACTTAGGTAGTTGTCCTTCACACAACACTCAATTTCCAGTTACTATTATTTTCTGTTTCAGGGGTCTGTTGAAAATAATGACACTTTCCAAATGCAGAGCAAAATAAAAAGCAATTATGATTGCATTTGTCATATTTGATAAGTAATTTGCACATAAAAATGCATAGCTTATGAAAAAATTGCATAACTTACAGAAAAAATTGCATTGCTAATAAATTTGATATTCCTTGCAATGCTAATAAAAAGTTGCATTGTTTGTAAGAAAAGTTAGCAGTGCTAACAGAAAAAACATATTTGAAAAAAAAAAATAGCAAAGCTAATACATTTTGCACTTCTGCATAAAACAGTATTCATTGCTTGTAAGAAATGTTAGCAATACCAATTAAATGTTTCCAACATCTTAAGCTGCATTTATTTCTATGCAAATTTTTGTAGTGGCAATGCAATTATTTTAGCTCATCAACAAAAACGGAGCTAGCGCCAACTAATAAATTAAGTGCTTTGCGTCTTGGTTTTTTGATTTACAAGAGAATATCTATTAAAATAGACCCTATAATCTCCTGATAGTTGTTTCAGTTTCGATCTATTTCAGTCTGATAACTACTAGAGTCCCTTACAAGTCATTCAGGTGTGTTTAACTACTACTCCTACTACTACTGCACCTCACTTCGTCCACTTGTCTCCAAGGCATAAAGGCAGAAGTGCAATTTGGGGGCAAACCAAATGCAGGTTAGGGGACAGAAAACAATTCCCCAAAATCATGTGTGGAGGCCTCTCAGGAGGAGTTAAGAGCCCCATTTAAATCAAATTTTTTTTTTAATCTGCTCCTTATGGTGTAGTTGGTTTGTCACAGAATGTTTTCACTTTTGTTTTGTATAAATACGTCATGTTATTTGTTTCTGACTATTCTGTAACTTTCAGGGCTTTCTGGTGCTGGGAAGACCACTGTGAGCATGGCACTGGAGGAGTACTTGGTATGTCATGGCATCCCCTGCTACACTCTGGATGGGGATAATATCCGTCATGGACTCAGTAAAAATCTTGGTTTCACTCAGGAGGACCGTGAGGAAAACATCCGCCGCATTGCAGAAGTTGCCAAGCTCTTTGCAGATGCTGGCCTTGTGTGCATCACTAGTTTTATATCTCCTTATGCCAAGGTCAGTGTACTGCTTTTACTCCATGATTATGCTATGGGTGTTCTACACAACTGAATTCATTGAAGACATGCCATCTATTCAAAGGGTTAAAAGCCCAATTTAAACATATGGTACAGTTGATTTGAACCAGAATTAATCATCTTTTTCTTTCTGGATAAGGAACTATGGCCCATATTTATGCAAGCAAACTGGAGTTGTGCTGGTATAAGTAAACCAACTACACCACAGGGGACACATAGAATTGTCTGTTAAATTAAATTGGGCTTTTAAAAACTTGAATGCTAGAGAGGTCTCCAGTGTATTGCAAAGTGATGCACTGGAGACATCTCTGGCATTCAGGTGGTTAAAAAGCTCTAGAAAAATGTATGGGGATTGAGGAGTTTTCGTTTCATCCCCTCTGGTGCAGTTGGTTTACTCAGAATACCTCCATTTTATAAAAACAGTCTTTACTGGAAGCTAACCTGGAACAGTTCTCAGATAAACCAACTGCATCACAGGTAACTGACAAAAATGTCTAGTGACTGAAATGGGGCTTTTAACCCATTATGTGCGGGAGAGGTCTCCAACACATTGTGAAGCAATCCTTTGGAGACCTCTCTAGCATTCAGTGAGTTAAATACTACATTTAAATCAATAGGGATTTGGGAATTTGTTCTTGTCCCCTATGGTGCAAATGGTTTACTGCATAATTGCACCTCTGTAGCTTTCTGCATTAGGCCCTATGGTAAAGAGGAGGAGTTCTGGAGGGAACCACCTGAACCATAGGGGAGAAATAAAAATTCCCTTTGTTTTAAATGGGTCTTTTTAACACCTTTAAATGCCAGAGAGGTCTATATTGCATTGCAAAACAATGCACCGGAGGTGTCTCTAGCAGTGGGTTTTGGGGCAATTTCTTTTTGTCCCCTGTGGTGCAGTTTCTTTGCTCCAGAACCTTTCCTCTTTAGCTTCCTGCATATGGCCCAGTACTCTTTGCTTATTGTAAAACAATTAGACTGTGAAATCATGGAACTCCCCAATGATGTTATGAAGTGTATATCTCAAAAACTGCTAAATAAATATAAATATTTTCAAAGATCTAAAATGATTATGGGTTACTTAACTAATCATATAAAAGAGAAACAAATATTTTTCAGTAAGTATGCATTTATTTGTTTGCATGTTCTGCCTTTTTATTTTTGTAAAAATCTCTATTTTAACCTTTTGAGTGCCAGAGGGGTACGGAACACATTGCAAAGCAATGCGTTCTGTACCCCTCTAGCACTCAAAGGGTTAAAAGGCAAGTAATGTCTACTGCAGATAGTTATCAAGGAGACCTATCACTTTAAAAACAGATTTGCCTTTTCATTAAAACCGAAGATGACTTTGCTTTTTTTTTTGTTCTTTTATTATTTTTTAACCCTTTGAGTGCCAGAGATATCCAACACATTGCAAACCTCTCTGGCACTCAAAGGGTTAAAGAAGACTTTTCCAGATCCTACCCTCTGTGGGAGCTTCCATCTTGAAATGACCTATATGATTGGTTATCCTTACCAATGTATTCCATCCCTCTGGTGATAGGTTTGGTGGAGAGACATGGTTTTCTGGTGAATGCTGAAGAGACCTCTTTAGCATTCAGTGGGTTAAAAGCCACCATTTAAATCCATGGGGCTTTTTATTTGCTCACTGTGAGGCAGTTGTTTTGCTGCTGGAATTTATATTTATGCTTATGTCCCCAAGATTTCTTAAAATACGGCCCTATAGAGAAGAAGAGTGTAAGTTGGAAAATATATATTTTTTTGACAACTCTTTACTACTATACTGAACACTACACAATATTTACAGACTGAAGTAAAAATAAACCAGTTCTCTATTCATGATGGTTCGCCTTTAACATTTTACGCTGTTTGCCTCTCAGGATCGTAACAATGCCAGGCAAATTCATGAGGCGGCAAGTCTGCCATTTTATGAAGTGTTTGTGGATGCGCCACTGTACGTCTGTGAGCAGCGAGATGTCAAGGGTCTGTATAAAATGGCCCGAGCCGGGGAAATCAAAGGTAAGAATGTGTTCATCTGGAAATCCTTTTACTACAGATTTCCCTTCACCTTGCAGGACCACCACATGCTATAAATTCCTGTCTTACAATGACTTTAAAGAACACTTGGGGCCATATGCACAAACTGAAGTAATTCTGGGGCAAACCAGCTGCACTATAAGGGACAAATAAAAAATCCCATTATTTTAAATTTAGCCTTTAACCCCTTAGTGTCCACTACGTGCCAGGCTGTCCAGAATGTCATGGAATTCAGGGCTCCCCGTGTGGCCTCACACCACACGGGGAGCCCTGAATCTGTTCGCTCTTAAAAAAAAAAAAAAAAAAAGTCCCGTGGTCCTCAAGTGCCAGCCACGAGTGCGTGCTGGTCTTTAAGAGGTTAACCTTTTGAATGCTAGAGATGTCTCCAGTGAATTACATTGGAGACCTCTAGCATGCAGTGTATTAACCCTTTGAGTGCCAGGGGTAAGCACCTCTGGCACTCAAATGGCTAAAAGCTCCACTGAAGATGGACCTGTCACTCTAATGAAAATTTAGTTTATTTTATAGAAAACAGCGGCTGGTACAACATACAGGAAGCTTTTAGATTTCTATAAACAAATTTGTTTACTCTGTCATTCACTACAGGTTACTGGTAACTTTGGGTAGGCGATCCTCCCCTTTAAGTAGGCAGAAACAATTCTGAGAAGTGAGTGCAGGGGTGGAGCCTACCCTCTAACCTTAGCTTCAGCTTCCTGTTTGCTTCAGTAATTTTTGTTCCTCGTTGCAAGCAACAAGGCAAGAGAACAGTTCTGTTTAGTTTTAGAATTTTATTATTTTCTGCTAGATATGGAATACCACCATTAGGCGGATTACCATCACTGACAATTCCCATCACCCAAATGTGGATAGCTCAGTTTACCAGGTGCTTATTTGTGGACCTAAGCCCTGGGGGGAAAATCTTGGCTGCAATTTCTTTACCCAGGAGTTGCCCACTGAGGCTTCTTCTTGATATATGGTAGTCTGAAGAAAGAAGCCTTTGAGTGCTAATGTCCACATGTCCCATGGAACCCCCTCCACACGGGGGTCTTTATCATTTTAGTTCCTGTTGCATACTCTAGCACTCATTGGGTCTACCTGTATGTCTGTCTGGGTGTTTGGAGCGGGTTTCTGAGGTACTTTAAACCTTTCACTGCTGGCTTGGCATGTTGTGGGGGGTTGAGAGCACTTTCCCTACTCGGTTTAGTATTTTTATGCTTTAATTACATGTTCTGGTATAATTTTAGCTTAAAATGTACTTTCATTCATTTTTTTGTTGAAATTGTCTACTGCGCCTTTAAGATCGCTTTTTACTTCTTAGACGTCATTGCTCCATTCACTTCAGCTAGGCCACTGGAGGGAAGAGTACTCACCTGCCAGTGGTTCTGAGGAAGAAGGCGCCTGTCAAAAGCAATCTGCTTTTTCGTCCCTTTCAGGCAAACTCGCGCCAGGTGATCCAGACGGTCCCTCAGGCTCCGCGTTCCTCATCCAAGCCTACGCAGCAATGGAGATCCAAGTCCTCCACGACACCCAAGTCTTCCAAAGCTGCTTCTGCATGACTTGCCGATCCTGGGTCCCCACCCGCAGGTAGGTGGCCGCCTACGCCACTACCTTTCAGCTTGGCAGGCCTCTGTGGTGGACCCATGGGTTTAACAAGTGGTGGCCTCAGGATTCCCTTCACCTCTCTTCCTCCTCCAAGGACCTTTGTTTCTCGTCTCCCTTGGGAGCAGAAAGAAACTCCTTTTCAAGGAAGCTATACAGGCCCTTCTGGACAAGGAGGTCCTGGAGCCAGTTCCCCCTCAGGAGAGGGGGCTTGGGATTCTACTACAACCTCTTTGTGGTTTCCAAGAAGGATGGGGGCTTTCATCCCATTTTGGATCTAAAGGATCTCAACTCCTTTGTGGTTAGATCCCAGTACCCCCAGGAGTCTCTGCACACAGTGACAGCAGCCATGTCTCCTGGGGAATTTCTGGCCTCTCTGGATCTTCAAGATGCCTATCTGCACATCACCATTCATCCAGAGAGTCTGCAGTATCTCCGCTTTGCATGTGACCAAGGGCATTTCCAGTTCTCTGCCCTCCCCTTTGGCCTGACCACGGCTTCTCAAGTCTTCAACAGAGTACTGGGAGCATTGATCTCCGTCCTACATCGGAACGGCATCAGGGTGACTCCATATATGGATGACCTCCTTCTGAAGGCCTCTTCCCCAGAACTCCTTCATCAGCAGGTGTAGGACTAAATTCATGCTCTCTCCCATCACAGGTGGATCATCAATTTGGACATGTCAGACCTTGTTCCTTCCCAGAGGATGGTCTTTCTGGGCCACCTCTTTGACACTCAGAGGGGGATGGTGTTTCTGAGGGACGAAGTGGCTCATCAGATAGCACTGAAGGTGCAGGCTATCCTGTCTCTGGATCCAGTTCCAGCCAAGAAGTTGTCATCCTTGGTGGCGAAGTTCATTTCCACCATAGAAGCAGTCCCGTTTGCCATGGCTCACATCAGGGAACTTCAGAGGTTTCTAATCCTGGCACACGGATGCCAGCCTCTCCGGAAGGGGAGCTGTGCTGGGGCACTTGAGTGTTCAGGGCCGGTGGTCTCAGGAGGAATCTCTCCTTCCCATCAATGTCTTGGGGCTTCAAGCGATATTTCATGCCCTATATCTTTGGACACGGCAACTGGAGGATTGCCCAGTCAGGGTACAGTCAGACAACGCCACAGCAGTAGCCTACATCAACAAACACGGCGGCACAAGGAGTCTCGCTGCTTTGCTAGAGGTCAAGTCTATTTTATCATGGGTAGTGGAGCATGTCCCTACCATTTCCGCAGTTCATATTCCTGCCCTAGACAACGTTTTGGCAGGCTTCCTCAGTCATCACACAGTGGACAGCTGAGAGTGGGAGCTACATCCAGCAGTGTTCATCCTCATCATCCAGCTGTGGGGTCTTCCCTGCATCGACTTGGCTTTGGCAGTTGATGCCTTGTTGATCTTGTGGACATTTCCTGTGGCATACATCTTTCCTCATGTTCCCCTGTTGAACGAGGTACTTCGGAAGATGAGACTGAAGTGCTGCCCAGTCATTCTGATTTGCTCCATACTGGCCCCCTACAGGCTTGGTTTTTGGAGCTTCTGGAACTCTCAGTAGCGGAACCTCTTCAACTCCACCCCCCTTCTTCTACAGGGTTTCTGGAAGGAAGACGTTCATCATCTGGCTTTGACGGCATGAAGACTGAATCCTCAATTTTGAAGAAGAAAAGGTTTTCTTTTGCTGTGGTGGCTACTATGCTTAGTGCCCATAAGCCTGTTTCCTCTAGGGTCTACTTTTCTGTCTTGGTGTGCTGACAAAGATCTGTCTCAGGATTTTGACCTTCCTACAGTTCTTTCCTTCCTCCAGGATGGTGTGGCTAAGGGTCTCAGTCTGAGTTCTCTTTAGGTTCAGACTTCTGCGTTCTCTGTCTTCTTTCATAGGCGTCTTGCTATCATTCCTGATGTCGTCAAGGTTTTCTTCCAGGGGGTTGCTCATACCCATCCAGTGTTTAAGTCCCCTTCTCCTCAGTGGGATCTTAAACTGGTCTTGGGAGTACTTTAGCGTCCTCCTTTTGAGTCTTTGGCTACCATTCCTCTATGTATGCTGACGTGGAATATGGGCTTTCTCCTGGCGATTGTTTCTGTTCGCTATGTTGCGGCGCTACATGCCCTTGTAGACCACCCTTTTTGATCTTTCTCAAGGACAAGGCGGTGCTTTGCATCTCACAAGAGTTTCTCCCGAAGGTGGTATCTGAGTTCCACATTAATCAGGAGATTGTGGTCCCTTCCTTCTGTCCTAACCCTACTTCTGACAAAGAGAGAGAGAGATCTTCATCTGTTGGATGTTGTGCGTCATCTCAAGTTCTGTGTGCATCGCACTGCGTCCTTGAGGCAGTCTGACACTCTCTTTGTCATTCCTGAGGGTCTCAGGACAGGGAAGCCTGCTTCCAAGGTAACCATTGCTTCTTGGATCAAGTCCACTATTCGTAAGGCTTACAAATTTCAGAAGAAACCTGTTCCCTTCAGGGTCACGGCTCATTCTACGATGTCTGTTGGGGCTTCTTGGGCCAACAAGAACCAGGCCTCAGCTGATCAGTTGTGCAAGGCAGCCACTTGGTCGTCTGTGCACACTTTTTTCTAAACATTGTCGTGTGGCTGTGCTGGAATCGGCTGATGCCAGTTTTGGGAGGAGATCATGGAGGCAACCTTGCATGTCTAAGATATCTTTAGTCTCTCAGTACTCTTTCACTTTTGAGCCCTATTGGCTCTAGTTCAGTGTGCTGTGCTACATTTCATGGGATTTATTTTACCCCTGTTCAGTGTCCATTGACACTTTGCGGTTAGTGTTGAGCTATTCGTGATATGTAGGTTCATTGGTGCTCTGGTGACTTTGGAGGCCTGTGCCTGGTCCTTGCCTTTCTTCTTGCCCTGGGTAACTTAATGGTTGGACATCCCAAAGTTACCAGTAACCTGTAATGGATGACAGAGAAAATAGGATTTTACTCTTACCAGTTAAATCCTTTTCTCTTAGTCCATACAGGTTACTGGCCTCCCACCCTGTCAAGTGACCTTGCTTGGTTCTCCTGCAACAGAATGTGGGGGACCACTTTTGGGTTCATGCTCACAGGAGTCTTCTGTTTCCTTACTTGTAGTTTGTTCCAAAACTTACTAAAGATAACAGGAAGCTGCAGCTAAGGTTAGAGGGTAGGCTTCACCCCTGCACTCACTTCTCAGAATTGTTCCTGCCTACTTAAAGGGGTGGAGCGCCTACCCAAAGTTACCAGTAACCTGTATGGACTAAGAAAAAAGGATTTAACAGGTAAAATCCTATTTTTTAGAAATTAACTTTTGTGTTAGGTGGCACAGAGTGGCACATTATGCTAGTATGCTAATTAGGTAATCTCTAGTCTAAACATATCTGTTGTGGTGCTATTAGAAATACCCCCAGTGTGTGGGTCACAAACAAATAAAGGTAAAACAAATCACTACCACAACATAAAGGTAGTTTTACATTTTCTTTTTAATGAACTTATCTTGAGGAATCCTGTGAATTTTAACTCCCCCCCCCCCCTTGTGGTGCAGTTGGTTTGCAGCAGAATTGCTCATCTTTTGCTCTCTGTGTAAGGCCCCAAGTGTAACATGGTGGACCAGGGAAAATACTGTATAAGTAGGCCTTTAACCCCACTGAATGCTAGAGAGGCCTCTAATGTATTGCTTTCTAATGTGTTGAAGAAATCTAGTGTTCAATGTGCATATATTCAACCCTTAATCTTCAATACAGTTACTGTTAAGGATTGGTAGTCCTCATCAAGAGCTTAGAAATAATATATATATAAAAAAGTGTACTTAGCTGGTCTATAGTGGAAGAGACAGCACTCCATTAATATCCAAAAACGTGAGAGATTTATTCAGGCATTGTTTCCAACCAAACGTTTTCGGTCCAATGATGGACCTTCATCAGGGTTACCAGAAACAAGGATGATAGAACACTTAAATAACTGAATCTTAAGAACACACCACCAATAGTATACGCCAGAAACGCCATCCACCCTCTAGCATGGACGTATAGCACCGAGAAATGGTGCGTGAGGTCGCAAATTTTTTTTAAGCATGAACATACCCAAAAGTGTGTATAATTAAAAATACCAAATGTTGATACAAAGCTAGCACCCTATGCTTAAGTCAGGGTAAGAGTACTTATTGTAGGGCTAAACAATAGTGTTCATATATAACATCGTTATATCTACATATTTCTCAGTATACCGTATTTGCTCAAAAAAAAAAAGGGCATTTTAGCCTGAACAAGTGTCCTTTCTTAATATTTTGGGTCGCCCTTTATTTGGGTGAGAAAATTAGACAGATATCCCAATATAAGGGGATCACCTTATATTGAGGATCTTTTTTTATACCCAACATTTGAAAAGTTGAGGGTTGCCTTACAATCGAGGTTGTCTTGTATGCGGGCAAATACTGTAATGCAGTTGGAATCTGCAAGTTAAAAATTGTGATTTGCTTATAAACTGCAGTTAATCTAGACCTATATAATACGTTTGAGTAAATGGACATTTAGCACCTTGGATGTTTCAGCAAATTTTTATGTTTTCAGTTCATTTTAGCGCCTTTGATACTGGAAAGGTTTCAGACACGTGCATTGGAGATTTCTCTAGAATCCACAGGAGAGCTGGGCAATGTGAAGCCCTTAAAGGGATAGTAATGTTTGAAATTAAGTAGATCGCTGAGTCTTCTTTATTGTAAATCTAACACTTTGCTCTATATTTATCAACTTACTTTTATGTAGTTCTCAAGATATTAAACGTAGAAGGATCCCGCTCCCATCCCAGACTACAGGTCTCAACATTCCCTGCCAGATGTTGGCTGGAGGTTGATGACAGGTGTTGTATTGTGACAGCAGCTGGATGGCCTCATGTTGCCCATGCCTGATCCAAAGGATTAATCCTTTGTGTGCCAGTCTGGTGTTCAGCACTTTGTGAATCAATGCACTGGCCACACCTCTGGTACTGAAAGTGTAAAAAATTGTATCAACTATTACATAAATAGTTTTCTAACATCTGAGCTCCTAATTGCTAATTTCCTACTAGTTTAAAAGAGATAAACTTAAATGTCCTACTCTTTTATTATTTTAAGGCTTTTACCCCTTTTTAAACATTATCTGGCTGTTGCAGTGATACCAGTGATTCCCTTAGAGTTTACTGTCTGGGACAGAAAAGACAAGGTTAGTTGTACATTGTGCCACTATCTTCTCAGGAGAAGGAACTAGAAAGAGGTACATAAGGAGTTCTGGACTTTCAGTCTTTACTAACGTGCCAAAGGGCGCAACTGTGTACCTGATTATCTAGTACATTACAAGCAATATAATATCAAATCTTCTTTCTCATTTCAGAATTTAATATTTGCACCCACAAACCTCCCAAGTGTCCCTCTTTAGGAGAGACAGTCCCTCTTTTAGACCCAAATCCCACTGTCCCTCTTTCCCACCCTGATGTCCCTCTTTTTAGGGGATCAGACTGTGTGGTGTGTATATAAGTGTATCACATTGCTCCACAGCAATAAAACCCACATTGTTTCTTTAACCGTCAGTATATGTGTTAATAAATTAGTCTGCTTAAATACAATACTTTGGTCTTGTTATAAGTCATTTATTAGGTAACACAAGGAGGTGTCAATAGGTCATGAAACAGCCTAAAATTCTCATTAATGCCCTGCCTACCGGCCACACACCCAGCAACACCCCCTAAAACACAATTGTCCCTCTTTGGCACTTTGAAATGTTGGGAGGTATGCACCCATGGATGCCCAGGTGTACATGGCTAGGAAAGTTTTCATTCAACATTATTACATCTTAGTCTTTTTTTCCTCTGATCAAAACAACAGCACAAAGTGGTGTTGAAAAAAACGTTTTTGTAATATAGTTCACTCAGTGGGAGAGCTTGAATCCTATATTGTAGCTTTCCATATTAAATGATGGAACCAGCACCCCCTATTGACCACAGCAGAAAATTGCAGTTTAATAAAAACAAAAGCAAAACAACTTTGAGCTGTAAAAAGCGTTGTGTACATATTTTTGTTAATAAACCTCAAAAGCATTGCATTGTATATTTTTCTTAAAATGTTTGCTGCTGCTTTACAGCATGTAGAGCCTTCTATAAAAAGAGCAAGTGGAGAATTTCTGGAGCAAGACATAAACATTTTGGGGCAGGCGAATAACAATTCCCCCAAATGTTACGTTTAATTAGGGCTTCTAACACCTTGGGGGTTACGCACTAATGTGTGATTACGAGATGATAATGCAGTGATACTACTTCTCCAGTTCCCATGTTATTCTATGGAGCCAATGCACTAAGATTTCTCCAGCTTGAATGCTAGAGAGGTCTCCAAAGCAAGACTTAACTTCATTCATTAGTCTAAAAGCCCTATTTAAGGCAGTGCTATTTTTAATTGTCTTCTGATTATTTATTTTGTACATGTGGCCTGTAAAGTATTTTAAAAAATGAATTCCAGATGATTTCTTACCTTTAACCCAACACATTTCTTTTGCTACCTCCTTGGCACTTGAATGGTTAATGGTGAGATTTTGCTTGGCACATTTGCATTATTTGGATCTGGAGATCAGTGTATGTTTGAAATGTTGATTCTTTTATCTTCAGTAACTGTCCTCATCCCCCAAATCTGCTGCAGGCTTCACTGGGATTGATGCGGAGTATGAAAAGCCTGAATCACCAGCGCTGGTGCTGAAAACCGATTCCTGCGATGTTAATGATTGCATACAGCAAGTTGTAGAACTTTTACAGGAAATGGTAAGTAATAAGCACAATTTGTCTATTTAACCCTTTAAGTTGCCAGTGAGGTCTCCAGTGCATTGCATTTTTTTGGATACCTCTGTCACACAAAGGGTTAAAATAATCAAGGCTGTGTTACTGGAAATTAGTTTGTTCTGCTTTACTTCTCCATGTTTAACCCTCTGAGTGACAGAGAGATGCCCAATGCATTGTGTTGCAAGGCATTTGGGTACCTCTCTGTCACTCAAAGGATTAATATATGCACATTGTTCATATTCATCATGTAAAATAATTTTAATATAAATCAGTGGAAATTTGGGGAATTTGTATTATTCTTCCATGGTCATACGGATTGCCCTTATTATTATGTACTGGAACAAACAAACTGCACCATAGGGGACAAAAAAATGTACAAAATCCCCATTGATTTTTAAATGGAGCTTTTAAAGCCTTGAATGCTAGCAAGATATTTGATACGTTTAAACGGGAACTATCATTAGGCTAGCAGCCGTTCATCAGATCTTCTTCCCTGGTAGCAGACCTACTGATGAAGCTGGGACTGGATTATGAGCCCAGCCAGACCAATGAGAGAGCACAACTGATGTCTGAATGGAGACCCAAGAGCTCCCGTGCTGGTCCCATGAGAAAAAAAAATTAAGTGTTGCAATTCACTTTCCTATTTTACAGGTTGCAGGTTCCCATGGCCAGTCTGTATTGATCGAGCTTTGGGTCTGTGGTGGCTGCACACACCACCTGCTAAGTTTGTGTTAGAGACACTTATTTCCAGCTTGTTTAGGGGTTCAGTTCTCTTTCCCCTTGAACAGCTCATAGGAGCCTTTATGAGCATAGGAGCTTTATGAGCATAGAAGTGTTCTTCTATAAACAAGATAATTGCCCTTTAAATCAATGGCAGATTTGGATACGTTTTTTCTGTTCATTATGGTGCAGCTGATAAGTGAATAAAATAACATGTATATGACAACACTAACTGTACTAATTAGTAAATAAAATGCTAAAAACTCCACAACAAGAAAAATATTAAGTCCTCGTGCAGGATGATCTCTTAATTGGGTATGGCACTGTGCTCAGCCCCATAAAGGCTCCCACACATTGATAGATGTGGTATTAACCCCTGAATCCTTTTGTTTGTTTGTCTGCAGTAATAAACCACAACTTGCTTTCTTCGCTTACCCGTCTTAACAAACCTGCATAATTAATTACTCACATGTCCATGAAATCTTCTTTCTCCAACTATCCGTTTCCACCAGAAGGGTGAACTAAATTAAAGCGGAACTACCATGTCACAAAATGTTTAGCTTAACTAAGCCCCCTTCTGGCGACTAGCTGCTTAGTAGCGTTAGTCCCCAGAATTATTACCTGACTTAATAGATATATACTTTATCCCCAGCTGTCAGTAGCACGGAGCGTGGACAGCTTGCCAGAATGACGACCTCCTAGACCTGGCTGGGACTGACAGCGCAGGCGCCCGGACGTCATTCTGGCAAGATGTCCGTGCTCCGTGCTACTGACAGCTGGGGAATAAAGCATATATCTATTAACTCAGTTAATAATTCTGGCGACTAGCGCTACTAAGCAGCTAGTCGCCAGAAGAGGACTTAGTTAAGCTAAACATTTTGTGACATGGTAGTTCTGCTTAAATGGTAGTGGGGAGTTGGGATAATTGTGCATATCCTTTCAGGATGGAGTCTCCCACTGAGGAGAGGAATAGATAAGGTGACAGGTCCTCTTTAAATCCACGTGAATGTTGAAAATGTTTATAATTGCAGATGGCACCTTTTTGTTTTCCGCATAAATCTATATACATAAAGGCTTACATATACTACTTAAGTGAGGTGTTCACAGTACTACTTAGTACAATAGTTGAGACATTTGCATAACTCATGAGCAGGTAAATCTTAGCTAAGGGAATTGACAGTAAATTAGAATGACAAAAAAAACTCATAGACTTCCATCCTCATCTCTCCTTGTCAATAAAACCCAGGTTTTTTTCCCCTCTGTCAGCAGGAAGGCAAAGCGGGCAATAGGGGGGAGCGTGAGAGAATTATGATGCAGAAAGAGAGAATGTATTTGGAAAGATGTGTGCAAGCAATGACAGTTGTTTCTTAGAGAATATTTGCCCGTATGTACCAGGGCAAAGTGGAACAATTCTGTAGCAAACCAATTGCATTATAGGGGAGAAATAAAAATTCCCATTTCAATCAATAGGAATTTTTATTTGTCCCCTTTGTGCAGTTGGTTTTCTTCAGAATTGTTGCTCTTTATCTTAACGAATCACGCGTAATGTGCATGGGCTTGTGAGCTGGAGGGAGGTTGGAGCAACAGAACAGGGAATAGGCTATGTGTTCTCAATCGCTCTGTGATGCGTGATCCTTCCACAGGAGTGCAGGCTGCTTCCTTGAATACTCCCTCCCTACTCCATTTTACTCCCACCAGACATGCTCAGTTTCAAAAGTTAGAGTTGGAGATAGTCAGGGCAAAGATTCTATTTGCTTGTTTTTTTTTTTTGTTTTCTTGACATAAACAGGGCTGTACAGTTTCCATGTGCTGGTCACATTGTGAGGTCTGTGGTGTTTTTGCTATATTTGGCACTGCTTTCTGCTCAACACAATCTCTTTGCCCCCTCCCCCACATCTTCAGTTGCTATGGGATGGTTGCTTGTCCTCATTTCACTTTTTTTTTCACCTGTTCTTTTTTTCTCACTGTAGTGGACTGCTGCAGTTTAAAGGGACAGTAATGTCCCATAAAAAATTATTCTAGTTTTGTAGTTGGGAAAAAAAAAATATTTGAAGCAACTATGGTTTGAGAGATATAGGCACTGAAACCCCCTTCCCTCCCCTTTTCCTGATGTCAGCTGTAAAGCTGACAGCAGGAGATTTGAGTTGGCCGACTCGAGGAGGCGCTTCAGCAGAGCCGAAATCTCATTATTTAAAAATAATTACTTCATTGGATCGGCTTGCAAAGGCACACTTTGTAGACCTTTCCAATGAAGTAATTCTTTTTAATAACGTGATATCTTCTCTGCTGCAGAGTCGCCGGCTGGTGCCCGGACCGGGATCTCCTGCTGTCAGGACAGCGCTAACGTCAGGAGAAGGGGAGGGAGGGGGGAGCTTTCAATGCGAATATCTCTCAAACCTTAGTGGTTTGAGATATGGGAGTTGCTTCAAATAATTTATTTATTTTTTTTCACAAAAAACAAGGATAATTTTTTTTTAATGGACATTAGTGTCCCGTTAAGAAAAGGGCACTTATAGTGACCATCTTGGATGTGCATCAGCTGAGTTTTTGTAGTCTCCTGCAGCTTTGGGTGGGCCCTGGTCCTGGAAGGGGCTCAAGGGATTGATTTAGGTCATATTTGAGGGGTCCTCTGCCACCGGGGAGGTGAGCTGGCATTATGGCTGGAGAGCCTTTTTTCATGGAGGGTGAATTTTCCCATGAGGCCTGGTTGTTTCCAGGGCATCTCTATTCTAGTGGCTGAATCTCCCCCTGGCATCGATGGGCAGAAAAGTATTTTTTCCCTCATTTTTTTTTTGTCCTGTATTTCTTTTTTGGGGGGTCTCCTAGCTATTAGTTAGCACAAGGAAGAAATGGGAAAATCTAAGTCCACTATGAATTCAGGATTTTTTTTCAGGAACCCTTTTTTCCCCCTCATGTAAGACCAGTATTCCCAGGAATATTACTGATGCATTATGTCCCTCAGGTTCTGTTGCCTATACACAGCAAACACCTGGCCTCTCTTCATTTGAACAGGCACCTGCATGGGTTAAAATACTTAGTTCTAATGTCTACTGTTCCTTTCTCTATTGAGAGGTCCCGGATCCAGGTCCAGCCTCCCCCCCCCCAAGACACTGTTTAGTTATTCAGGTAGAGGGGTATTCTTCTACTGAGGAAGGGAAAACAATATTTCTTTCTCATTTACCCCTGGGGATTCATTTGAGGAGCACCCTGAGACTTCTGTTGATGTTCTTATTCAGGTGGTTTTGGAGACTCTTAAGATTTTTGAGACGTCCGATTCATGTTCCTCATCTCTGGATATCTTTAAAAGGTGCAAGAATTACCAAACTCGCTTTTTCTCATTCCTGAAGGTCCTTGTGTGGGCCAAGATTTTGTCTAAGGAGACAGTGGCTTCTTGGATCAAGGAGGCCATTCCCCAGGCCTATGTCCTGGGTGGGTGCTTCCTGTGCCTACAAGAACCAGGACTCTGCAGAACATTTGTTCAAGGTGGTGACATGGTTGTCCCTTTACATGTTTGATAATTGCATCTGAGTCTGGAGCCTGCTTTGGATGGAAGTTTCTCCAAACGAAATATCAATACGAATTGTGTAGGACATTATGATTGTTATTTTATTGGTTTAAATATTGTGCTACAATGCCATTAAATGGAGGCTTTTTGATACAAGTAAGCCAAGATATTGTTAATATCCCTTTCCCTCATCCAAATTTCCTGAGAAACAGTGGGTGAGGAAGTGAAAACAGTACATCTTTGGGTATTACACAACTTATAGGCAGGTTAAGTGTCCTCTTCAAATGAGTTTAATTCAAGGCCAAAGGCGGGATCTACATTCAGAAAGCTACTCTTGAGGTGTTTTTTGCACTGTTGTTTTCTTCTTCTGTTTGTGTTTTTCTGTAGTACTGGCAGATAGAAACAGTGACCACACATACCAAGCAGCACTGTAGGTATAATCCCGTGGCAGTAATTAGAGATTTCACCTATTGGGACTTATCTGGAATAAATCAGTTCAGTAAAATTGCCCCCCCCCCCGGAAAAAAAAAAAAAAAGCATTCTTGTAACGGACTTCTTGTGTCTGAGAATAGATTTTAAATAATTTTACCACAATTGAAATAGTAGCAAATTGCAGCATTGTTAGAGAGTTTTTTCATATTTATGAATATTCATATTTCTACTGTGGAGCACACTGGTTGGATAGTGAGTGCAGGCATAAACTGTGTTGTCATGATGCACTCATGGCCTTTCTTTTGTACCTACAGGCTGTATTGCCTGTGTAAGTGTTCTTGTCTTTACCTCCAGTAACATTTTTACTGTTACTTGGTTTGGTGTGTAGGTGGCCGTTGACAGCCGAGTTTCATGACTGTTTCTGGTTCGTCTCTGTTGAGACTAGTTTGTGTTTTGAGAGTTTTCTACCTTCTGTCCATCTGAACCCCAAGGTTCCTGTGCTCCACTCCTTTGCTTCAAAGTGGATGAAAGAGAAAAAGGTTTTTTTATGTACTTGCCGACAAATCCTTTCCTCTTAGTCCATTTGAAACACAGAACTTCTCTTATGGTGAAAAACAAGTTGGCTGAGTTCCCAAGCAGGGTTGTCCTTTGGGTTATTTTGTTCAGCTGACCACCCTCTTGTCCTAATACTCTCTTTGATCTTTGCAATATGAGCCTATCTGATGATGGTAAAGTGGAGTAGGAAGGGTGTCTCCACCTCCAGAGATTTTTTTGTGCAAGTGCCCTGCCCTGTTATGGGAGGATACTTTACCCCATGCTGCCTGTATTCCACATGGACTAATATGAAAGGATTTATGGGTAAGTACACAAAAATCCCCTGTTTGGACAAAAACAGGATTTGGCAAGCTGTTTGATGTCATCTTTGCATTAATGCTTGGTTACATGGGTAACTTTCAGCTGCCAAGTTGCTGCAAAATATCAAAAGGAGTAGATTACCTAATCTTCCATGTAACCAGCTACCGTCCTCAGATTCAGAAGGCTGCAACTTCCCAGTGACTAGCCATAGTCACAATGAACGTATGACTGACTGACAGCCTATGGGGTCTCACAGAAAACTGCTTATTTCTATAAATGATTACACAGTCTAAGGACTACACAGTATATCAGCCAATCATATATCTGCAACATCCATTTTTTACTGCAGCTGCCCATAGCTCTATCCCTGCTTTTAGCAGCCCACGTAAGAACAGAGCTTATGAAACCAACCCATATGAAGGGCCCAAATTCTTAGTCCGCATCCTACAGAACTCTCATTCACATTGTATTTTATATAGCTAAGAAGGATGCAGCAACTTTTAGGAGCAAGTTCTCTGTGGGATATCCGTGTTTTAATGTAGATCTTCATCACTGTAGGTAAGGAGTGAGCAACCTGCAGTCCTTTAGTTGTTGAACTATACTTTCCATCATCCTCAGCTGGCCAGTGACTGGAATTCTATCCAACAACAGCTGTATGTAATCTCAGTGGAGTAACATTGATCCACACGGGATTCAAAGATGGTGCTATTCTTTGTAAATTTACCTTAATTTTCTTATGGAATAGCACTGGCTAAAATATGATCCATAGATTAGTTTCCAGTCTCTAGCTATAACAAGTTTTATCTATTTTAAGCTATAATGTTGATCTGCAAGACCACATAAAAATGAACCATAAAAATGCCAGTTGCATTCACTTGCACCTCATCACCAGATGGCTAGTAAAGGACAGTAATGTTACAATTCAGTCCTGTTCAGGATTTTTTTAATCCATCTGTAAATAATCTGTTTTGAAGCAAATGTTTCATAAATGCCTACAGACTTGATTTTCAAAGCATTTTTTGAAGTTTAACATGCCCCCAAAAAAGCATATGTTATCACCATACAGCACCTTGGAAATCTCTGTACCCTTTGCTTTATCTTTTCACATACGGTTTTCTGTTTGCTCCTCCCACTTAACTGGAGTACAATTAATATATGGTGATTTTTCCTCCACAGTTTTGATGGGTAAAGATGTGAAAAGTGGCAAAAGTAGCCCATGCATGGCTGTCTTTACATCTTTATGCCTAGGTGACTTCAGCATTCATGAGACTCACAGACTATCTCAGAAGTAAATTAAAAAAATTATAATAATAAATAAAAAAATATATATATTATAGCATCTGCACTCAGTGTCAGAGTTTGTGATTGGAAACGTGAAGGAGTTGACAGGCAGGGATGAGGTCTTCATTCATTTCAGGGGCTTCAGAGGGTCTGAAATGTCTTTGAGATGGATTCTAGTTAACAATGTATGTCCAGCTGCTCTGATGCACTGAAAAATAAATAAATATATATAATATAGTTTTGCAAATCCTTGATTATCCAGTAGGTGGCAGTCTAATGCTGTGTAATCAGCCTCATGGAAGACTTCAGTTTTGAAAACAGTTTGTTGGAGTTATCTCTAGCATCCATTGGTTAAGACATTGTTTTCTTTTAGATTTATAAGTGTAAATTAATCAGATTTCTTGTTAATAGGCTTGGTTTATTACTAACAAACCTCTCAAAATAATTTTCTTTCCAAGCAAATATATTTCAGACATGTTGCATATACCAAAAAAGTTCTTCCACAAAATTTGCACAGAAGCAATGTGAGATTAGTACTTTTGATAAATAAGCAATTTTATTGGTCCTTAACAAAATAAAATCAGCTATGCTGCAGCGAGTAATTTTTGGAGCAAGCCAAATGCACCATAGAGTAGAAATAAAATTGCCATGGAGTTATATAGTATTTTTAACCCCTCAAATGCTAGAGAGGTCTCGCAGTGCGTTGGAAACGTTGCTAGCATTCAAGGGATTAAATGCCCTTTATAAATCAGTTGGTGTACAGGGGGTTAGCTTAAAAGAAACAGGTATGAAATACAATACAAACAAACAAATATCAAATCAAAAGTTACGTAAGAATTGTAAGCAAAAGGTTGATCTCGCTAAGCTTGGAAGGCCTAGAGGAAAAGCGAATAATGGTCCATACTATCTTGAAGGAATGGTCTATTAGAATTGGAGAGGATATCTAGTTCTAGGCCTTTGTAGGTGAAAGGTGTGGCTAGTCACCATCTTTGTTTGTAGGTCCTAAGTTGGAAAGGAATCTCATTCATGGGCCCTTGCTCTCCACATGCTTAGAGGGTATATGTTGCACCACACCCATGAGGAACACATAGGCTGAAATGTACATCTGTGGTTGTGCTGTTTCTCTTGTCCGGAGAGGATTTGCCTGACATTTTGGAGCTGTACTCTATGTGGGTGGGACCAGTTAGATATGGAAATTTCCTCTCTGCAGTGGCATATGGGGGCAGAAAATGTGACTTGAGCCACCTCTGGGAGTCCACTGTACATTAGACTAGAGGCTGTCCATGTTCAGTCCTCAAGTGCCACCAACCGGCCAGTATTTAAGGATTTCCATGATTAAGCACAGGTGAGTCAGTCACAATGAATGAGCCACTGATTAACTCACCTGTGCCTAATCAGGGAAATCCTTACATCCTGGCCTGTTGGTGGCACTTGAGGACTGAACTTGGACAGTCATGTCTTAGACTAAAACACTTAATTTTGTTCTTGGTGGGTGAGCATCACATCTTGGTGAAAATAAGCCATAAAATATTTTCACTTTAACGGAACATTGTCACCTGAAAATTAATGATTCACACCGTTTTTAATTAGTACTCTTAGCCAGAATATATAAATTAGTTCCTAGCTACATAAACCTCAAACTATTTTATGAATGTTGTCCCCCCCCCCCCCCCAATCTGGCGGAATCTGTGTATGACCAATACCCCCATTTTTTTGACACGCAGAATAAATATTACCCAGTGTTTTGGGGGACATTTATGAAACTCAAGGGGACATCTGTTATAGAGCAGAGGCAGTTGCAAGGTAATTTATAGACAGTGACTCACTTATAAAATGACATTCACTAACACAGTGGCATTTTTAGCTTTGGTGCCACTCCACAACAGATCAATAAATGAGACCAAAGATTTATAAAAGAATTGTGAATCACACCTCTGAGATCAATTGGAGAGCTTTCCCACTCCTGTGAGATGTTAGTATTGTGCACTAAATATTAAAAAAGGCTCTTTTTTTAAGCCTTCAAAATTGATTTGTTTTATTGATAACTGTGGGTCTAAGTGCCTAACATTGATTTGTTTTATTGATAACTGTGGGTCTAAGTGCCTAAAATTACCAGATGATCCCTGCTTATAAAACAACCAATACATATGCTTACACCTGGCTTACGTTTTCCTCTTGTCAAGTTGTCTAGAGAAGACAGGCCACAGGCTTGGATGATTAGGCAAAAATATGAGAACCAGGCTGATTTGTAAATTCCAATCCCAGAAATAGCTTCTTCTTTTCATTGAGGGTTAGTGGTAAATTATTGTCAGATTTGAGAGCCTTTTGTGGCATGATTTAAATGGAAAATGATTCATTTAACTCCTTGGATGCTAGAGATGTCTCCAATTCTGTGGGGGAGATGCACTAAAGGTCGATGCTGTGGCAATATGATTTTGTTCATGTGTCTAAAGCACTTCGGCTTTTTCGGTGTAGACAAACATTGCCATATGCATTAAAATTTAGAGATGTAAGAGAAAGGGAGGAGAAGGTCCCCATTAGCATAAAAGGTTGTTGAACTGCTGTCGATGTGGAAGGGATGCCTTTCCTCACGTGTCACCTGCAGTATGACAATCCTGAAGTCTGGGAGCATTCTCTCTGCCACCCGTCTTGGTCAGTAGGGGAGTGGAGAGGATCTTTTCAGCACCACTAACAGCATCAGTCTCTTGACCATTTCAGTGCCATAGGAATGTGCATTGCTCACCCCTGTGGCACCCAAAGGGTTAAAAAGGTTTTTAAAAGGAAAAAGTACACAAGCAGTACACAATCATCCTCTCACCTCTGTATCATATTTCATACATGTTGTGCACACCCAAGGAAACAAGGCTGTGGCTACCAGCTGCCTCCCAGCCTTGTTCCTTTGCCCGCTGGTAGCCACAGAACCCATGAAATATGATACAGAGCTGAGGGGGTGATTTTGTACTGTTTAGTGTACTTTTTTAACCCTTTGAGTGCCAGAGGGATATACAATGCACCCCCCTATGGCACTCAAAGGGTTAAGGGAGGTGATGCTATTCATAGTGCTGAAAGTATCCTCTTCACTCCCCTACTGAACAAGTGGGGCAGCAGAAAGAATGCTGTCAGACGCCAGGGTTGTCTACTGTTGGTGATGTGTGAGGAAGAGCATCCCTTCCCCATTTCCAGCAGTTTGCCAACCCTCCTTGCTTCTGATTGATTGAGGGCTGTTACTGCATAGGAAACTACAGGGAGATACCAACTTCTCCAGCCTCCGGTAGGGAAAGTCGAATGTGAACTCTGACAGCAGAGGCTGCTATTGGAGTTTCACGCATGTGGTGAAGTACCACATTAACATATAAACACACCCCAATGAATATGATAATGGCTCATTATCCTGCATTTCCATATGGAAATGAGTAATTATGCTGCATTTCCATATGGAATTAGGCCATTGTATGATGAGTGAAAATTCGTAAACCTGTTGGTCATGTCGGATGCATGTTGGTGTGGGCAGATTTTTGTTGGATTGATAAGGATGTGATGTCGAAGACACTTTAGGACATACTGTCTGTGCAATTGACACTGCTCCACAGGACATTAGCATTTGGAGCCCTCTTTGACCTTTATTGCTTCTCCAATGTGCAAGGACTTAAATACTATGGGCTTATTCAGAAGACACAGAGGAACAGTTGTGGAGCAAGCACACTGTGCAGCATAGGAAACAAAGTTGCTGCAATTACCACAGGTTCACATTGGCCTTTTTAACCCCTTCAGTGCTAGAAATCAACAGCTTCTTTAGTGCCTCTTGATGTCAGCTCAGACAGGGCCGGATTTGCCATAAGGCAGAGTAGGCATCTGCCTACAGGCGCACCCCACAGAGGGGCGCCTGTCATTGGAATCAATTTTTTTTTTTTAGTTTATTTTTTAAATACTTTCATTCACCCTACCCACTGCCTGCCTGCCACCCGCTGAGATCCTACTGTTGCTCCCTCGGTGGCTCTTTAGTAATGCAGAGCGCTGGGAGATGACATCATCTCCCAGTGTTCTGCATTCCTAAAGAGAAGACCGCGCTGGAGCAACAGGAGCTACAGTTCTCTGCAGAAGCAGGCACAGACTTTTCCTGCCGCTGGACCACCAGGGAGGTAGGAAACGGGGCAATGTGGAGCCGATGGGGCAAGCTGGAGATGATGGGGGTAATGTGGAGATGATGGGGTTAATGTGAGGGCAAGTTGGAGCTGATGGGGGCAATGTGGAGATGATGGGGGTAATGTCAGGGCAAGTTGGAGCTGATGGGGGCAAGTTAGAGCTGATGGGGTGCAATGTGAGGGCAATATGGATATGGGGAGATTTGGAGCATTGTGGAGGTGTCCAGTGGAGATGGCCAATGGGGGGGGGGCATCAGATTTCTGTGCCTACAGGCTCCTGAGATGTAAATCCGGCCCTGAGCTCAGAACTGCTTTCTAAGCTCCACACTGGCATTTTAGTAGGCATGGGGCATTCTATCGCTACACAGGCTCTGGCACTTGTGCTAACTTCTTATTTTGAATCCAGGTTCTTAAACTTTTGGGTTCTTGATGTCTTTGTAATGCATTTGGGCACATCTGTAGCATACAAGGAATTAAAGGGGTAGTGCCACCTATGCAAAGATTAATGAATAAAATAAGGCATTTTAAATATTTTTCCTGATAAATAATGCTTGACGCTACTAAATGACTTCACAAACCTTTACAATGTACAGATGTATTTTGATATTTTCACAATTCCTTATTCTGTATATTTAATTGGTCTCCTCCTCTTACCCCTATTTTTCCCCACTAAACCACTCACTGATGATCAGAGACAAGCCTACTGAAGGAAATGTTAACCCTTTGAGTGCAATGTGTTGCGTACCTCTCTGGCACTGAAATGGTTAAAGAGCAACATGAGCTGAGAGGACTGGGTGGGATTTCAAATGATGATATCACAAGAGAAGGTGGGGCTGAGAGCCAATAACTCTCCCATTGCCATAACAACACTAGAAGCTTCCTAAGATTTTTTTTTCTTTACTATATTGGGGGATCTGTATCCCTTTTTAATGATAAACTATGTTACAGTGCTTTTTCTTCTGAGTGCAAAAAAGGACGGTTGTTGTATTAAAACGTTATTGCAATGCAAACTGTCAAGTGGTGGCGATGTTATCATCACACCTATGAATGACTTTAGCCATTGGTTCCCCTCTCCCATAGAATGCACCCGAATATATGACTGACACCTGATGGTACTTTTGCTATCGATTTAATATTAAAAACCCAACAGTTTGAAGTGTAATAATGTTGGAAAGAAACATTTCCCAACAGTGGATGTATTATTCAGCAGGAAAAAAGCTGTACAAAATATGCTTTTCAAAATGACATTTTATGACACATTTTAAATGAATTAAGCGATGTGGAAAAAAAAATAACGCAGATCTGTTTTTATTCTTTTTAACATAATATTGCTCATATCCCAGTATTGTACAAGGATTCACTTTCCCTTTAAAGAGAGCAGTAAAGAGTTACAAGAAGCAATGTTAAGAAAAGGCATGCTGTAAATATTTATTTCCCCTCTTTAATTTTTTCTTAAATATGGCAATTTAACACTGTGCCCTTAGGCTGAAATTTATGAAGCAGCTAATTGTAGACTCTGGAAGCGAGTCTAGTATTTCCCTGTGTGTTGCCATTCACATTTATCTCAATAGGTTTTTATTTCTCATTCATCAATAAGCGAATACAAAGCTGTGTAGGGAAAATTAATATTCTTCTATGTGCCAGATTCTGGCTAAAGTGGGGGTGTGCACAACTGCATTCAGCATAAGTGCATGTTAAAGTAGAACTTTCTACTTGTAAATTTCTTGTGTTGATTTACTGGTGTTATTTCACTGCCTGGCACGAGGGCACTGTGACTCTTGGCTCCTACTAGACAAGAACAATGTCACTGAGGGATATCGTACACTGAAACTCTCAGAAAATGCATTTTTTTTTCTTAAAGGAGAACTAATGCCTCTTAATAATATTCTCCCAGAAAATCTTAATGGAACCTATGAATCTTTGCTTTTGTGACCGTTCAAGAGACTACATCTTCAATTGGTCCTGGATGTCCATGCAGGCTGACATGATGTTGCTGGCCATTTTTTCTCCCCAGCTGAAGCAGGCAGCTTATATTAACATATGAACCCTTGAAGGATCAGAGAATTGTGTAATGTATTTTGAAGATTACCATGCACAAAGAATCGAGTTTGAATTTCTGCAGTTCTTCTTTCAACTGTCATGTCTGCCTCCATGGACATAACATCTTCAATCAGTCCTGGTTGTTATCTGTTGAACAAAGGCACAAGGGCACAATTTGTCAGGGCTAGTAATTTCTGGCCATGGTAAGGTAAGTTTGAGGGTTATTGGTAGGAAGTGTTACTTCTTTTATAAAGGTATGCTATTACTTTGGGATCTATGGACAGGGACTCGCTGAGGATGATGAATAATTGTAGCAACTCGGGGGTAGGCCAGCTGCACCATAGGGGACAATTAACCCTTTGAGTGCCAGAGGGGTACGCAACACATTGCAAAGCAATGAGTTGAGTACCCCTCTGGCACTCAAAGGTACTGATTTAAATGGAGCTTAATACCTCTGAACCCTAGAGAGGTTTGTGGCACATTGTGAAGCAATGTATTTGAGACCTCTGTAGCATTTGAGGGTTTAATAGCAACATTTAAATTGTGACATTGTTAACAGCTACCTGCAGTTGAGTTTCTAATTTTTAACAATAGGTTGCAGCTGACTACCTTTATGACTGGAGTGTGGAGGCCGGTAACATTGATCTGTTGAGACCAATAGGCAGGGTTTCAATCTGTTTTTAGTTCTGATCCTTTCCTGCAAGAGAAATATACTTCAACATTGTTGCATACAATGTCAGTCAAGTAAAGGACTAAGCAACCTATTTTCTCTGTTGTCCAATACAGGTTACTGGTAACTCTGGGTAGGCGATCCGCCCCTTTAATTGTAGGCAGGAACAATTCTAGAATTGTATGCAGGGGGTGGAGTCTACCTCCCCTCCTTGACTGCAGCTAGCCAGCCAGCTCCAGAAAGATTTGTTCCTTTGTGAAGGTAACCCAGGCAAGAGAACAGTTCAGCTATAGCTTTAGAAGTTTTTTATTTTTCTGTTAGAAATGGAATACCACCATTAGGCGGATTACCATAACTGACAATGCCCTTAGATGTGGCTAGCTCAGTGACCAGGTGCTTTTTGTGTACCTTAAGCCCTGGGGGGAAAATCTTGGCTACAAGTTCTTTCCTCAGGAGTTGCCCACCGAGGCTGCTTCTTTAAAAATGGTAATCTGAAGACAGAAGATCTGCAGGAATGGTGAGCAACCCTTTGAGTGCTGCAGGTCCACATGTCTCACAGTGCCCCTCTGCACAGGGCTTTTTCATTTCGAGTTCCTATTGCACACTCCTGCACTCATTGGGTTTATCTGTATGTCTGTTGGGTGTTTGGAGCAGGTTTATGTGGTATTTAACCCTTTAGAGGCTGGTTTTGCATTCATTTGGGGGTTTTCTAACACTTTTCCTACTGGATCAGTGTTTTTTGGGTATTCTAACATGTTCTAGTGATGTTTCATGTCTTTTAGTTTTACACTTTCATTTTTGTAAAATTTGAGTTTGCTTTACTGCATAGGTGTCATTGCTCCTTTCACTCCTATGGGACTGTACAGTTTGGGACATATCTCTGCAACCGTTTAACCTCGCGACTTCAGAGATGGCTCATTTTACTTGTCTGCTCTTGCTCTATCATCCGGTTCATGTTTCTAGTGTGTTGGGGAGCTCAGGGGACTCTTCCTGTCATTCATGGTTACCTACCTTCAGCCATGCATTAGAGCCAGTTTGGGTGCAAGAGTTCAAGGCTGCTACTAGGGTCCTTAGGTCCACTTTGCAACTCTTTCCATCCCAGTTACAGGGGGTCTTTCATTCTTGGCAGACCCCCTCCTTCGTCAAGTCTTCCCTGCCAAAGCCTCAGGGTGTACCTGACGTGTCAGATTCCTCTGAGGAGGAACTGCTGGTGGATTCAGATGTTGAGGAATGTTCTGCGGTGGGCTCCTCTCAGTGTTATGGGGACCCTTTTGAAGCTGATCCTGAGCCCTCGGCTGAGGGCCTGATCAGGGCTGTTTAAAATACCCTAAACATTCCCGTGCAGGAGGTTCCTTCTGATGTCTTTCAGGAGCCTAAAAAGCCCCTTACTTGCTATCAACTTAGCCCCACTCTTGACTGCCTTGTGTCCGAAGAGTGGAAGTCTCCGGACAGGAAACCTTCTGTCTCCAAGAAATTTGCCAAGCTTTATCCCTTTTCTGAGGCTATGCTTGCTCAGTGGGTTCATCCTCCTAAAGTGGATGCTCCTATCTCCAGGCTATCCAAGTCTACTGCATTGCCAGTGTTTGATGCGTCTGCTCTAAATGACCGGACTGACAAGAAACTTGAGGTCTCCCTCAAGTCCATCTTTGCTACTGTTCGTTCTGCCATGCGTCCAGTATTCGCAGCAGCATGGGTGAACCGGGCCATTGCAGTCTGGACTGAACAGCTCACTGTAACGGTTTGTTCAACTCATAGACACAGAGGTTTAGAATAAAAACTTAGTTTTATTGAATTCACAATACAGTAAGAACCTTCACAGGTCCTGTAATATACAGACAGTATAGTACAGACACACGACAGGTAAATTATACAATGCCCACACAGGTCCAGTATAAGATGAAGGTACAGACAGTATATACTGACACAGGTCAGGCAAGAGGAGTAAGTTTCCCAGGAATCTGGTACTGCAGGAGTTAAAGTTCATCAATGATTGCAAACAGTCCCATGTGAGAAGGTACTGAGATAGCACTTATACCGAGCTTCAGGTCGCCCAAGCGCTAGCAAAATAACGTAAACTGCCAGAGCTCAATAGATGTAGTAATGAGCACTGCCGGAGCAATAACGGAGGCAGCCACTTGCAACCAGTATAGCAGTAACGGAGGACAAGCCAATGGCACACTACTGGAGCAATAACGGAGGCAGACACTTGCAACCGGTGTAACAGTAAAGGAGGACAAGGCCAAGGCTCACTGCCGGAGCAGTAACGGAGGCAGACACTTGCAACCTGCAGGAGCAGTAAAGGAGGACAAGCCAATGACAACTACCGGAGCAATCACGGAGGCACACACTTGCAACCGGTATAGCAGTAATGGAGGACTTGGCCAAAGGCACACTGCCGGAGCAGTAACGGAGGCACACAATAGCAACCTGCAGGAGCAGTAACGGAACAGGCTCAGGCAACCGGATTGTCTGCTGAATAAGAATGTTGCAGAGGCGACAATAGCTGAAGAAGCAGGAACGTCAATCAAGCCGGGTCGGTACACAGGAACAGGAACGTCAGCCAGGCTGGGTCAGAACACAGGAGCAGGAACGTTAGCTGGTCCGGGTCGGTACACAGGAGCAGGAACGTCAGCCAGGCCGGGTCGATACACAGGAGCAGACACTGAAGAGAAGTCAGGCAATCTGGGTCGGTACACAGGAGCAGGAAACTGAAGAGTAGTCAGGCAGGCCAAGTCGGTACACAGGAAAACACTGAGCAGTAAGCAAGCACTGGTACAGGAACACCACAAAAGGGCACCGAGTGGGTGCAGGAGCCCAGTATATAAAGGCCATACTGGGCGGGCTCAACACAGGACAGCCAATGAGAGCATAACACAGGATAACTGACAGGAAAACAAAGACAAGGGAGCACGGGCACTGCGATACTCACTCTTCATGTCCGTCAGGGTGCTCCTACTTTGGATAAGTTGCGCCTCCTTGCCAACATTTCTGAGGCATAGCACTATGTTTCTCCTGCCTTATTTGATGCAATCCATTTGGTGGCTAGGGTTTCCACCATGTCTGTGGTTGCCAGACGGGCTCTTTGGTTCAAGATCTGGTCTGCTAATACTGCTTCTAAGAAAGCATTGCTCTTCTTGCCTTTTCAAGGCACTTCTTTGTTTGGTCCAGATCTCAAGGATCTGATCAGTGAGGTTACAGGGGGTAAGAGTACACTTCTACCCTTAGTTCCTAGGAAGAAAACACAGCTTAAGCGTAACCGGTAAGCCCCATATCAATAAATCCAAAGTTTGAAAAATGTGTCAAAAGTTACTAGAATTAACCCTATGAGTGCCAGCGGGGTATAATTACCCCGCTGGCATTCATAGGGTTAACCTGACTAAGTTTAAAAAAAACAAACAAACAAACAACATCCCATTAAAAGTAACACCATTAATCCTGATGTCCTCAGCTTGCTGGTCATCTTCTGTACTTCTCTTCTGTCCTTCTCTTCAGTCTTCTCTGTTGTCCTTCTTTCTTCTGCCTTCTCCTTTCTTCTTGCTGTAAAATAAATTAATAAGTATTAGTACAAAGCATAAACTATGACATCGTTTAACCCTTTGAGTGGCAGAGGGGTCCGTACCTCTCTGCCACTCTAAAGGGTTAAAACATATTATTGTGCCGTGAATATGCCATCATGAATATGCCTCCTTTTATTGCACAAGTAATTAAAAATGGCATGAATAAATGTCATGAATATATGCCATAAATAAATACATAGCTTTTTTTCTTCATGTCTCCGCCCTTGTGTGCGGCCGCGGAAACGGCAGAGACACTGGTGAGCCGCATAGTTCCCTCTTCTCTCTTGCATGGGCTGATGCGTGTTGCACACTGAGGCAATTGGTACGGAGACTGCCTTTATTTATATATATATATATATATATATATATATATATATATATATATATATATATATATATATGGGCAGTCTTACTTCCAGTTCCCTCACAGCCATTGGCTGGGATGTTGTTACACACATCCCAGCCAATCAGATTCGAACAGCTATTCTTTAAACTGATTGGCTAGGATGTGCGTAAGAGCATCCCAGCCAATAGCTGTGAGGGAATTGGAAGTGATACTGCCCATATATAAAGGCAGTCTCAGTACCAATTCCCTCAGTGTGCAACGGGCATCGGCCCGTGCAGAAGAGGAGAGGGAACTGTGCGGCTCATCAGTGTCTCCGCGGCCACACACCGCGGCGGAGACATGAAGGAAAACAAAAGCTATGTATTTATTTATGGCATATATTTATGACATTTACTCATGGCATTTTTAACTACTTGGGCATTAAATGGGGGCATATTCATGGCGGCATATTCACGGCACCATAATATGTTTTAACCCTTTTGATTGCCAGAGACGTACACAGTGCATTGCTTTGCAATGCGTTGCATACCTCTCTTCCACTCAAAGGGTTAAACAATGTCATAGTTTATGCTTTGTACGAATACTTATTATTTATTTTACTGCAAGGAGAAAGAAGAAGGCAGAAGAAAGAAGAGAAGACTGATTGCGGACAGTGGATGACCGGTAAGTGTAAGACACACGAGTTAATGATCAGTGCTTGGCAGTATGTCAGGCACCAATCGTTAGCTTTTTTTTTACTGTTAAGTTCCGAATACTGCTGTTATTTAGAGACGTTTTGGGTACTTAACGCACAAATCGGACGTATGGCCACAACATCCTTTGTGTTTTAAGCCGGTAGGACATTTTGATACCGACCAAGACATTTTCTACCGGGTTTTTTTTATCTCAAACATTTGGATCGAGCCCCAGATGTCCAGCACAGATCTTCAAAGGAACCTAAGCAGTCAGGATTTATGAGCATCCCTTCTTACACAGACTTAGTACATTTTCAACATTACTTTTACTGACTTATCTGTGCTCAGACAGCAGTTTACTCCTAATATGAATAAATCTATATTCTAGAGCTTTTCCTGTTGATTCAAACAATGACACTCCCACTGATGTGGGATGCTTTATTTAACTGATATTAAAGGGAAAATTGCATTTCTTTAAAGGATTGGTTTCAAGACTATTTGTTATTTTTTTCCTTGTATGGTTGTGTCTGCGGCACTCAGTTCTCCATAGAGTTGAGTTTATTGCCTCTTTCTGTTTAGGGGTCCTTGAGCACCAGCATTGGACACACCCACATTATCAGGTCTGTGCTGGAACTAGTGGTAGGCTAGATAGACTGAAGAGGATAGCCAATTCTGGGGCCAACCACCCACACCAGATGGGACAAATTAATGTTCCCATTGATCTAAATTGCGTGTTTAACCTTTGAGTGCCTGAGAAGGATAAAACACATTGCATTGCAATTCATTGGATCCATCTCTGGCACTGGTTAAACCCATTGAATACTAGAAAGAGCCGTGTTGGAGACATCTTATTTTCAAGGTGTTAAAATGTCCATTTAAATCAATGGGTGTTTTGATCATTTTTATTGGTCTATTGATATTTCGCAGGATTTCTCTAGTTCTTAATACATCAGCCTCAGTCTATTTAATCTGATGTTGCTTCCCAAGACCATTATTGTAAAAGCTCATTCGCTCACGCCCACATATGTATCTCTACCAGAATAATTTGTTAAAGCGTTTTTACACTGATTCCCCACAGAATAAGCCTGTTTTTTTTATCACCACCCAACAATCATGCTGAAGAAAATATATTGTATTAAAGACTGTTTGATGTTCGGTGTTGAATCCATGTTGAATCTGGCCTTTTCTGACTTGCCCTTTCTACGAATCATTTTAATTTCCCATTACAAGTTGAACTCTTGGCCGTCTTGAAGGTACACATCATTGGACCAGATTTGAATTCCTTCTTTAATGACTATTATTCATTCTTAACTAAACTAAGTGGGTGTTTTATTTTACACTTTAACCCTTTTAGTGCCAGATGGCAGTGCAACACTAGTGCTGCATACACCTCCGGCTGTCAAAAGGTTAAGTGTTAGAGATATATCCAGTGAATTGCTTTGCTATGCACTGGGCACCTCTCTAGAAATCAAAGGGTTAATATCATAGTGTGCTTTGAGTGCAAGAGGAATGACACTACACACCCCTCTGAGAACAAAAGGGTTAATGCAACTAATTTCCATAGCAATAACCAATTACTCATAATGCCTTATTCTCAAAAGAAAAGCAAACTAATTCTGGCGCAATAGTGACTTTGGTTCCAGTCCATTTGGTAGAAAAAAGTAGAAGAATCAGGAAAAATTAGGGTCATTATTCATTTTTTACCATCGATAACGATTAGCCAGGACTACTGCAAATCTGTCAAATGGATTTATTTGAAATTTGGCAAGAGATCTATCTTGTGGATGACAGTCCTTTTACTTACTTCATGTTGATATGCGATTCTGTTCTGGAGTGACAAAAAATCCAGTCGGAGCACGCACAATATACTTTGCACAGGAACAGGTAGTACAGATTTATGTATGTGCAGTAGAGACTATTGCACCTGACACGCTCTCAGTGCAATCAGAATTGAATACATTGAGTTTATGCACTAAGATGTGAGAAAGTAGAGATTACTTCTATCACTTCTCCATTTCCAGTGTTATTCTATAGAGCCTATGCACTACAATCTTGAAAGCTGAAGTAACCTTAGAGTACTTTCTCCATAGACTAACATAGGACTTGGAGAACTGATTTCACTAGAAAAGTCATCACCTCTTTCTCACACCTTAGTGCATCTTCCCTGTTATGTGTTTGTGTTTTAACATTACATACCTCTCAAGTGTCCCTCTTTAGGAGGGACAGTCCCTCTTTTAGACCCAAATCCCTCTGTCCCACCCTGATGTTCCTCTTTTTAGGAGAACAGATTGTGTGGTGTGTATATGAGTGTATCCTACTACTCCACAGCAATGTAACTCACATTATTGTTTGTTTAAACATTAGTATATGTGTTTATAAATTAGTCTGTGTAAATAAAATACTTTGGTCTTGTTATAAGTAATTTATTAGATTACACAAGGAGGCGGCAATAGGCCAAGAAATAGCCAACAAAAATTAATCGGTAATGCCCCTCCCACCAGCCACGCCCCCAACAACACCCCCTAAAACACAAGTCTTTGGCAATTTGAAATGTTGGGAGGTATGACATTAGTTCATCTAGTGGTGAAGTTGTTTTGTTTTAACTGGTAGATTGTATTGCAGGCCATGTCTTTAATTACCTCACTCTTGCATAGGAAAGTCATAAAGGACTCCTTTGATTAACCTCTGCACAAGCAGGGAAATCCTACAGACATGGCCTGTTCAGCAGCTCTGAAGAGGGTTGGGAACTACTGTCGTATTGATAACAAATTGATTTTATATGTTGTTTCTTGTACTAAAACATGTTGTTAGAGGTTGCTTTTGATTATAGCTATGTATTCTGTATAGATTGTATAAAGTATTTTCATTTGGTGTTTGAGAGGGCTTTCAGTTGCTGAAATGAGTATCATATTGAATAAGGCTAATTAGCGTGGACAAATAGTCTTTGTTATCTATTAAACACAGAACAACTTAAATTAGATTGAATATAGTGTTATACAGGGTTTTGATATATGATATCATAAATATCTAACGGTGTTGCACAAAATATTTCTTTAATTAAAAGCCTGATAATGTGCACAAAGTGAGGTTGATTGAACAAAACCTTAAACTACCAAAAAGTACATAAAACCGTGAAAATTAAAGGCTAAAAATGAAACACATTTCTCACTTATTCCTCTGTAAATGAAGATTAAAGATTGGAGAGGACAACTTGAATTGAATAACCCGGTGGGGTTTGCACTCCTCGATTTAGATATTAACCCTTTGAGTGCCAGAGGGACTTGCGTACCCTCAGGCACTCAAAGGGTTAAATAACAAAGCATAAGGGTGGTCATATAGATAAAGTTCCATCACATTTCTAGTGCTTTTGATGGGTTGAGTGACAGCTTTATCATCATTTTTAACCATGTAACTAGAAGGGTGTGCAACACATTGCTTTAATTTAACCCTTTGGGTGCCACAGGGTTACGGAATGCGTTGTAGAGCAATGCTTTCCATACCCCTCTGGCACTCAAAGGGATATAAGATTAGGAGTGCTTCCATTGCAAAAATAAATAAAACTTGCCTGGGTGCAAATGGCAAAATTAGTAATCCACTCAGTTTGAAGAAGCAACGCTCAAATTACTTTTGATTGGTGAATCAGTTGCATAGGAAATGTTGTCAATGTTTCGATCCCTATATGGATCCTTCTGAAGGCAGCTCAGCAAAGTGGGGGTTATCTAACCTTTCAAATGCTTCTCAAAGCCTCTTTAGCATTCAAGGTTAAAAGTCATTTAAAATCAATGTGAGATTTGGGGATTGGCATTTGTTGCCTATTGTATTGTGAGATTTGGGGATTGGCATTTGTTGCCTATTGTGCAGCAGGTTTGCTCCATAATTGTTTAACTGTTAACTATATATACATAAGGATCATTGACTTAAAATGCTGCCACATTAATCAATAACGGTTTACTGAAGTGCCGTTATCTAATGGTGTGCTGCTTTTTTGTATATGCTTGATTTGAGTCTGATGGTTATATACATATGTATCTTATGACTGCGTGCATTTATAGCTGTGTAGTCATTGATGCTTTCATTATTTTGTGGTGTTCTGTATACAATCAATAGTCAGAAGGGTGCAGAATCTCAGACTGAACTTGGTGGACCCAGAGTCGTCTTCCAGTCCAGTGTGTTATTTATCTGTCAAGTCCTTCTTGAGTTCATTGGCCGGACATTGTGAGTATCTGTGTTCTTCCCATGAACCCCACCACTGGCTTTGTCCAGTAAGCATATTCACCTAAACCCAAAGAGCTCCTCTTGTTGTTATTTTATTTCTTTTTCAAGAAATTGTAAGAAATATTAAACTCCAGAGACAAAGAAACAATATGAACTTTGAGATAGTGAATGTTTTGCTCGCCTTGCTTACTTGATAAGTCAGGCGCATCTGTTTAACAGCTGAAACACTAATCCTTCTCCATTGTTTCATTCCACAAATAGGATATTGTACCCGTTGATGCATCATATGAAGTCAAAGAGCTGTATGTGCCAGAAAATAAGCTTCAGCTGGTGAAGTCTGATGCAGAGACATTGCCTACAATGGAAATAAATAAGGTATTGGGCAATAAAATTAAAATAAATCAATGTATCTGCTATTTCATTTGAGACTTACATTTTCTAAAACGTTGGTTCACAACTCTATCCTCAGGGGCCCCTAACTGTCTATGCGTTTAGGATTTTCCTGCTTGGATACAGCTAAATTAATAATCAGAGGCTCAGTCATGTAATTAACTCAATTGTTCACAAGCAGGGAAATCTTAAAGTCATAGTCTGTTAAGCTTCCCTGGAGATGTGTTGTTTTTTTTTTTTTTTTTTTTTTTTTTTTTTTTAAAGCTAACACAGAGTACATAGGTGCTGCAGTTTTCTCTCCTTCTGGTCCACATGCATGTAAGGACTTTATATACAGGGTACTCACACTCCCCAGAGATGAAACTAGACTCTAACAGCATTAGTCTAGTTCTTTGTCAACCCTTTCATCTCCTTTCACCTCACCATTCACTTCTCCTGTCCTTAGTCCCATCAGCCTCACCTTTTTGTCTGTATTTCTTGAGTCCAGACTATGGTCATGACCCAATTCCACTTCAGTGCTGGTCCAAAATGAAATGTAAAATGAAGCTCATGGAAGTGGTGGTGGGGAAGTATGCAAGAGAAGATGCTATGGAATATAAAATAAAACAAATACTCCTTTTAATGACTACATCCACTTCCTTAGGGGAGTCAGTCTGCCATGAGCTGCTCCTTAATACTCCATTCCCCCCACCAGTCTTGTGTCCTCTACAGTAAATATGTAACATCTCTTCCACCTTTGGAAAAGAACCAGAAATCTCATACATTCCAATTTCATTATTTTGGTGTGTTGAATTAGATATTCCTTTCTTACATGACATTCTCCATTCTTTAGGGGCTCCCTCCACTCCACACGCTAGAGAAATGGATCAGCAATATCCATTTACATTACTCATTAATTTAGTATACTGTTTCCCAAATCTTACACATTTGGAAAATACTACTCTAAAACATATGTCCATCTATTCATCATGCTTTTTATGCTGGTCAACATTATGCATATCAAAGTAAAGTCCCATCAAACTGTTTCAACTACAAATTCTAGGTGATAACTAAATAGACATTTTATAGTGTCAGAAAGTTCCAGATGCATTTTTAAATATCAGAGCATCATGTACTGCCAAAGATGAAAAAGTATTTAGGTCAGCAGATGTCTGTAAGCAAAGATGTCTGCACTGTTGCCTGGTCGTCAGTCTAGGCACAAGCAGGATTTCTCAGTAATGCAGTGATTTATGCTGGCTAATACTACTATTGTTAAGCTTATCACTAGATGGGTAATTGTTGGGGGAGACTTTATGTTGGGTGATAGATCCCCTTTAATAATGCAAGTCAGGGCGACCTCACTAAAACTTTATATTAAATGTGTTTTTTCTTTGGGTGTACTAACCAAAACCTGGAATGCAATTTTGTGTATGTATGTGTGTGTGTATGTATATGTATATATGAAAATATATATATATATATATATATATATATATATATATATAATCATCATACAATAATATAAAAGGCCAGATGTATGTTTGTCATGCAGTCATGCTCCGTAGAGACTGGCTGAATGCACACAACACACAGAAGCAGTCATGCGCAGTAAAGACTGCCCGTTCGGGCAGTCTCTGCTGCGATTGACCGCTTCTGTGCATTTGTGCAGTCTCTACTAAGTATTAATGCATTTGACAAACATACATCTGGACTTTTTTCATCACTGTGGTCCGTGTACACGGGCTTTTACACTGCTGTGTGTGTGTGTGTGTGTGTGTGTGTGTGTGTGTGTGTGTATATATATATATATATATATATATATATATATATAATATATATACAAATAATATATACACATACACACACACTATATGACCAAAAGTATGTGGACACCTGGCCATCACCTATATGAGCTTGTTGGACATCCCATTCTAAAACCATGGGCATTAATATGGAGCTGCCCCCCCTCCCCTTCCCCCTTGCGACTATAACAGCCTCCACTCTTCTGGGAAGGTTTTCCACAATATTTTGGAGTGTGTGGGAATTTGTGCCCATTCTTCCAAAAGAGCATTTGTGAGTTCATGCACTGATGTTTTATGAGAAGGCCTGGCTTGCAGTCGGCATTCCAATTGATCCAAAAGGTGTTCAGTGGGATAAAGGTCAGGGATCTGTGGAGGCCACTAGAGTTCCTCCACACCAGACTCATCAAACCATGTCTTTATGGACCTTTCTTTGTGCACGGGGCACAGTCATGCTCGAACAGGAAAGGGCCTTCCCCAAACTGTTGCCACAAAGTTGGAAGAATACAATTGTCTCAAATGTCTGTATGCTGTAGCATTAAAATTACTCTTCACAGGAACTAAGGGGGCTAGCTCAAACCCTGAAAAACAGCCCCAGACCATTATCCCTCCTACACCAAACATTACAGTAGGCGCTATGCATTCCAGTAAGTAGCATCCTCCTGGCATCTGCCAAACCCAGATTCATCCATCAGACTGCCAGATAGTGAAGCATGATTCATCACTCCAGAAAACAAGTTTCCACTGCTGCAGAGTCTAGTGGCTGGATGCTTTTACACCACTCCAGCCAACGCTTCCATTGCGCATAGTGAGCTTAGGCTTGTGGGCAGCTGCTCCGCCATGGAAATCAATTTCATGACGATCACGACACACAGTTTGTGCTGATGTTGCAGAGACAGTTTGGAACTCTGTAGTGAGTGATGCTACAGAAGACGGGTGATTTTGACATGGTATGCATGGCCCCACTCTGTGAGTGTGCGTGGTCTACTGCTTTGTGGCTAAGCTGTTATTACTCTTAGATGCTTCCAGGTCACAATATTAGCACTTACAGTGGACTGGGGCAGTTCTAGCAGGGCAGAAATTTCGCAAACTGACTTGTGGCAAAGGTGGCATCCTATTACAGTTCTGCCATGTTTAAAGTCACTGTGCTCTTCAGTATGACCTATTCTGCTGCCAATGTTTGTCTATGGAGAGTGCATGCCTATGTGTTTGATTTATATACCTGTTAACAATGGGTGTGGCTGAAACACCTAAATTCAATAATTAGGAGGGGTGTTCACGCACTTTTGGTTATACAATGTGTGTGTGTATAATATAATGTATACAGATAGATAATAATTAGCAGGCGTGTTTACTATGACTTAGCCAGAGCAGTGAACATTTTTATTTATTTTTTTTTATTAAAAGTCAGTGTGGCATCCTTATTCCACCCCTCCACCCCTGCTTTTGATCTCTGCTAGGAGCTTCCCTGCTTCCATTCTACATTTAACACCATGAAGGTGTAGGTGGGATCGGAAAACCCTCTCACATCAGTGAGGAAGGCCCTCATTGATGTAAAAGGGTTTCCCAATCTCTCCCACTCCTACCCAGGTGCTCCTGGTAGAATGGAAGCAGGGGAGCACTTGATTTACCAGCTGAATTAGCTGGGGAAATCAGTAGCTGGGGGTCATCAGAAGGGGTGCTTATGCCCCACCACGAGGCCCCCTGCCTTCTCCAAAGACAGTTGCAGCAGAATGCAGCATGTTATCAGAAAATACCAGCAGACAATTTGCATTCTTCTGCACAAAAGCTGCACATGGGACACTCTTGGACTTTCCAGCACGACAATGACCCTAGCACAAGGCCAAGTTGACCCTCCAGTGGTTACAGCAGAAAAAAGGTGAAGGTTCTGGAGTGGCCATCACAATCTCCTGACCTTAATATAATCAAGCCACTCTGGGGAGATCTCAAACGTGCGGTTCATGCAAGATGACCAAAGACTTTGCATGACATAGAGGCATTTTGCAAAGACGAATGGGCAGCTATACCACCTGCAAGAATTCGGGGCCTCATAGACAACTATTACAATAGACTGCACACTGTCATTGATGCTAAAGGGGACAATTTACAGTAGTAAGAATTAAGGGTATGCAGACTTTTGAACAGGGGTCATTTCATTATTTTATTTGTTGCCATGTTTTATTTTATGATTGTGCCATTCTGTTATAACCTGCAGTTGAATATGAATCCCATTAAGAAATAAAAGAAATGTGTTTTGCCTGCTCACTCATGTTTTCTTTAAAAATGGTACATATATTGCAAATTCTCCAAGGGTATGCAAACTTTTGAACACAACTGTATATTATATACACAATCACACATATATGTGTGTGTATGTATGTGTATATCATATGTATATATATTTAATTTTTATTTTTAACCCCTTAAGGGCCGGGAAAATCTGAGGTCGATTTCACTTAAGGACCGGAGTAATTCTGACCTTTTTGACTATGTTTTTGTTCAACAGTGTTATCCCTCAAAGTACTTTATTTTACCCATGAAAATTATATGCAGTTCTTGTACGCACAAATAGGGCTTTCTTTTGATACCACACTTATATGGATAGCCCACCATTTATTTTAGTAAAATTAAATAAAATAGTAAAAAAAAAAATTAAAAAAACACCATTTTTTTTCTCTTGGGATCATCTGGGCGTAATGGGTTACATTTTTATGGAGACTGCATGAAAGATATGACGGGTCAGTCATACCTACAAAATGGGCAGTTTTAAGTGGGTACTGTCTCCCAGGACCGTCATGGGTCCTTAATGGATTAAAGACCTACCCAAGTCCTGTTCATTGCCTCCAGATTGAATTTTAGACCAGAGGGACCCCATTTTAGTTTTGAAAGTGAGATATTTTTTACAATTCAATTAAACATATTCACGTATTCCTGGTGCTCAGTATATTTGATCTACACTGGAGCAGTTGTCTAATATTGCTTTCTTTCTTTCTCTTGAAGGTTGACATGCAGTGGGTTCAGGTATTGGCAGAAGGCTGGGCAACTCCACTAAATGGCTTTATGAGAGAAAGGGAGTACTTGCAGTGCCTTCATTTTGACTGTCTGTTAGATGGTAAGGACCTGTCTCATCCTCCTTTCTAAATGTTTTCTCAAATAGTGTTTGCTCTGAAAGTAGTGATATTGGCAGGTAAAATTAGTATGTGTAGGTGTATACGTACCTATATTTTCTTTTTCTTTTGCCTTATTTGGACAATATAATAATATAAAATAGAACGCTCACATAGTTGAGTATAATGCTTATGTAACACTGCTCAGCTCAGAGCAGCAGGGTGATGTCCAAGTGGATCGCAGAGACAGACAATCTTCAGTTAACATAAGGGAAAAACCTGTCAATGGGGACAGGGCTTCTATTGTTCTCACAGTAAGAAGATTGTCTCTTGCTGTGAGCTCTCTGGTCTCAAGACCAGATTACACATCTGAGGGGAGGTGGCTTACACTAAGTAAAAGGGGCAGGAGGGGGGAACGTTATCATTCAAATACTCTTGACAGTATTGAAATAACACTCTATATGGCTCAAATACTATGAAGATTAATTGGAACTGCTATTTTTGTGAAACATTACTATCCCTTTAACCCCCATCCATAAGCTACAGTAGCACCAATTTTGTCCTGTTAGAAGAGCAAGGCACTGATTTTTCTCTTCAGATTTTTCCAATTCTTTTTCATTTATTTTATTTCCTAATGGGGGATTCATTTTCCCCATATGGTTGGCTCCTTCTGAATTTCCTTTTCTTTCTTCTAGCGTTCTAGTAGTGTTGGCCATGTAGCCAACACTACAGATATCAGAAAAAGCATTTGTTGGTTTACCACCGTATGCTGCACTATCTAGCAAGAAGTCCTGAAGTCTCCACTATAGGGCAAAGTCTCCAATTTTTTCTTATATCCCAATTATTGTAAAAACCCCTATACACGGGCCAAGGTCCTGGTGATGTTAACCCAATGCGTTGCGTACCACTGTGGTGCTCAAAGGGTTGAGGCCGGTCCTGCTCTGCGTCCTGCCGCCAACGCAGTCATGCACTGTAGAGACTGCCTGAAAGCACAGAACTCCCACCAGTCTGTGCTCCCAGTATTCCTTGTATTCGGGTAGCTTTCGGGCAGTCTCTACTGCTCATGATGGCTTCTGACAAGCATCCTAGCAAATTATTATATAGGATAGGGTGTTGTTTCGTGGTCCAGCTCTTAAATATACTGGTATCCTTTATCTCACAGCATGACGAAAACTTGAAGAAAAAAAAAACCAAACAAACGGTGCACACGCAAAACAAATTTATTAAAAATAATCATTGTGATAGTGATGACCGTGTATATGCTGCTTAAAATCCCCTTTGTGATGAGCTCATTTGTCATGTGGCTTGATTTATTTTTTTATATTTAATCTGTTTGTGCACAGAGTTGCCATTTTTTGTCTTGCTGCAGTATACTGAATTGTGCAGACAAAACGCTAGATTGTATATCCAACAGAAGTGAGTAATTTCCTGCGATAACGGGACTGTTCAGACTTACAATGATTAAGTATAGAAAAGGAAGTGGAAGTTTACTCTCCACACTTTAGAAAGAAAAAAACAGATTTCAATTCAGTTAAACACAATTTATATAATATTTAAAAAGTCTGTTAAAGTTGAAACATAGCTATATGTATATGAATATATACATTAATAAGGCTTTAGTCCTGTCTTTCTATTTTTTTTCCTGAAGGGCAGAATTGTTGATTATTACATTTGTGTTACAGGGATAGTTATACTTTATTATTACTATCCCCCATACTGTATATATTTGCAAAATAATTTAATAGCCCCCAGGTTCATCTCTCAAACCTTTATGGTATGAGACATAACCGAAGGCAAAGTTCCCCCCTCGCTCCCCCTTCCCTGAAGTCAGTGTTGTACTGACTGCAGGGATATCCGGTCTGACTTTCATCAGGCGGCTTTGCGGCTGAGCCGCAATCGTGTTAGTGAAAAATAATTATTTCACTGAAACATTCTACATGTGCTTGGAAACCAAGCACAAATCAAGCTTATGTAGAAGACCGTTTCAGTGAAATAATTATTTTTTACTAACACGATCGCAGCTCTGCTGCAGAGCCGCATGATTAAAGTCAGACCGGATATCCCTGCAGTCAGTACAACGCTGATTTCAGGGAAGGGGAAGGAGGGGGGAACTTTGCCTTTGGTTATCTCTCAAACCATAAAGGTTTGAGAGATGAACCTGGGGGCTATTACATTTTTTTGCAAATATCTACAATATGGCGGTAGTAATAATAAAGTACTATCTGTTTAAGTTCTGTTAAAGAGGAACTTTCATCAGATGAACATAGAGGCTTAAGTCATCATTACATTAGCGATATGCCTAGACATAGTTGTCTTTTCAAGAATAATCCCTGCATTAAAGAAAAGCAGATCCTTTTATGCAGGCAGGCACCGGCTGGGATCGTGCTGTAGGCGCTCTTTGTTCCTGCGCAGTCAGTGCCTTCCAGTGCCTTTTGTCACAAAGGCATTCAACTCACAATTGGTGGAGTTGAAGGGGACTGACAGTGATGCCTGCTCTGCAAGATGTCTGTGCTGTTCCCTGCTGCCTGGCGGTTCTGCTTTTCTTTAACCCTTTGAGTGCCAGAGGGGTATGGAATGCATTGAAATGCATTCCGTACCCCTCTGGCACTCAAAGGGTTAATGTAGAGATTATGCTTGAAAAGACACTATGTCTAGGCATATCACTAATGTAATGATGATTTAAGCCTCTATGTTCATCTACTTTGCTCCATCTGACTAAGGCAGGAATTCAGTTCTTGATGCATGAAGTGGTTCATAAAAATCATATAAGGAAGGAAAAAGTAGAATTTTTTCTGTTCATATCTTTTGAACTTGCAAGGTGTGAGATCCTGCTAGATGGTCAGATATCTGACAAACTACCTGATATTTTATATTTAGTTTGACATGTTGGGAATGTTTGAAATGTTAACATTTTTTACTTACAAAAACATCAGAAGTAATCTTTCAGTGTTTGGTTCCAGATGTGTTGTGATTCATTTGTCCAGTATGTATTAGCAGATGCCACCATTAGTAGGGGTTGTAGAAATTTAAAACAGTTATTTTGTACTGAGCTGTCAGACTACTGGACATTTTTGATGTATCATTTGCCAGGCAGTTCATCTTGCTAGCAGATCACAATTGAATCAAGAAGGAGCACCAGGAAATCTATGCAAAGATGAGCAGTATCAAGTTGCAAGATAACAAAGTAACTAGAATTGGTTATGTACCTGCATTTTGTTTTTTTTTTGCTTTTTTTATTGATAAACTCTTATGTGACTTTGTTAGAGAACATATTAATAAACAAGTTGTTGCTCTTTTTGTGTTTCTGATATTTTCTCATATTACCTTCAAGCTGAACAACCATTTATATAAAAACGTGTTTTTTACTTTGTCCATTTAAATCCATATCATTGGGTAAATGCACTAAGGTGTGTGACTTGTTTAGTGTGATACTCTGTGTCATTCCTAAGATATTCTGCAGAGACTATGCACAAATATATCATAAGTTGTAGAGATCTTGGTGCATAGGCTGTATATAATAACGGGCACTAAATAGTTTATCACACTGAATAGTTTTCTGTCTTTATCACAGTTTAGTGTATAACTTCTCAGGTTCTTATAACAAAACTCTTAATGAAAGAGCATGTTGGATTTAATAAATGATTTAAAGGTATAGTAATGTTTCAAAATAAAAGCAGCTCCTATTAATCTTCATAGTATTTGGGTAATGGAGAGCGTTATAGCAGTACTGTCTGAGTTGTAGTTCAAGAGTAATTGAATGATGAATTATCCCTGTCCTGCACCTTTTACTGATGTAACACTGCTCATCTCAGAGTAGCAATACTGGATGGATCACAGAGAGGGACAATCTTCAATTAGCATAAGGGAAAAACCTGAAAAACCTGTTAAGGGGGGCAGGGTTTTCCTTTTGCTCACAGTAAGAAGATTGCCCCTTGCTGTGAGCTGTCTGGAACCTTACTTCTGCCGAAAGCAGCAGCCATATCCTTGGTTTGGCAGGCTCTCTGACTCCGTGCATGGCTGGCTTCTGCATGACCTACACTAAACTATGGATGTGCTCCCAGAAGTAACTAAATCTGGGAGCATGGCACTTTTTTGTTACCATGAAAGAGAGAGGTGGCCTTCCCTATGGTCACCTTACCTCCCAGTGAAGCAAGGGCTGTGAGGTTCCATTGGGAGATCCATGTGGAGCACAGAACCCACAAAGAAAACTTTAGATAACTCCAGCATGCGGCTCTATGTGTTTTAAGGTAGAAAGAACACCCTTGTTAGAAAGTGTTAGTGTCCTTTTAACTGTAACTTTTTCACCTCTTCAAATGAAACTGCCCTATTTAAATGGGAATTTCAGCCCCTTGAGTGCAAGGAGGTCTTCAACACATTGTGAATCAATGCATTGGAGACTCCTCTAGCAGTCAGTGTGTTAATAGTTTTATTTAAAGGGATAGCAGTGGATCAGTTTAACTAAATTTCATATTGTAGATCTTAAAAAAAAAAAAAAAGTAAAGTAATTGATTCAGACACACTTTGTAGACCGTTCCAATTAATTATTTGTTTCTAGATTGCTCTATTTTGGCTCTACTGAAGAGCCGCTGGCTGGTCCCAGGACCAGGATCTCCTGCTGTCAGCGAGGGCCTGACGTCTGTGAAGTGGGACGGCGGGGGGGACCTTTATCATTGTGTATATCTCAAACTATAAAGGTCTGAGAGACGGGACTTGCATCAGTTAGTTTATTTTTGTAATATCTACATTATTAAATATAGTTAAACTGACCCTTTAATTCCTTGAGCATTTTTATTCTTTAGCTTATTGCATTGCACTGTGAGTGCCATAGTATTACTTCTATCATATTCTACATCTTTTTAAAGTGTGAACTATTTTCCATTGAGTGCTGGTTGATTTTATTCCTCTTGAGGGCCTGAAGTGTGTGCAAGGGTCGTATTCAATAACCTAAAGAGGTACAATTAAGGAGTAAGTCAGCTGCACCAAACAGGACAAATGACCATTCCCAAAATTCCCATTGCTTTTGCAGTGCACTGGAGACCTGTCTGGCATTCAGTTTAAATAAGTAATGAATGAGAGTTTGGGGACAAATTTTATTTGTTCCCCTGGGGTGCACTTGGTAGACTCCAGAACTCCTTTTTGTATAAGGCCTTTTGTTTACAATTTTCTTATTGTAGGCCTTGTGTTTGCTACAGAGGGCAATGCATTGGATACCACTTTGACACTCTAAGGGTTAAATTGGCAATCTGTTGTTTTCATTTAACTCCTGTAAATTAAAAAGTTTTAAACTTTTTTAAAACCTCTACTATGTATATTTTAGATGTGCTTGCAAAGTAATTTTTAAAATGACCCCAAATCACTAAAGTCTTTGTTTTTCTGCTATAGGGGGTGTCATCAATCTCTCCGTGCCAGTGGTGCTGACAGCTAGCAATGATGACAAGCAGAGGCTCGATGGTTGCACAGCGTTTGCCTTGGTGTATGAAGGGAAGCGAGTGGCCATTCTTCGTCACCCTGAGTTCTATGAGCACAGGAAAGAGGAACGTTGTGCAAGGCAGTGGGGAACAACCTGCAAGGAGCACCCATACATTAAGGTCAGTGTAACAGGTAATTTACTAGAGGTGAAAACTTTGGAGGTGGGTTTACCAGAAAATGTTTTTTATTTAAGCTTCATGGGGTAAAAGACAGAACTTTAAACATCTTAGACCAGCAGAACATCATCAAATAGCCCTTTTGTAGCCAGCTCGATGTAACAATTGCTTGTAATAGCTTTGAAAGATCAGTCTCTCAATCTATCAGTCATTTGTGGCAAGAAGCATAAAGAAGCAGTATACTTTTAAATGAATTATATATATTATATATTTTCCTGCTAAGTAAAAAAAAGAAATAAATAAATCAAATACTTTGATTAGTCATTTTAACTAATTACAGCTCAGTGCTTTAATAATAGTAATAATAATGATTAAACTGCTGCTTGTTTTTGTGGTCACAGCTAGTACTGTTCCATTCACTTTTTAAAGGAGGGTCATAGTCAAAGCCTCAAGCAGTCTCACAGACATCTTAAAAAAATTGCTGTTTGGCCCGTGCAGCCCATGAATGAATGAATGAATTAATGTGTTTATATAGCACCATAAGTTATTACAGCTCAAACTTGAATTTTTTAGGTGCAGTATCACAGTGGCCTGAAATTGTACAGTGGCGCTGTTGCTACACCATCCTATGGAGATTTATGGTCAAGTGAACAGAGCTGTCCCTATGATGTTGTACCAATAGTGCCACTAAAATTACATGCCACTGTGATAATGCACCTAAAACATTCAAGTTTGAGCTGTAATAGCTTTTGAATAAAACACCTCTCAGCGGTGGTAGTATTCTTGTTTTACTCAGGGGGATAAACATTACAATATATATATATTTTTATACATATTAATTTTTACTATCCATTTAAGGGTTTAGACAATACAAGATTACAAGTCCTTGGTAAAGTGAAACAGTGGAAGTGAGTTTCCTTCCCAAAAGCTTACAATCTAATGTGGTAATGATAGCGTACATAAGACTCAATAAGGATATTATAGGCATTCGGGTGGGGTGATGGATGATAAGCACTCTCTTTTTTGCAGATGATATTCTGTTGACCCTGACTAGGCCCCTCACCTCCCTTCTAAACCTGCTCACAGACCTTCATTCTTCTCAGAGACTGTCGGGCTTTAAGATTAACACCAGAAAATCCCAGACAAGTAGGAAGGGGATTCCATTACCGTCTATAAAGCTATGCAACAATGATGTAAATCCTCAAGTGCAATGATCTTGATCTCATAGGCAAACGTAGTTCATACACAGTCAGCCGTTGGAAAACCTTTAACTTCTCTCCTGTCTTTATTGTGAAAAAATGGAGTGGGTCTAGATGTAGAACCACCAACACCTTCAGCGGGCAGAGATAAAGCTACAGTCAGCTTTCTGATGGATGTTCGGGCTTCTCTCCCATCTTGTGTGTTATGGCGTGCATCTTGTTAATTTAACCGCCAACTCTTCCTGTGGGCAGAGGTATGCTGACTCCTCTCCCGTCTTGTGTGTTATGGAGTGAATCTTGTTAATTAGACCGCCGACACCTCATGCGGGCAGAGGTATGCTGACTCCTCTCCCGTCTTGTGTGTTATGGCGTGAATCTTGTTAATTAGACCGCCGACACTTCCTGCGGGCAGAGGTATGCTGACTCCTCTCCCGTCTTGTGTGTTATGGAGTGAATCTTGTTAATTAGACCGCCGACACCTCATGCGGGCAGAGGTATGCTGACTCCTCTCCCGTCTTGTGTGTTATGGCGTGAATCTTGTTAATTAGACCGCCGACACTTCCTGCGGGCAGAGGTATGCTGACTCCTCTCCCGTCTTGTGTGTTATGGCGTGAATCTTGTTAATTAGACCGCCGACACTTCCTGCGGGCAGAGGTATGCTGACTCCTCTCCCGTCTTGTGTGTTATGGCGTGAATCTTGTTAATTAGACCGCCGACACTTCCTGCGGGCAGAGGTATGCTGACTCCTCTCCCGTCTTGTGTGTTATGGCGTGAATCTTGTTAATTAGACCGCCGACACTTCCTGCGGGCAGAGGTATGCTGACTCCTCTCCCGTCTTGTGTGTTATGGCGTGAATCTTGTTAATTAGACCGCCGACACTTCCTGCGGGCAGAGGTATGCTGACTCCTCTCCCGTCTTGTGTGTTATGGCGTGAATCTTGTTAATTAGACCGCCGACACTTCCTGCGGGCAGAGGTATGCTGACTCCTCTCCCGTCTTGTGTGTTATGGCGTGAATCTTGTTAATTAGACCGCCGACACTTCCTGCGGGCAGAGGTATGCTGACTCCTCTCCCGTCTTGTGTGTTATGGCGTGAATCTTGTTAATTAGACCGCCGACACTTCCTGCGGGCAGAGGTATGCTGACTCCTCTCCCGTCTTGTGTGTTATGGCGTGAATCTTGTTAATTAGACCGCCGACACTTCCTGCGGGCAGAGGTATGCTGACTCCTCTCCCGTCTTGTGTGTTATGGCGTGAATCTTGTTAATTAGACCGCCGACACTTCCTGCGGGCAGAGGTATGCTGACTCCTCTCCCGTCTTGTGTGTTATGGCGTGAATCTTGTTAATTAGACCGCCGACACTTCCTGCGGGCAGAGGTATGCTGACTCCTCTCCCGTCTTGTGTGTTATGGCGTGAATCTTGTTAATTAGACCGCCGACACTTCCTGCGGGCAGAGGTATGCTGACTCCTCTCCCGTCTTGTGTGTTATGGCGTGAATCTTGTTAATTAGACCGCCGACACTTCCTGCGGGCAGAGGTATGCTGACTTGATGTATGCCGACTTGTTGAGACAGTATTGAAACAATGTTGCTGTAACAATGTAATATATACCTCCAGTCCTTGACTGAATTATAACTATAATTGTGACCGTATTAGTATAGGAGGGACTCCAACACCGACACGTTTCGTATCAGGACATCACTTCTTCAGGGATAAATGTTTTCCATCGGCTGACTGTACCTGTACTCCATTTGCCTATGAGATCAAGAACATTTCACTAACGAGGATTCACATCATTGTTGCATAGCTGTATAGGCAGTAATAAAATCCCTTTCCAACTTGGCTGTACATTTAGTTACCTGTATGGTTTTTATCTACTTAATGGTGACACATAAGCATCCAGACCCTTGCCTTATTCAACAATAGGTGACTTTTATAAAGTGTCCCATTGTTGTGCACATTCTATATTCATATTGATATTTGGGACTTGATATATATCTTATATAGATAGAAGATCTCCATATTATCACAATTGTCTCTGTGTTTTATATTGTATAATAAATTACATTTTATAATATATAGATACATATGTGCTTTCCTCTTTGTATGTATGTATATATATATATTTAGACAAAAAACAATGTATGTGTGTAAATGTGCATATGGTAATTTATTGGTGCATTATGAAGTCCTGTTAATGATTCTGTTTGTCACGTATATGTATGGATATGTTTTATACATACATACATCCTAGGATTATTAAAATATGGTTTTTAATCAAGTTGATGATTTTTAGCATGTAGGACATCCCATAGCTAGAGACATGCCATAACTAGAGATACAGAAAAAAGAATATTTTATAATCTCTTTAAATATAATTGCTCTAATTTATTTATTCTTTTATTTATCTTTTGTATACCTCGAGAGTGGTGGAGAATTTAGTCTTTATGGCACTTCACTTTTTTTATAGATGTGGAAAAAATATTTGGCTTTTTTATTTAAGACTATTATTTGAGATTATGGTGTTCACCACATCCTCATCTTGGAGCAACATGGTTGGGTGTCCAGCCTCAAGAAATTCTCTCTGGTACCTTCTCAGGGTCTGTACTTCTTGGATGGGAGATTTGATACTTTGCAAGAGAGGGTATTTCTACCCTAAGACAAGATCCGGGCTTTGTCTCCTTCATGCTACTTGTTCAATATCAGGGCGTTGCCGACAATAAGGGATTACATGAGAGTACTAGGTGGGCTGGTCTCGGCTCTGAAATTTGTCAATATGAACAATTCCACACAAGAGAATTACAGGTGATCAAGACAACACTTTCACCTGCATGCCAAGTCCCTGTCTCAAAAAGTGAATGAGGACCTTTGTTGGTGGCTTCGCTGTCCTCGTTTAACCCTGAGATATATCCCTTTGTTATACAGGAATGGGTGGTAGCTACCAGGGATACTAGGCTGACAAGATGGCTAGCCACCTCAGTCACCTAACAGTGCAGGACCACTGGACCAGGGAAGAGAGTCTTCTTCCCATCAACATTCTGAAGATTTGGGCCATACAGATGGAGCTTCACCACTGGATCTCATGATGTCTCATTATAACTAGAAGGTTCTTCTCTATCGCACCAAGAAGAAGGACCGCCTAGCGTTTGTCCATTCCATGGAACTTCCATCTGATGTGTTTCCACCTTTTCCCCTGATTCCCAGGGTGCTGAGGAAGATCAAATTGGAGAGGGTTCAAGTTATTCTGTTTGCCCCTTTTTGGCCCCGTTGGCCTTGGTTCATAGGTCTTCTCATTCTGTCCATCGTAGAACCATTTTGCTTTACTCTGAGGCTGGATCTCCTGACTCAAGGTCTGATTTTGCCACCATCAGGTGGAAAGATTTGGCTTTGACTGCATGGCTCTTGAAGCTAACATCTTGAAGAGAAGTTTCTCCAATGCTGCAATGTCCACTGTGGTTCAGGTTGGGAAGCCTGTTTTGGCTAAGGCAGGCGTCATAGGATCTGGTCCCTGTTTTACCAGTGGTGTGCTGATCTGGACGTGTCTCCTCAGTTTTTGTCTTCCTAATATTCTGGTCTTTCTGCAGCATAATGTCAGCAATGGTCTCAGTCTGAGTTCTGTTAAGGTTCAGATTTCAGCCTTCTCCGTTCTTCTTCAGAAGAGCAGAGAAGAATTTCTTCCCGATGTCAAGACCTTTGTTCAGGGGATGACTCATGCCTACCCTACCTTCAGGGATTCATTTCGGCTAGCTTATTTGTTATACACAGTGCCTGTGATGGTGTTCTCTCTTAATGCTTTTAAAATTTTGAATATGTTTTCTCTGTCGTCCAATACAGGTTACTGGTAACTTTGGGTAGGCAATCAGTCCCTTTAAATGGGCAGGAACAATTCTGAGAAGTAACTGCTGGGTGGAGCCTGTCTCCTCTCCTTAGCTTGCAGCTAGCAAATCCCCATCCAGTAAGATTTGTTCCTTGGTCAAGACACAAGGCAAGAGAACCATTCTGCTATAGTTTTAGCTTTTTTATTATTTTTCTGTTAGATATGGGATACTACCATTAGGCGGATTACCATCACTCACAATTCCCATCACCCAAATGTAGATAGCTTACTTTACCAGGTGCTTTTGTGGACCTAAGTCCTGGGGGGGAAATCTTGGCTGCAAGTTCTTTCCCCAGGAGTTTGTAACGGTTTGTTTGAGACACAGACACAGTGGTTTAGGATAAAACACAGTTTTATTGAAATCACAATAATATAATAACCCTCACAGGTCCTGTAGTATTTAAGCAGAATAATACAGACACACGACAGGTTACATATACATATGCCTACACAGGTCCAGTATAACCATAAAGTCCATAACAGCATATACTGACACAGGTCAGGCAGAATACGATGAATTCCCAGGAGAAAGGTACTGCATGGGTTAATGGTCTTCAATGAGTGTAAACAGTCCAGTGTGAAGAGAGGTCTGTGATGGAGCTCACTCCATATAGAGAGCTTAAGGATACGTAACGCCCAGAAATAGCTTAGCAGAACAAACGTGAACTGCCAGAGTAATATCCGGAATTGAGCAACATACGACACTGCCGTAGCAGTAACGGAGACCAGGCCACTTGCACTCTGCCGGAGCAGTAACGGAGAAAAGACCAATGGCACACTGCCGTAGCAGTAACGGAGACAGGCCATTTGCACTCTGTAGGAGCAGTAACGGAGACAAGACCAATGCCACACTGCCGTAGCAGTAATGGAGACAGGCCACTTGCACTCTGCAGGAGCAGCAACGGAGACAAGACCACTTTCACTCTGCAGGAGCAGCAATGGAGACAAGGCCAATAGCACACTGCCGTAGCAGTAACGGAGACAAGGCCAATGGCACACTGCCGTAGCAGTAACGGAGACTAGACCACTTGCGCTCTGCAGGAGCAGTAACGGAAACAAGGTCAGTGGCACACTGCCGTAGCAGTAACGGAGACTAGACCACTTGCACTCTGCAGGAGCAGCACGGAGTCACAATTGAACACTGCCGTGACTGGACTGACTGGGCAACCGAGCAACTCCTAGGTCATGAGTAAGCGCAAGTCGCGCGAAACGCGTTGATCGGTGGGAGACTGAAGTTTATGTTTGCTACGTGGGCAACATTGTGATCCTCCACGAGAGTCTCTCTGATATTGTTCCATTTCTCCGCGATGTTGTTAAGGTATCTTTTTATCAGTCATTTCAATAAAGGATATATTGCTTTTATTTGAGAGTGCTGACTGTCTGTGTTAGCGATTTATTCTGGATACAAGTCAAGTCTTTTGGGGATCTAGTGGAGAATTTCCCGTATCGCTCCAGACAAAACAACACTTGCTACCGGTCCGTTGGAGTACACGAGCTGACACTGAAACAAGGACATTGTCTCTACATATACCTGCCTATTTTCAGAGGTAAGAGCTTTTTTCATCATTTCAACCGAGCAACTCACCCTGAGGTCGTAACCAACCGGAAGCGAAACAAAATGTCTGATGGATAGGAACGTCGCCAAGGCGACACAGAAGCAGCCAGAGCAGGAACGTCAACCAAGCCGGGTTGAATCACGGAGCAAAAATGTCAGCCAAGCCTGGTCAGTACACAGGAGCAGGAATGTCAGCCAAGCCGGGTTGGTACACAGGAGCAGGAACGTCAGCCAAGCCGGGTCGCCTTGGCGACATTCCTATCGATCAGGCATTTGTGACGCTTCCGGTTGGTTGCGACCTCAGGGAGAGTTGCTCAGTTGCCCAGTCCGTCCTGTCACGGCAGTGCTCAGTTGTGTGTCTCCGTTACTGCTCCTGCAGAGTGCCAGTGGCCTAGTCTCCGTTACTGCTACACCAGTGTGCAAGTGGCCTTGTCTCCGTTACTGCTCTTGCGGAGTGCAAGTGGCCTAGTCTCCATTACTGCTACGGCAGTGTGCAAGTGGCCATGTCTCCGTTACTGCTCCTGCAGAGTGCAAGTGGTCTAGTCTCCTTTACTGCTACGGCAGTGTGCAAGTGGCCTTGTCTCCGTTACTGCTCCTGCAGAGTGCAAGTGGCCTTGTCTCCGTTACTGCTCCTACAGAGCGCAAGTGGTCTAGTCTCCGTTACTGCTATGGCAGTGTGCGAGTGGCCTTGTCTCTGTTACTGCTGTGGCAGTGTGCAAGTGGCCTTGTCTCCGTTATTGCTCCTGCAGAGCGCAAGTGGTCTAGTCTCCGTTACTGCTATGGCAGTGTGCAAGTGGCCATGTCTCCGTTACTGCTCCTGCAGAGTGCAAGTGGCCTAGTCTCCGTTACTGCTACGGCAGTGTCCAAGTTGCCTGGTCTCCGTTACTGCTACGGCAGTGTTATATGTTGCTCAGTTCCTGATACTACTCTGGCAGTTCACGTTTGTCTGCTAACCTATTACTGGGCATTACTTATCCTTAAGCTCTCTATTTTGAGTGAGCTCCATCACAGACCTCACTTCACATGGGACTGTTTACACTTGTTGAAGACCATTAACCCATGCAGTACCTTTATCCTGGGAATCCTTCCTATTCCGCCTGACCTGTGTCAGTATATTCTGTTATGGACTCTATGGTTATACTGCACCTGTGTAGTTATATGTATATGTAACCTGTCTTGTGTCTGTATTATTCTGCTTAAATACTACAGGACCTGTGAGAGTTATTATATTACTGTGATTTCAATAAAACTGTGTTTTATCCTAAACCACTGTGTCTGTGTGTCAAACAAACCGTTACACCATGCTTGGCAGAACGTGGGGATCCTTTCGGGTTCATGCTCACAGGAGTCTTCCTTTATCTTCTTACTACTTAGTCTATAGTTAGTTTTCAAATCTTACTGGATGGGGACTGGCTAGCTGCAAGCTTAGGAGAGGAGGTAGGCTCCACCCAGCAGTCACTTCTCAGAATTGTTCCTGCCTACTTAAAGGGGCTGATCGCCTACCCAAAGTTACCAGTAACCTGTACAGACTAAGAGAAAAGGATTTAAAGGGATAGTAATGTTTCATAATAAAATCAGCTCTAATTAGTCTTCATAGTATTTGGGCATTGTAGAGTGTTATTTCAATTCTGTCAGAATTGTAGTTCAAGATAATTGAATGATAAAGTTATCCCCCTCCCGCCCCTTCTACTGATGTAACACTGCTCAGCTTAGAGAAGCAGGGAGTGTCCAGGTAGATTGCAGAGAGGGACAGTCTTTAAGTAAGATAAGGGAAAAGGCTGAAACACCTGTCAAGGGGGGCAGGGTTTTCATTGTTCTCACAGTAAGAACATTGTCCCTTTCTGTTATCTGTCTGGTCAAGCAACCAGATTCCATATCATAGCAAGAATATTGACCCTTGATGTGAGCTGTCTGGTCTATGGACTGGATTCCACATCTGAGGAGTGGGGGCTAACACTAGGTAAAAGGGGCAGGAGGGGGAAACTTCATCATTCAATTACTCTTGAACTACAAAGCTCACAGCAATTAAATAATACTCTCTGTGTCTCAAATACTAAGAAGATTAATTGGAGCTGCTGTTTTTGTGAAACATTACTATCACTTTAACAGGTAAGACTAAAATCCTGTTTTATTTTATTCTTTTTTAAATAAAATGTCATACCAAACACCCCCTCACACACACCTACACCCATTATATCAGTGTGTACCATCAAAATAATCTTTTCTGTCTCCTGTTATATTTACTTTTACATAAGGAAATACTACCTACTCTTAGACAGTATGAACGAAATTTGTTTTCCCTGACGGATGGAAAAAAAATAATTCCACTGGTGTTGGCCATAGCTTATTAAGGTTGATGTCATATCTAGAATTCATCTCTTTGTAGCAGAAAGACTTGCATAACTGGCAAAAGACTCACTCCTTTAGATCAAACTATACAGACGGTTAATAATTAGCTCATATTCACAATCTGGCTCAGGCACAGAGTTTTCCTATAGCTTAGCAGATATAATGTTAATCACAGAGAAGATATTTAACTAGCTCATGGCTAGAACTCAGTAGCTATATATGTACATAAATCTTGTAGCAGTCAGCAGGATTTTTTTGCATGTACAATCAACAACTACAGTAGGCTGATCAGGACTAGAATTCCTGGAATTTATTTAGCATTAAGTGATGTTCTCCCTAGTCATTTCTTCTTTGTCATATGACTAGTTTATCTTTTTTGCAGATGGTGATGGAGAGTGGCGAATGGCTGGTGGGAGGAGACCTACAGGTCCTTGACCGTATTTATTGGGGAGATGGATTGGATCAGTACAGACTTACTCCTGCTGAGTTAAAGCAGAAGTTTAAAGACATGAATGCTGGTGAGTCTATGAAGAATTTTACAGGATACCAAAGTAAAAGTACTTTCTCTGTCGTCCAGTATAAACCACAGGTACCATGGGGAGGCAACAGCTCCTCCCAGTGGGATGGAACAATTCTAGAAGAAGTGCAGCCTCCCCCTCCTCCACATCAGGCTACCTCACTAGCCCCTGCCCAGATGGACTTGTTCCATGTTCCTGGTAGGAGGCTGAGAACAGTTCTGCTTAGTATTTAGTACTTTTATTATTTTTCGCTAGATATGGGGTTTCAAATTCCCCCATTAGGCGGATCACCATTACTGGCTTCCCCCTGGAGTATTGGCTAGTTATCAGGTGCTGTTGTGGAGCCTTTGGAGCCCTGGGAGAGAATCGTGCAACCCATGTCGCTCTCTCTCTCCTGAAGGTGTCTCTCTGAGGCTTATTCCCTCTCAATGGTAATCTGAAGAAAGAAGACTGGCTAAAAAGATGAGCATCCCTTTGAGTGCCACAATTCCCCTCCTCACAGGGGTCTTACATGAGTTCTTTATAACTCTTGCACTCATGTTGGGTAATTATTTGTTTGTTCCCTGGGTCACTGGAGCTTGGTCGGCTGCTTTTATGTTGTTTAACCCCTTCCTTCTGTTTTCACTGGGTTTCACGTCTCCTTCTGGATTTGTGAGTTTTATTGGTCCTTACATATTCTGTTTGTGTTTGGGGTACTTGTATTTATTTTTCAAAACATTATAGTTTTTTTTTTTTAATTCCCTGCCTTTAAGGGCGTGTTTTACCGTGCAGCCTCAACGCTCCATTGACTTCTATGGGACAGACTGCTTTGGGACATATATCTGCAACAGTTCCTTACAGAGTTGAGAGAGGGCTCAATCTTCTTGTCTTCCCTTACTGTACAATCTGGTTCACATCCTCAGTGTTTTGGGGGTTCGGGCGCTGCTGGGGAATTACCGAGAGAGAAACTACAATTGCCAGAATGCCCATTTTGCACGCTTTTCTCTGATTGGCTCTGAGTTTAGTCGCCATTTTCTTTCTCTCTTTGGATTCCCTTACTCTCCTCTTCAGGTTAATCATTTGCCTGCCAGATAAGTACTCTTTTGGGTTTTCTGAGGTGATTTGTTAATCTGGGTGACAGCATTTGGGTTCCATCTTACTGTTTAGACACATCTCCTTTTAGGATGTTGGATCCAAAGGGAAATGGGGCTAGACCCATGGATAAGAATTCAGGGGCATCTTTGCTTACTGTTCCTTATGCTAAACGGGGCTTCCTAGAGAGTACTCTGGACACTTATGCCTCTCATGTGCTGTGGCCCCTACCACCCCACCTGGGCCCTCCAGCCTTGAACAAGAGCCATTTTGGGTCAAGGACTTAAAGTCCTCTATGGCACAGTTCCCTCTTTCCCTCCAAGGGGTTCTCCAGTCTTGAAAACCCCACACCTTGTTCAAGTTTGTGACCCCTAAGGCCCCTGGCATTCCTGACCTTTCTGATTCCTCTGAGGAGAATTCATTTGAGGTTGATTCAGAGGAAGGGGATTGTGCAGAAGGGGCTTCTTCCCATACATATGGCGACCCCTTTGAGGCTGACCCCAATCCCTCTGTGGAGGGTCACGTTAAGGCGGTTTTTGCTGCCCTACAGATTCCTTCTAATCCTGCAGAGAACCAGTCTTCCTCTGACGTCTTTCAAAGATGCAAGAAGTCCCTTACTATGTTTCCGCCTAATCCCACTCTGGATCAGGTTATCCTGGATGAGTGGAAAACACCAGACAAGCGTCTCTCTTTCCAAGATGTTTTCTAAGTTGTATCTCTTCTCTGATGCAACCTTGGCTCAGTGGGCTACACCTTCTCAGGTTGATCCCCCTATTTCTAGACTGTCTAAGTCTACTGCTCTTCCCCTTGCTGATGCCACTGCACTTAAGGATTTGACTGATAGGAAGCTTGAGGCTATTCTGAAGTCTGCTTTGCTGCCATAGGGACTGCCTTGAGGCCTACCTTGGCTTCTGTCTGGGTTACCAGAGCCATTGTTGTTTGGACTGAACAGCATACTGACGCTGTCCACAAAGGTGCTCCTAAGGAGGATATTTTGGCCCTTTTAGCCAACATGTCTGATGCTCAGAACTGTGTTACTGACGCTCTCTTTGATGCAGTCAGTCTTGAGGCTAAGGCTTCTGCCTTTCTGTTACTGCTAGATGCACTTTGTGGCTTAAAGGGATAGTAATACTTCTTTTTATCTTTATTTTATTTTGTAGGCATTAAAAAAACATGAAGAATGATATAAGTCTTATCTCTCAAACCTTTATGGTTTAAGAGATATTCACAAGCAAAGTATCCCCCCCTGTTCAGCTAGATCAGAAGGGAGGTGCCCAGGTAGACTGCAGAGAGGGACAATCTTCAATTAAGATAAGGGAAAAAGCTGAAAAACTTGTCAGGGGGGGAAGGGCTTTCATTCTTTTCATACAAAGAAGATTGTCCCCTGCTGTTATCTGTCTGGTCTTACAATCAGATTCACATCTGAGAAGAGATGGCTTACACTAGGAAAAGGGGGCGGGAGGGGGAAACTTTGCTTGTGAATAACTCATAAACCATAAAGGTTTGCGAGATAAGACTTATATCATTCTTCATGTTTTTTTAATGCCTACAAAATAAAATAAAGTTAAAACGAACTATTACTATCCCTTTAAGATTTGGTCTGCTGACCTTTCTTCTAAGAAGTCACTGATTTCTCTCCCCTTTCAGGCCACGTCTCTTTTTGGGCCTGAACTGAAGCAAATAATCAGTGAAGCCACAGAGGGCAAGAGCACTCTGTTGTCTCAGGTCCCCAAATGCCCTAATCTGGCAAGCGAACGGCTTCTATTTCATCCCCGCCAAAATGAAGCACAAAGGCCGAATCCATGTGGGTCTCAGGCCAGCACCCCATGCTCCACCCCCACGTCCAGGCAGCAGTGGAGCACCACACCCAAATCCACCAAACCTCCTTCGGCATGACTTGCCGAACTCTGGTCCTCACCTACCTGTGGGTGGTCGCCTGCAGCATTTATCAAGCAATTGAGCAGGCTTTCTTGAAGATCAGTGGGTATTACTGGTGGTTTCAGGAGGCTACAGGATTCCCTTCCTATCCCTGCCTCCCTTAAGATTCTTCCTTTCAAGGACCCCTCTAGGCCAAGAAAAGCTGCATCTTTTCATCGGGGTGGTGCAGGCTCTCTTAGACAAGGGAGTCCTGGCTCATGTTCCACCTCAAGGGAGAGGTTTAGGTTTTCATTCAAACCTCTTTGTGGTTCCCAAGAGGGATGTCGGCAGTCTCCCCATCTTGGATCTGAAGGATCTCAACTCTTTTGTGGTCTATTCTCACTACAAAATGGAGTCTTTGAGCTCTGTCATCACAGTGATGTGTCCAGGGGAGTTTCTAGCTTCCTTGGATCTAAAGGATGCTTACTTGCATGTTCCAGTTCACCCAGACAGCCAGAAGTACCTCAGGTTCGCTTGCGCCTTGGGGCACTTACAGTTCACCTCTCTGCCCTTTGGGCTTAGCATTGCTCCTCAGGTGTTTGCACTGGTCTTAGGAGCATTGATTGCCTACCTGCATACCAGGGGGATCCAGGTGACTCCTTACATGGACAGTCTTCTGCTGAAGGCTCTGTCAAGGGACCTTCTGGACCTCCAAGTCTAGGAGTGTGCTCAGATTCTCCTCCCTCATGGATGGATTCTGAACATGGACAAATCTGCTCCTGTTCCTTCTCAGGACCTGTTTTTCCCTTGGTCTCCAGTTTGAACCTGCAAGGGTATGGTCTTCCTGACAGAGGATTCTGTTTAGCAGATCATGCGTCAAGTGTCCTGGGCCTTGGAGTGGACCTCAGCTCAGGTGCGAAAGTTCTCATCTGACGGGCCGCTTGATTTCCACCACGGAGGCTGTTTCGTTCTCCATGGCTCACACCAGGGAGTTCCAGAGGTTCACCATCCGGGCTTGCCGTGGGAATCCAGATCTGTTGCACCGTATGGTCGCTCTTCCTCCAGAAGTGAGGCAGGACTTCCTTTGGTGGTTGGGCACCAACCTGGTGAAGGGGAAGCCCTTCCTTGTCCAGTTTTGGACTCTGGTGACAATAGATGCCAGCGTCTTTGGCTGGGGAGCTGTCTTGGGTCACCTAGGGGGTCAAGGCCACTGGACTGTGGAGGAGACCCTCCTACCCATCAATATCCTGGAGGTCGGGGTGATCCTTCATGCTGTGGTGTCCTGGCCCTCTCCACTGAGGGGATATCCAGTCCATGTCCAGTTGCACAATGGCGTACATCAACAAGCAAGGAGGCACAAGAAGTGCTGCTGCTTGGTCCGAGATGAAGGATATTTTAACCTGGACGGAACAGCACGTTCCTGCCATCTCCACTGTTCACATACAAGGTGTAGAAAACATCCTGGCAGACTATCTCATCACCCAGACAGTGGACCCTGGGGAGTGGGAGCTCCATCCGGAAGTTTTCAACCTGTTGGTGCATTAGTGGGAGTGGGGTCTCCCTTGGTTAGACCTTATGGTCACCAGGGACAACAGGAAGGTTCAGATATTTTGCTCTGGAGGGACCCTCTGGCATTCACAGTGGACACTCTGTCGTCTCCATGGCGCTTTCATCTGACCTACATTTTTCCACCATTCCCTCTCGTTCCCAGGGTGCTGAGTAAGATTGGAACGGATGGTGCAGCAGTCATTTTGATCGCCCCCTATTGGACCAGGCAGCCTTGGATCCCAGAACTATTGGCCTTATCTGTTCAGGATCTGTTTCCTCTGTCACGCAGACCGGATTTCCTCCTTCAGGGTTACCTCTGGAGGGAGGACATGGAACATCTGTCTTTGATGGCATGGCTGTTGAAACCTCCATCCTAAGGAGAAATGGCTATTCTCCTGAGGTGGTCTCCACCATGATCCAGGCTAGGAAACCAGCCTTTTCCAAGGCCTACCATAGGGTTTGGTTAATTTTCCATTCATGGTGTGTGGACAGGGATCTGTCCTCACAGGAGTTTGATCTCCTGGCGACCCTGTCTTTTTTGCAGGATGGCGTTAACAAAGGTCTCAGCCTTAGTTCCTTTAAGGTGCAGACCTCAGCTCTCTCTGTCTTCTATCAGAGACGTATTGCCATTTTGCCGGATGTCAAAATCTTCTTTCACGGAGTTGCTCATGCTTTTCCTGCCTATAAGGCTCCTACTCCACAGTGGGACCTTTATTTGGTTCTAGGAGTCTTGCAGTGGCCTCCCTTTGAGTGTTTGGCTACCATTTCTCTTCGTCTTTTGACGTGGAAGATGGCTTTTGTTTTGGCTGTGATCTCTGTCCGCAGAGTTGCTGAATTCTAGGCTTTGTCCTGCAAACCGCCTTTCCTGGTGTTTCACAAGAATAAGGCTGTTCTCCGTACCTCCCAGGAATTTCTTCCTAAAGTGGTTTCTGAGTTCCACATCAGTCATTACATTGTTGTGCCTTCTTTTTGTCCTGACCCTAAATCTGACAAGGAGAGGGATCTCCACTTTTTGTATGTAGTACATTGCCTAAAGTTCTATGTGCACCGTACTGAGTCTTTCTGTAAAACAGATGCTCTATTTGTCATCCCTGAGGGTCCCCTGGCTGGTTTGGCTACGTCCAAGGTGACTATTGCATACTTGATTAAGTCTACGATCTGCAAGGCTTATGAGCTCAGAGGGGGACCTGTTCCCTTCTGCATTACAGCACATTCCACCAGGTCTGTTGGGGCCTCCTGGGCCTACAAGAATCAGGCCTCTGCTGTACAGCTGTGCAAGGCGGCCACTTGGTTTTCTGTGCACACCTCTGCCAAACACTACCGTGTGGATGTTCTGACTTCGGCTGAAGACCGTTTTAGCAGGACTTTATCATTCCTGTGCCCTATAGCTCTTTAACTGTGTGAGCCCTGTTGGCTCTTGTTCTTGTGTTCTGTGTTATCTTATTCTGTGTCCATTGACACTTTGTTAGTTTGGGCTGTTCCTGGATAGTCCATGAAAACACTGGTATCATGTGGACCAGCTCTTGGTCCTTTCTTTGTTCTTCCCACCCTGGGAGCTCAATGTTGGTACATCCCCATGGTACCTGTGAGTTCTTTGGGACGACAGAGAAAAGAGGATTTTAGTCTTGTCTGTTAAATCCTTTTCTCTTAGTACACATAACTCATAGGTCTCCCACCCAGTGAAAGGGACCATGCTGGGTTTCCTGTGGCTGGACGTGGGAGTCCTATTGGGTTCATTTCTCACAGGAGTTTTCCTCCCTTCCTTCTTGCTGTCTTACTTAGTGGGCTTTTCACAAGTCTATCTGGGTGGGGGCTAGTGAGGTAGCCTGATATGGAGGAGGAGACTGAACGTCTGAACATGAAATGTTGAGGAGGCTTGATCTCATTGATGGAAACTCTGATCTTTCTCAGTTTGGCTAATACCAAAACACCACTGTTGTGATAATGTTGCCAGTGCTGAAAGGTTTACTGCTGGACTGTGGTGCCTTTCATGCTAGTGACTTTTCACCTCGCATGAACACACCAGAGTCCAGCAAGCTGCATCTTCACTGCACTCAACTCAGAAACACAGTAAAAAGGTGAAGGAGAGAACATAAGTAGGATAATATTTATCATCTGCAATGCAGTCTTTGATTTGGAGTGTGTGGGGGGTTAAAACCTTTAAAGTAAGTTATGGGGATTTAAGATCATACAGGAATCAAACATGTTTCAGTGGAATATAAATGTTATAATAAGGGCCTTCCGTGAGAATGAAGAGGGTAAATGAATACTATTGACTTATTACACTGATTGAATGTAAGCTGTCTTGCATATGCTGTTTTGGGGAAGACTGGGGGGAGTAGTTTTGTTTTGCATTCCTCACTTCTAGCTGTGTCTTAGACATTAGGATACAGCTTCCTGATCAGGAGTACTGAGGAGAAGAGCTTCCCCTATCCTGCTGAAAATGGTACATGTAGGATCATATACACTACATGGCCAGAAGTTTGTGGACACCTAGGGCTGGATTCAAATGCAGGAGATAAATGTTACCTCCCGTTTTATCAAAAATGTTCCTACTGAAGTCTATGGGGATACCTGGAGATAAAAGCAGAGATAAAATTAGCACCTGCATTTGAATCCAGCCCCTACTCGTTAAACATCTCATTCCAAAATCATGGGCATTAATATGGAGTTGTTCCCCCCTTCTTGCTGCAAGGATTTGCTTCCATTTAGCCACAAGTGCATTAGTGAGGACTGGGACTGATGTTGGGGAATTAGGCCTTGACAGCCGTCGGCGTTCCAGTTCATCCAAATGTGTTTGATGGGGTTGAGGTCAGGGCTTTGTTTAGGCCAGTCAAGCCTTCAGCGCTGATCTCCATAAACCATTTCTGTGTGAATGCAGGCGTTGTCATGCCATGAAGTTGGTAATACAAAATCATCTAGAATGTCATTCAGTACACTAGTGTTAAGGTAGCCTTCTTCTGGAACTAAGGGCCCTAACCCGAACTATGAAAAACTTTCCCAGACCATTGTTCCTCTTCCACCAAACTTTTACAGTTGGCACTTAGCAGTCAGACAGCTAGTATTCTCTTAGAATCCACCTAGAATCGTCGTATGTCAGACCGCTTGATGGTGAAGTGTGATTTATCACTCCATAGGAAGCGTTTCCACTGCTCAAAAGTCCAATGGCTGCAAGGTGTACACCACTTCAGCCATTGCTTGGCATTGTGCATGGGGATCTTAAGCTTGTGTGCGGCTGCTTGGCCATAAAGTCCCTGCCTAACAGTTTTTGAGCTGATGCTGCTTCCATAGACAGTTTGGAACTCAATAGTCAGTGTTGCATGTGATGAAAGACCATTCTTTGCTCCTCAGCATTTGCTGATCTCATTCTAGGAACTTATGTAGATGTAGCCTACCACTTCACGACTAAGCTGTTGTTCCTCCTAGACATTTCTACTTCATAATAACAACACTTACAGTTGACCAGGGCAGCGCTATCAAAAATTTGCCAAACGGACTTATTGGAAAGGTGGCATTCTATGACGGTGCCATGTTGAAATTCGCTGACCTCTGCAGTATGGGCAATTCCACTGCCAATGTTTGTTTATGGATACTGCATGGCTGTGTGCTTGATAATTATTATTATTTTGTTTTGTTTAACATATGACTGCTGGGTGTGGCTGAAGTAGCCGAATCCATTAATTCAAAGAGGTTTCAATATACTTCTGTCCACGTAGTGTTTCTTAATGGAACTGTCACCTTGAATTTGTTTGCAAATTTGAAAGCATGTTAAAAACTGTGTATCCTTTTAGCCAAAAGTTCAGCAGATGCATGGTTTCTGTCTTATGTATGGTATTATACTGAAAGACTTTCACTTTTAAAAATAAATAAACCCAATAAATCAGATAAAATCCCTATTGTTTTAAATGTGGTTTTTAACCATGAGGATACTACAGAAGTCTCCAGAGTATTTTTCTAAAATTCAAAGGTTTTAAAGCCCCATTTTTGTTTTTGTTTGTCCCCTGTAGTGCATTTACCCCAGAACATCATTGTAGGCTGATATGGGCCTGATATAGTTGAAGCTTCCTCACAGAAAAGTCACTTACATGTCACAGGTGCAGCATACAGGTCCATATTTACATCTGCTACCATCACTCAGAGGAGCAAGGTGAAAAGTGGCAGACTGAACTGAGCCATGCAAGCTGGTGCACTCACTGCCAGATTGGACATCCTTTCAGATTATGTCTGTCTCCCCCCTGCCTTCATGACATTACACTCACAGCATTGACAGCCAGCCAATGAGTGAGGAGTCTGATATATCAGTAATTATTTCTCATTGTCTGTCTTGTGTGCTGACATAAATAAGCATACAGCCCATCTGGTGAGCCAGAGATGCATCAGATTGGCTGCCAAAGAGTCAGGAACAGTGACTGGTTATTGGGTCTGCATGTGAGGTGCACTGCTGTGCTGCACCACTTTACCACAACACAGCAGTAGTCATGCTGCTTTGCTTCCAGAAGTTGACCAAAATGTGCATTATTGATTCTGGGATATTGTTATTGCCCTGGACTAGGGACAAATTCATAAAATAAGGGACAGTGCTGGGCATTTTGGGACAAGGGGTCAGCCTGCACCATAATTGTAATAGTCACCCAATCTATTTAAATCTCATTTGCTTTTTCCACGGATTCTTGACATGATGTTGTCATATTCCTTTATTAAACCATAAACCTCTCAAGCATATCTGACCTTTGGTTTCTAGAAAAGGAAATTATTTGTAATTTCCATTGTATATAACTAAACATGTTGTTGGTATTCTTGGGTTGAGTGAGCCTTTGAGCGTCAAAGGGTCTTGCAACACAATGTGTTGCACACGTCCCTCTTGTGCTCAAAAGGTTAAAGGGATAGTAATGTTTCATAATAAAAGTAGCTCTAATTAATCATCATAGTATTTGGAGTTTGGAGAGTATTATTTCAATTCTGTCAGAGTTGTAGTTCAAGAGTAATTCAGTGACAAAGTATCCCCCTCCCGCCCCTTTTACTGATGTAACACTGTTCAGCCAGATCAGAAGGGAGGTGCCCAGGTAGACTGCAGAAACGGACAATCTTCAATTAAGATAGGGAAAAACCTGAAAAACTTGTCAAGGGGGGCAGGGTTTTCATTGTTTTCATAGGAAGAAGATTGTCCCCTGCTGTTATCTGTCTAGTCTTACAACCAGATTCCACATCTGAGAAGAGATGGATTACACTAGGCAATCACATTAGGAGGGGAAACTTTGCTTGTGAATATCTCTCAAACCATAAAGGTTTGAGAGAGAAGACATATCGTTCTTCATGTTTTTTTAATGCTTACACAATAAAATAAAGATAAAACGAAGTATTACTATCCCTTTAAAACAGAGTTTGCAAAAATTTAACTTGGTGCTTTCGGGAGAAAAAGTAACCAGAGAGCTTGGTGTTGAAGACCTATCTAGCATTCAAGGGGTTAAAAGCCCAATTTAAGTAATTAGTGTAGTTGATTTGCTATAGAACTACTCCTCTTTAGCTAAATGCTCTAGCCTTTGCTCAGACAGTGACATTCCTAAGATTGATGGACCTTGTCCATTTGGCTTATGTTTGTACTGTTTCACAGACATATTCACATTTCTATAATGAAAAAAATAAATACAACATTACATTTTAAGATGCACAGTTAGAATTTATTTTGTTTAAATAGTATGGATTGTGTTCCGCACTATGATATCATCCAGGCCATTCTGGGAGACTCCCATCTCCACTGTATCCACTGTGAACCACAGATGTTTAGCTACCTCTGACTGTAATCTAATGGTAGTCCAAGATTTGACATTATTTATCACTGCTATACATACTGAGGCAGAACGAATGGACATTTTATTAACACCACATGCACTTTTTTGTTCAGTCTTTCTTACAAAACGTGTAATGGCAAAAAAAGGAAAAAAAATGACCTATAAAGAGATTTGAAAGACCTATCAATTAGCACTTCAAAATCCAGTTTTGACAAGTACATTGGTTTCCATAATGCAGATTTAAAAAGAATTATAGCAAACCAGCTACACTGTGTGGTGCAAATAAACATTACCGTTGCTTTAACCCTGTGATTGCCAGAGAGGTGTGCAATGCATTGCTTTATAATGGTTGCATACCCATCTGGAACTCAAAGGGTTTAACCTTTAATATACTGGAGGTCTCCAGTGTATTGCTTCACCAAGTTATATTTATATTCATGAATAGAACACAAGAAACAAACTTAAACCTTACAATTAAGGGCTCGATTATATCCCTCCGGTATTTTTAGAAACTAGCGATGGTGGCTTTGACAGCACAGTTTGCTATTCTATCAACTGCGCTGTCAGAAACCACCCCCGCGCAAAATTGTGGTTTAAAGAAAATAAAACAAAAGATTAACCCTTTGAGTGCCAGTGGGGTAAGCAACTCATTGCACAGCGTTGCATACCCAATGGCACTCATAGGTTTAATCTCCGTAGAGTTAACGAGATCTAAAAACTGACTGGGGCAGCTAATGGCCGTCTTCTTTACTGTTCTGTCTTCTTTCTTCATTATAATCATGTTAAAAAAAAATCCAATTAGAGTTCATTGTAAAATAAAATAATGTCATTTAATCCTTTGAGTACTCAAAGGGTTAAAAAGAAGTGTGTCATAGCTCTTCAGAGTAATAGTTTGTCCTTCCTTTGTTTAAATCGGAACTATCACCCATGAATAAATCTGACCCAAATAAATACCCATATGGTGACTAGCTGCTCAATAGCGCTAGTTGCCAGAAATATTACCTGGTGTTTGAGAAATGTACACTGTTCCTGGACTGACAGGAAACAGCGCAGACATCTTTCCATAGTGACATCTGTTAGCCCCTTTTGGAACCGAACGGCTCCTAGCCACGCCTCCTAGAGCAGGCTCGGACTGACCGCGCAGGCGCTTAGACGTCACTATGGGAAGATGTCGGCGCTGTTTCCTGCCTGTCAGTCTAGGAGCAGCGTACAATTCTCAAACACCAGATAATATTTCTGGTGACTAGTACTACTGAGCAGCTAGTAGCCAGATGGGTATTTATTTGGGCCAGATTTATCCATGGGCGGTAGTTACGCTTTAATATATGATTACATTATTTTGTGTTCAGAAAAGAAAAGTTCCACATTGGCTGAGAGGTGCGTTACTTACAATCAGCTGCTAATGGGTTTCGTCATCCCTCTCCCCCCACTAGCAGCTGATTGGCTGGAAGGTGCGTAAGCACACATTACAGCCAATTGGAGGCTGACATTCATTTTGAACAAAGAATGGCCATATAAAAAGCCAGTCTCTGTTCCCTCACTGGGACTCTGGCAACAGTCCTGTATGTACGCGGGGGGGGGGGTTATGCCAGAGCACACTGCTGCTGCCGCCAGCAGACCCAGTGGCGGCAGCGGGCATATATTTACAATGTGACACTTTTTTTTATCTTGACCACAAAAATTATTAATTAATAATATGGTGGAGGTACAGTGTGCAGTTTATGCTAATTTCCTTCACACTATGCTAATTAGTTCTGTTTCAGGCCAAATTTACCACTCACTTTGAAAATACCCACAGTCTGTGGATTTTCCTAGATTCATTTATGGAAATATCAACAAATGTAGGCAGCTCAGTGAGTACATTTGTGTGCATAATATTTGTACAACAATTCACAGCATAGTTACCCATTAAGAAGACCTTGAATTATCCCACCACTGTCAGAGCCAAACAGCACTCTTAACACCCATTCACTTCAACAAGACAAATGCGTGGTTAGTACAACATTGCTTCAAGCTACTGACATCACGTGTAATAAAATAAATAAAGCATTAATTGTCACAGTATAAAAAGACTCAAAGCAGTGTAGCAGTGTCAAAAGTAGCTTTATGTCTACGAATGTTTTTGCTACCTTGAGGTGAGTTGAATCGCTTTTTATTTCACAAAGAAATGGCTAGCATTACATAAAGACAATTTTTAGAGTCTCTTAAAAATGAAGTCACCTTTTCTTAGGATCATAGATAGGTTCACCTAAAATAAGAGGGAACTACATGGATTTTTATTTATCTCCCATGGTGCAGTTGGTGTGCTCCAGACTAACACCATTTTTTCAAATTAAGGTTTAGATTCCACTGATGGTGATAAGTTTATCACTGATTTTATCTACAAATTCCCCTTTGGATTTTATTGGCAATATGTGAAATAAAACCAGTGCTAACATTTATCAATGTAATATGCCCTTATTTACCACCACGTCTCTGCTTATAGGTTATTAGAACTATTTTATATTCGTTCAGTTAGAACTGTGCAGGTTCGTATCTGGAGACTCACATTCAGAACTGTCAAGAGTACCAATTGTTTTTCAGAGGAGTGCCTCTTTGAGGGTATGAAAGACAGGAAAAGCGCAAACCAACAATAAATAATCCCACTTGGATCCAGTAAGAGTTGATCTAATACTCGCACCACAGATAATGTTGTGCTGGTTTTTGATACAACCAGCAATTTCCAATGGGGTATCCCTAGCTGCCCCGATTCAGCTACTTCTCTCACAATAGGAAAATCCGAGTCCAAAGTATAAAATTTTATTTATTAATAAAAAAAAAAAAAGTTAGATATATATTTTGCCAAATAATGTCAATACATATGCATAATATAATAACCTGTATTTGAGGGTATGAATATCCTGTTTATTTCTAGTTAGATTCTCATCCATAACAGGGAATGAGTAGTGATCATACCCTTTTACATATCTTGTTTTCCTAGCCAGCATTTCTAAAATTGTTTTCTTAGGCTCATTAGTCTCAATATATTTGATAAATTTGCTTTTTTATTCACATTTGGCAGTTGTGCTTGGCCATAAATTAGTCTGTGTAAATAGAATAATTTAGTCATTGTCTAAAGCATTTATTCAGTTGCATAAAGAGCTGTCAGAAGGTTATGAAGTAACTTAAAAAGTGTCCCTCTTTGGCCATTTGAAATAGGAGGTATGGATAAGGGCAATGCATGACATAAATGAGGTAAACAAACAAATGAGAGGAATTTCACTGAAATGGACTGTCTTATAATCTCAAAATAAAACTCTAAATTCTGGTTTTGGCTTTATAATTTTTTAACAAACCTGATAACATGTATTCAGCTTTATCCACTTTCCTTTTATTGTGAAAGATTTTAGAAATCGCACACCAAAGGAAAAAATATGTTAATGGATTTTAACCTGTTTTTCTTTTTTTGTGTGTGATTGTCTTTTTAATTTGTTTAACCATTTGCATGTCAGATGGGAGCCCAGTGCAATCAAAGTGTTAAAGGCATAGTAATAGATCATTTTTACAAATGTGCGTCTTGTAGCTATTAAAAAAAGAAATTAATTGACCCCAGTCCCATCTCTCAAACCTTTATGGTTTGAGAGATAACCATAGTTAAAGCCCCCACCCCTCTTTCCCTGATGTCTTCTCCCTAGCTGACTGCAGGAAAATACTCTTGGCTCTGCTGAAGAGCCTCCACTGGTCCCGGGACCGGATTCCCTTGCAGTCAGATAGAGAGGGGAGAGAAAGGGGAAACTTTAACTATGATTATCTTTCAAACCATAAAGGTTTGAGAGATAGGACTAGGGTCATTAAAATTCTTTTTTTTTTTTTTTTTCTCTGTCGTCCAATATAGGTTACTGGTAACTTTGGGTTGGCGACTGCATCTAGCCATTTCCTCTCCAGAAAGATTTGTTCTTTGATGAAGATACAGGCAAGAGAACAGTTCTGCTATAGTTTTAGGTTACTGGTAACTTTGGGTAGCTGATGAACACCTTTAAATAGGCAGGAACAATTCTGAGAAATGACTGCTGGGTGGAGCCTACCTCCTCTCCTTAGTTTGCGGCTAGGCAATCCCCAACCAGTAAGATTTGTTCCTTGGTCTAGACACAAGGCAAGAGAACAGCTCTGCTATAGTTTTAGCTTTTTTATTATTTCTCTGTTAGATATGGAATACTACCATTAGGCGGATTACCATCACTGACAAATCCCATCACCCAAATGTGTATAGCTCAGTTTACCAGGTGCTTTTGTGGACCTAAGCCCTGGAGGGAAAATCCTGGCTGCAAGTTCTTTCCCCAGGAGTTGCCCACTGAGGCTTCTTCTTGGTTTATGGTAATCTGAAGACAGAAGACCTGCTGAAAAAGGTGAGCACCCTTTGAGTGCTGAGGTCCAACATGTCCCATGCTTCCCCTCCGCACAGGGGTCTCATTTGGAATTCCTATTACATACTCATGCACTCATTGGGTTTATCTGTATGTCTTTGAGGTGTCTGGAGCAAGTTTCTGTGTTAACTTAACCCTTTTGTTGCTGGTTAGCACGTTTTTGAGGGGACTTGGACATTTTCCCTACTGGGACCAGTGTTTATTGGGTCTACTGTTCTAGTTCTAGTGGGCTTTTGAGTAGTTTTACATTTTGGTATTCACATCGTTAACTTTCTGTTCTGCGTCTTTAATGCCGGCATTTACCGCATAGATGCCATTGCTCCTTTCACTTCACTGTGGGACTTTACAGTTTGGGACATATCTCTGCAACCGCTCCACGTAGCGAGGTCAGAGATGGCTCATTTTGTGGGTTTGCCCTTGCTCTGTCATCCGGTCAATGTTCTGGGCATGTTGGAGGCTTCGGGCACTGTTGGGGTACTCCATTAGCGAAACTACATTTCCCATGAGCGCTCGCTTCACGCGCTCGTTTCTGATTGGCTCCTGTCGCGGCAGCCATTTTGTGTATTCTCAGATCGAGTATACTACGCAGGACTGGGACTCTCCTCCGCAGTTTAACCCTTCACCTACCAGATAAGTCTTATTTAGAGTTTCTGGGGTGCATTTATTTATCATACACACTATTTTGTGGGTGTTTTGATACTTTGGCCATTTGACTCTGTGCGAATGTCTACTCCGTTAGACCTTGGGGCTAGGCCTAAGACTAAGGATAGTGGGGAGTCTGTGTTTCCCATTGCTTATTGCTCCTCATGTCACAGGGTTACTTAGAGAATACATCCCTAAAGTAGATGTCCTGGTTTCCAGAATTTCTAAGTCCACTGCCTTGCCTGTGGCTGATGCCTCTGCTCTCAGACTGGACTGATAAGAAGCTTGAGACCTCTCTCAAGGCTATTTTTGCAACGACTGGCTCTGCCCTCCGCCCTGCATTTGCTGCAGCATGGGTGAATAGGGCTGTGGCGGTTTGGACTGAACAGCTCAATTCAGTTGTACGTCAGGGGGCCCCTACTGCTGACATGTTGTGGCTTCTCACTAACATTGCTGAGGCTCAGCATTATGTCTCTGCTGCCCTGTTTGACACTGTGCGTATGGTAGCCAGGGCATCTACCATGTCTGTATTAGCCAGACGTGCTTTTTGGCTCAAGATCTGGTCTGCTGACACGGCCTCCAAGAAGAATGTCCTGTCTTTGCCTTTTCAGGGCTCCTCCATGTTTGGGCCTGAGCTCAAGGATCTCATCAGCGAGGCCACTGGTGGGGGAGAGTACTCACCTGCCAGTGGTCCTGAGGAAGAAGACGCCTGTCAAGAGGAATCTGCTTTTTCATTCCTTTCAAGCAGACTCGGCCAAGCGACCCAGACAGTCCCTCAGACTCCACGCTCCTCATCCAAGCCTAAGCAACAATGGAGATCCAAGTCCTCCACAAAGCCCAAGGCTTCCAAATCTTCTTCTGCATGACTTTCCTAACCCCGGTCCCCACCCGCAGGTGGGTGGCCTCTTACACCACTACCTCTCAGCTTGGCAGGCCTCTGTGGTGGACCCGTGGGTTTTACAGGTGGTGGCTATGGGGTACAGGATTCCTTTCAACCTCGTTTCCTCCTTCCAGGACCTTCAATTCTCATCCCCTTTGGGAAAGGAAAAGCGCCGCCTTTTTGAGGAAGCTACACAGGCCCTTCTGGACAAGGTGGTCCTGGAACCAGCACAGTGATAGCGGCCATGTCCCCTGGGGAATTTCTGGCCTCTCTGGATCTTCAAGATGCTTATCTGCACATCACCATTCATCCAGAGAGTTGGCAGTATCTCCTCTTTACCTGCAACCGAGGACATTTCCAGTTTTCTGCCCTCCCCTTTGGCCTAACCACGGGGAGCATTGATCTCCGTCCTACATCAGAACGACATCAGGGTGACTCCATATATGGGCGACCTCCTTCTGAAGGCCTCTTCCCCAGAACTCCTTCATCAGCAGGTATAGGACTGCATTCATGCTCTCTCCCATCACGGGTGGATCATCAATTTGGACAAGTCAGACCTTGTTCCTTCCCATAGGATGGTCTTTCTGGGCCTCCTCTTTGACACTCAGAGAGGGCTGATATTTCTCACAGATGAAGTGGCTCATCAGATAGCACTGAAGGTCCAGGCTATCCTGTCTCAGGATCCGGTTCCAGCCAAGAAGTTGTCATCCTTGGTGAGGAAGTTCATTTCCAACCTAGAAGCAGTTACATTTGCCATGGCTCACACCAGGGATTTTCAGAGGTTTCTAATCCTGACATGCAGGGGTCCACCGGATCTACTGGAGGAATCCCCATCTCTCCTTCTTTACGTGGAATAGAGCCTCTCGTGGTGGCTCAACCTGAACAATCTCCTGAAAGGCAGACCCTTTCTGGTGCCCTTCTGGATCACAGTGAAGACGGATGCCAGCCTCTTCGGATGGGGAGTGGTGCTAGGGCACTTGAGTGTTCTGGGCTGGTGGTCTCAGAAGAAATCTCTCCTTCCCATCAGTGTTTTGGAGCTTCGGGGATATTTAAAGCCCTACATCACTGAACGTGGCAACTGGAGGGTTGCCCGGTCAGGGTACAGTCGGACAATGCCACAGCGGTAGCCTACATCAACAAGCAAGGCGTCAGAAGTCTCGCTGCTTGGATAGAGGTCAAGGCTATTTTATCATGGGCAGAGGAGCATGCCCCTGCCATTTCCACACTTCATATTACTGGCGTAGACAACGTTCTGTTAGACTTCCTCAGTTTGCACACAGTGTACAGCGGAGAGTGGGAACTACATCCAGAGGTGTCTAAGCTCATCATCCAGCAGTGGGGTCTTCCATGCATAGACCTGATGGCAACCAGGCACAACAGGAAGGTTCCAACATTCTGCTCTCGCTGGGCGGATCCCCTGGCTCTGGCAGTGGATGCTTTGTCGATCCCGTGGACATTTCCTCTGGCATACATCTTTCCTCACGTTCCCCTGTTGAACAGGGTGCTACGGAAATGGAGACTGGAACGCTGCCCAGTCATTCTGATTGCTCCGTACTGGCCTCGACAAGCTTGGTTTCTGGAGCTTCTGGACATCTCAGTGGCGGAACCTCTTTGACTTCTTCCCCGTCTGGACCTTCTTCTACAGGGTTACCTCTGGAAGGAAGATGTTCATAATCTGTCTTTGACAGCATGGAGACTGAATCCTCAATTTTGAAGAAGGGATTTTCTTTTGGTCTGGTGGCTACTATGCTGTCTTCTTTCAGAGGTGTCTTGCTATCATTCCTGATGTCAAGGTTTTCTTCCAGGGGGTTGCTCATACCCGTCTGGTGTTTAAGTCCCCTGCTCATCATTGGGACCTTAACGTGGTCTTGGGAGTGCTTCAGCTCACTCCTTTTGAGTCTTTGGCTACCATTCCTTTGCATGGTGATTGTTTCTGTTCGCTGAGTTGCAGAGCTGCATGTTCTGTCTTGTAGACCACCCTTTTTGGTCTTTCACAAGGACAAGACGGTGCTTCACACCTCACAAGAGTTTGTTCTTAAGGTGGCGTCTGAGTTCCACATTAATCAGGACATTGTGGTCCCTTCCTTCTGTCCTAACCCTTCTTCTGACAAAGAGAGGGCTCTTCATCTGTTGTATGTTGTTCGTTGTCTCAAATTCTGTCCTTGAGGCAGTCTGACACTTTTTGTCATTCCTGAGGGTCCTAGAGCAGGGAAGTCTGCTTCCAAGGTAACCATTGCTTCTTGGATCAAGTCCACGATTCGTAAGGCTTACAAACTTCGGAAGAAGCCTGTTCCCTTCAGGGTCACGACTTTCTGTGAGGTCTATTGGGGCTTCTTGGGCCTACAAGAACCAGGCCTCAGCTGATCACTTGTGCAAAGTGGCCACTTGCTCATCTGTGCACACTTTTTCTAAACACTATCGTGTGGATGTGCTGGCATCGGCTGATGCCAGTTTTAGGAGGAAGATCCTGGAGGCAGCCTTGCCTGTCTATGATCTGTTTAGTCTCTTAGTACTCTTTCACTTTTGAGCCCTGTTGGCTCTATTTCAGAGTGCTGTGTATCGGTTCATGGGGTTTGATTTTACCCCTGTTCAGTGCCCGTTGACACTTTGCGGTTAGTGTTGAGCTATTTATGATCTGTAGGTTCATTGGTGCTCTGGTGACTTTGGGGTCTGTGCTTGGTCCTTGCCTTTCTTCCCTCCCTGGAGAACTTATTGGTTGGACATCCCAAAGTTACCAGTAACCTGTATTGGACAACAGAGAAAATAGGATTTTACTCTTACCTGTTAAATCCTTTTCTCTTAGTCCATACAGGTTACTGGTCTCCCACCCTGCTAAGGGACCATTTTTGGCTCTCCTATGGCAGAACGTGGGGGTCCTTTCGTGTTCATGCCTGCAGGAGTCTTCCTTTCCCTTCTTACTACGTAGTCAGTAGTTAGTCTGCAAATCGTACTGGCTGGGGATTGGCTAGCTGCAGGCTAAGGAGATCAGGTGGGCTCCACCCAGCAGTCACTTCTTAGAATTGTTCCTGCCTATTTAAAGGGCAGATTGCCTACCCAAAGTTACCAGAAACCTGTATGGACTAAGAGAAAAGGATTTATCAGGTAAGACTAAAATCCTATTTTCCAGGCACTATGGTGGACCTCTTAGCCCTGAGAGGAAAATCTTGTTTGGCAGGTTCTTTCCCTAGGAGTTGCCCACTGAGGCTTCTTCTTTATTCATGGTAATCTGAAGACAAAAGACCTGCTGAAAAAGTGTTCAACCCTTTGGGTGCGGAGGTCCACTTGTCACACGTTTCCTCTCCGCACAGAGGTCGCCTTTGGAGTTCCTACTACATACTCCTGCACTCATTGGGTTTGTCTGTGTGTCTGTTGGGGGTTTGGAGCAGAGTTTCTGTGGTAAATGTAACCCTTTGCCTATCAGTTGGCATCTTTTTTTTTGGGGGGGGGTCGCACTCTCCCTTCAGGGTAGTGTTTTATTGTCTCTTGGTTTCTGGTGTTTTTTTAATTATTTTTTTTACCTCACTGTAAAATATTGAAAATTTGAGTTCTGCGCCTTTAAGGCGTTTTTTACCGCATTGACGCCATGCTCCATTCACCTCCATGGGACTTTACAGTTTAGGACATAGCTCTGCAACCGCTCAACGTAGCGACTTCAGAGACCGCTCATTTTGTTTGTCTACCCCGGTCAACGTTCTGTGTGTTTTGGGGGGCTTAGGCGGCTTCGGGCACTGTTGGGGTACTTTTTTTTTTTTTGCTTCGCGCTCCTGTAGCGGCAGCCATTTTCTGCTTTCCCATCACGAGTATCTTATGCAGGGCTTGGACTCTGCTTCTCTCCTCAGCAGATTAACCCTTTGCCTGCCGGATAAATGCAAATTAGCGATTTCTGGGGTGAAATTTTAATCATACACACGGTATTGTTTTTTATTTTTTTCCTTATACTTGCCATGTTTTGACACTGTGAGGATGTCAACTCCGTTGGAGCTTGGGACTAAACCTAAGACTAAGGTTACTAGGGTGTCTGTGTTCCCCATTGTACACTGCTCCTCATGTCAGTTAGGGTTACCTAGAGAGTGCTTAGGTCATTATGCCCAGCATGTGCTGTTGCCTTCATCTACCCCAGTGACCTCCAGCCATGCATAAGAGCCAGTTTGGCTGCAGTAGTTTAAAGGGATAGTAATGTTTCACAAAAACAGCAGCTCCAATTAATCTTCATAGTATTTGAGTCATAGAGAGTGTTATTTCAATACTGTCAGAGTTGTAGTTCAAGAGTAATTGAATGATAAAGTATCCCACTCCTGCCCCTTTTGCCTAGTGTAACACTGCTCACCTCCGATATGGAATCTGGTTGCTTGACCAGACAGATAACAGCAAGGTACAATCTTCTTACTGTGAGAACAATGAAAACCCTGCCTCCCCTTGACAGGTTTTTCAGCTTTTTGCCTTATTTTGATTGAAGATTGTCCCTCTCTGCAATCTACCTGGGCACCTCACTGCTGCTCTGAACTAGCAGTGTTATATCAGTAAAAGGGGTGGGAGGGGGATATTTTATCATTCAATTACTCTTGAACTACAACTCTGACAGAATTGAAATAACACTCTCCAAGGCCCAAATACTATGATGATTAATTAGAGCTGCTTTTATTAGGAAACATTACTATTCCTTTAAGGCCACTACCAGAGACCTAGGGTCTACCTTACAACTCCTTCCATCCCAGTTGCAGAGGGTCTTCCAGTCTTGTCAGCCCGTACTCCTATCGGGTCTTCCCTGCCCAAACCGCAGGGAGAACCTGATGTATCTGATTCCTCTGAGGAGGAACTGTTGATAGATTCTGACGAGGGGGAATGTTCTGCGGTGGTCTCAATTCTTTGGAGACCCCTTTGAGGCTGACCCTGATCCCTCTGCTGAGGGCCTAATCAGGGCGGTGTTAAACACCCTAAACATCCCCTTATATCCAGAGGCTCCTGTGGACCCCTCTGTTGTGTTCCAGGAGCCTAAGAAACAGTTTACTTGTTTTCCACCTAACCCCACTCTTGGCCATCTGGTGTCTGACAAGTAGAAAGCTCCTGACAAGAAGCCTTCTGTTTCTAAGAAGTTTGCCAACTTGTACCCCTTTTCTGAAGCAGCATTAGCTCAATGGACTCATCCTCCCAAGGTGTATGCTCCAGTCTCCAGACTTTCTAAGTCCACTGCTTACGCATCTAGCAGACGCATCTGTCCTCAAAGACTGGGCTGACAGGAAGCTTGAGACATCCTCAAAAACCATCTATGCTACGGCTGGTACTTTTGTTGCGCCCAGCTTTCGCCGCTGCTTGGGTGAACAGGGCCATTTCAGTTTGTGGCTGTCCGTAAGGGAGCTCCTACCTCTGATATGTTGCGACTTCTTGCCAACATATCGGAGGCTCAGCTTTATGTTTCTGCTGCTATTTTTGATGCCATCCGCTTGGTGGCTAGGGTTTCTACCCTGTCTGTGGTAGCCAGACGGGCTCTTTGGCTCAAGATCTGGTCTGCAGACACCACCTCTAAGAGCCTTGCTTTCATTGCCTTTTCAGGGTACCTCTCAGTTTGGGCTGGAGCTTAAGGACCTCATCAATGAGACCACACAGGGTAAGAGTACTTTGCTACCTTTAGTGCCTAGAAAGAAGCCTCCAGTCAAGCGGAATCAGCTTTTTTGTCCCTTTCGGCTTGAGGCGTGCTCTGCGAACCAGGCGGTTCCCCAGGTCCCCGCTCCTCCTCCAGGCCCAAACAACATTGGTGGGCCAAGCAGTCCATGGACAGACACCATGGGGGATCCGTGGGTTTTACAGGCTGTGTCAGAAGGATACAGGATCCCTTTCGTCTCTCTTTCCCCGTTCAGATTTTTCCTTCTCGCACTCCTCAGGGAGCGGAGAAGTGCCGTCTGTTCCACTGTGCCATCTAGACCCTTTTGGACAAGGATGTTCTGGAACCAGTCCCAGTGCCGAAAATGGGTTTGGGTTTTTCCTCCAACAAGTTTGTGGTTTCCAAGAAACACAGCGGTTGTTGTCCATTTTTTGGATCTCAAGAATCTCAATTCCTTTGTGGTCATGACTCATTACCACCAGGAGTCCCGGCGGACTGTGATCGCGGCCATTTCTCCTGGAGAATTCCTCGCTTCTCTGGACTGTCAAGATCTGCATATTGCCATCCATTCAGAGAGCCGCCAGTACCTCTGGTTTGCTTGTGACCAAGGGCATTTTTAGTTTTCTGCTCTTCCCTTTGGTCTGACAACAGCTCCCCAGGTCTTCAATCGCGTCCTGGGAGCATTATTGACTGTCCTCCATCGGGATGGCATTAGCGTCACTCCTTACATGGACGACTTGCTTCTGAAGGTTAGAGGTCAAAGCTATTTTAACCTGGGCAGAAGAACATGTTCCTGCCATATCCGCAGCTCATAATCCAGGCTTAGACAACGTGCTGGCAGACTTCCTAAGTTGACACACAGTGGACAGCGGAGAGTGGGAAATGAGTCAAGAAGTGTTCAACCTCATTGTTCAGAAGTGGGGACTTCCTTTCATCGATCTGATGGAGACAAGGCACAATCGGAAGGTTCCATTGTTCTGCTCTCGCTGGAGGGTCCCTCTAGGTCTGGCAGTGGATGCCATGTCGATCCCATGGCAATTCCCTCTGGCGTACCTCTTCCTCCCATTCCCATGTCACACTGGGTATTGCGGAAACTGGGCCTGGAGTGCTCCCCATTCATTCTGATTGCTCCATACTGGCCTTGTCAAGCTTGGTTTCCGGAGCTCCTGGATCTCTCCATGGCAGAGCCTTTTCAGCTTCCCCGCCGTCCAGATCTCTTTCTGCAGGGGTATCTGTGGAAGGAGGATGTAGACCGTCTGGGTTTGATGGCATGGAATTTGAATCCTCAGTACTGAAAAAGAAGGGTTTTCTCTTCTGGCCTGGTAGCCACTATGCTTAGTGCTCTACAAGCCTGTTTTCCCTAAGGCCTACCATAGAGTATGGTCTACCTTTTTCTGGTGGTGCGCTGATAGGGATTTTTCCCAGGAAATTGATCTTCCAGCAGTCCTGTCCTTCTTGCAGGATGGAGTGTATAAGGGCCTCAGTTTCAGTTCCCATAAGGTTCAGACTTCTGTACTCTCTGTCTTCTTTCAGAGACATATCTCTATCCTTCCTGATATCAAGGTTTTCTTTCTGGGTGTTGCTCATACTTGTCCTGCCTTTAAGAGCCCTACTCCTCAGTGGGATCTTAACTTGGTTTTCGGCGTCCTTCAGCGCCCTCCATTTGAGTCATTAGCTACAATTCCTATGCGCATGCTGACTTGGAAAATGGCCTTTCTCCTGGCGATTGTGTCTGTTCACCATGTCGCGGAGTTGCATGCCCTGTCTCGTGAACCACTCTTTTTGATGTTTCATAAGGACAATATGGTTCTTCGCACTTCTTAGGAGTTTTTCCCGAAAGTGGTCTCTGAATTCCACATTAATCAAGAAATTGTGGTGCCCTCTTTCTGCCCTGCCCCTACATCCAACAAGGAAAGGGATCTTCACTTGATGGATTCCGTGCTTTGTCTAAGATTCTATGTGCATCACACTGAGGCTATTTGCCAGTCTGACGCTTTGTTCGTCATTCATGAGGATTCCAGGGCAGGTAGATTTGCATCCAATGTGACCATAGCGTCATGGATTCAGTCTACTATTCATAAGGGTTACGAACTGCAGAAGAAGCCTGTTCCATTTGGGGTTTCAGCTCATTCCACTAGATCCATTGGGGCATCTTGAGCATACAAGAATCAAGCCTTAGCTGATCAGTTGTGCAAGGCTGCCACCTGGTCGTCTGTGCACACTTTCTAAGCACTACCGTGTTGATGTGCTGGCATTGGCCGATGCCAGCTTGGGATGGAATACCCTAGAGACAGTTTTGCCTATCTAGGTTCTCCTTTTTCCTTTTTCAGTGCTCCTTCACTTTTTAGCCTAGTTGGCTCGAGTTTGTGTGCTGTGCTACTTTCCTGGTGTGGTTATGCTCCGGTTTTCTCTCCATTGACACTTCATTGTTATTGTTGGGCTGTCTATGATCGGATGGTTCATATATGCTCTGGTGACTTTGGGGGTCCTGCACATGGTCCTTGCCTTACTTCCCACCTCTGGGAAATTCAATGGTTGGACATCCCAAATTTACCAGTAACCTATACTGGATGACAAAGAAAAGATGATTTTAGTCTTTTCTGTTAAATCCTTTTCTCTTAGTCCATACAGGTTACTGGTCTCCCACCCTGTCAAGGGACCATGCTTGGCTTTCCTGTGACCGAACATGGGAGTCCTTTCGGGTTCATGCTCAGAGGAGTCGTCTTTTCCTCTCTTACTACCTAGTCACTAGTTAGTGTCTCAAAACTTTCTGGAGCAGAAGTGGCTAGATGCAGCTAAGGATAGGAGGTTGGCTCCACCCAGCATTCTCTTCAAGAATTGTTCCTGCCTGCTTAAAGGGGCGGTCATCTACCCAAAGTTACCAGTAACCTATGTGGACTAAGAGAAAAGGATTTAACAGGTAAGACTAAAATCCTCTTGTAATAGCTACAAGATTCACACTTGTAACAATGATCTATTACTATCACTTTATTTATTTTTTTGTAAAGTTTGCTTTATTGAAAGTTAGACATTAAAGAATGATAACATCAATTGAACAACATTAAGGTTAAGCAGACAATCTCAAGATACAATATCCTGAAAAGTTAATTTATACATTTTATATAGCCAAAGGAGAGGAAATACTCTCCCCTTATGCTTCCTTCTTCTTTCTTTTTCTTTTCTGTTCTTTTTGTGTGTGTTTTCATTCCTGTTTCTTTAATTCAAACCTTTATTACTAGTGGACGGTATACCAGACTCATTTAAGATTGAGAATGTTTATATTACTATCCCTTTAATAGATGAATTTACCTTGGTTGATGTCCTATATATAGTGATCTCTCTCTCTCTCTCCAATTTTCTTTACCATATTATAAACTGAAACACCTAGTAGTAAACTTCAACAGAAGTCAAATACAAAATTTAAAGTATATAGATATAAATTACTTCTGTTTTAAAGGCACATTCCTATATACAATCTTCTGTTAAACCATTAATAGGAACTTTTCATAGGGTATGTATCTTTAATACAATTACATAATGGCAACTGTCATTGGCCAATGCACTTGCATGCCCAACTGACTCACAGTAGTGTCTACTTGTTACATCATCAGGTATTTAAAGAAACAAGACAGGGCTTCCCTGAGTCATGTTAACACTATATAAATATGTTCAGGGCCCATACAAAGGGCTCTCCAAAGACCTGTTCATTAACAGAACAGGACAAGGGGCTACCCGCTTAGACTTGAGGAAAGGAGATTTAATCTACAACAGCGGAAGGGTTTCTTTACAGTAAGGACAATAAAGGTATGGAATTCACTGCCTGAGGAGGTTTTGCTATCGAATACATTAGATGCCTTTAACCCCTTAACATCCGGCGGTCCTGGGACGTTTCCGTCCCATAAGGACCGCATTGAACCACGTGGACGTGCCGGTACACGTGACCTGTTGCGTGTATCGGCGCGTCACTATGGGGCCTAATAGAGATCACTCTGATCTTGGAGCAGTCAATTTCAGGCCCTATTTTTACTTACAGCGCTCCCGGTAGAGCGCTGTAAGTAAAAAGTATGTGACGTACTATGACCGTCATCGGTCCTTGAGTATTTCAAGGACCGTGACGGTCATAGTACGGCACATGTCGTTAAGGGGTTAAAAAGGGCCTGGATACTTATTTAAAAGAGCATAAGATATAGGGCTATGTACGTTAGTATTGGGGTTAATATTTAGTTAGGGCTTGTTGATCCAGGGAGAAATCTGATTGCCATTTGGAATTAAGAAGGAATTCCCCCCCCCCCATTCAAGGCAGAATTTGAAATTGCTATATTGAGGTTTTTGTTTTTTTGTTGTTTTTTTTTTGCCTTCTTTTGGATCAACGATGGTAAACAGGAATAGGAAAAGGGTTGAACTGGATGGACGCAAGTCTTTTTTCAACCTAAATTACTATGTAACTATGTTTGTGGGCACAAAATGATACAAAAATGTGTGTCAATTTACCTACATTTCCCACTGCATATACCTACCATATATTTGTTACACTTTTTATGTGGTTCTAAGAGTTGTCAATTGCTGTTTTGCAAGAAACCTATATTTTTGTATTAAGTTAATGTGTACTGCATTCAAAGGGTTAAAATTGCTATTTAAATAAATGGGAGGTTTTAGTTCTCCTTGATAGTGCAATTATTTGACCCTGTAAGGACTCCACTTTTCTTTTGGACATACAACCAAGGTCTACAGTATGTGATTGTCCATTTTTTACAGGGTAGCTGCCCTTTAAAGAACATATTCTGTTCCTTTTATCACTGGTAAACGTGATTAATACAGTACAATGCTCAATTCTAATTTCACCAAATATACTAAATGAAACACTATGGACCATACGCACACAGAAAAGTGGCACGATTCTGGGACTAAACCATAGGGATTAAGCAAAAATTCCCCAGGTTTTAAGTGATTGGTGTCCTGTAACATTCAAGGGGCTATTTAAATGAAATCCGTTTATTTTGCACCAGAATAGCTCCTCTCTCTCCTTTTGTGCATAAGGCCTTTTAATGTTGGACAAGAATCAAAAACACAGTGCAAAGAAACATATTTTTCTCATGTCTCCTAGACAAGTCATGAAATATCAAAGCTTTTCACATGAGTAAATAATCCGCCCTATTTCTCAGTGAATTGCAGTTTGGCACCCACTTGTATGACCAAATAACTCTCTGCAAGGCTAGAGGAGAGTGTACTCTGGGGTGAGGATTTGGATGAGATACAATTATAAAGAGGATTTTCCTTTCCATGAGTGCCTGTAGCTTTTTTGGCTTTTGTGTATTATACTTTTGTGCTTTGTGGTATATATTCCTGCAAATACAGGTTCATGTTATGACACTTGTGGTCAGTATGGGACAGCTTTTTGGAATCCACTATCAAGTTGATAAACAGTTGGGGTATTGCGCACAGGTTATTCCCTTTGGTAAATGCATTAGCAACAATTCTACCTTTGATGGTGCATAGAGAATACAGCAGATGGACACAAATTGTAATGTTTGTCATCAACAAAAAGCTGCTTATGGTTATCCTGGCTATGCCTGTCCAAGAAAACATCTATTTAGCAGGTTGGAGACTTGGCGGCTGCTTTTCCAAGGTGTGGAATGGAGGGAGGGATTGTGTGACTTCAGATTAGTTTGTGAGCATCACTGAAGTTAATATATACTTCATATTGTTAGGTATATGATGCACTTATTACTGTGAAATTTATATTGTATTACTGAGATTTAACCCTTTTAGTGCCAGTGGGGTACGCAACACATTGCTCTGGCACTCAGAGGTTTAAAGTGTATCTGTCACCCTCAAATTTTTTTAGTTAATTGTAACCCTTTGAGCTCTGAAGGGATATCCAGCACATTGCATTTCAAAGCAGTAGACACCCACCTATCATTCAAGTACAGTTAAAATGTCTATATTTTGTACTAACAATTTGTTTGTAAAATGAAGAGTTTTTGAGATGTTCATATTAACCTTTATGGCCCAGTGTGACACTTTATGCTAATTTACTTTGTGTAAGGCCAGTATTACCACTCACTATGCAATTAATGAATTTAGGCGGAGCCACACACAGAACTAATTAGCATGTCTGTAGGCAATTACATAACGTGCCACCAAACACAAAGGTTAGTGTCTCAAAAACTATTTACTTTTCAGAAAAATGGCAAATTTGTGCTGTCAACAAAGCCTTATTCACAAAGCAAAATATTCGCAATTCTGTAACAAACCAGCTACATTGCAGGGGACAAATAACATACTCATTGATTTAAATAAGTTTTTTAATTTTCTTGGATGCAAGAGAGCTCTCCAATGTATTGAGGTGGGAGCACTTCTAGCATTCAAAGAGTTAAAGACCTCATAATCAGTTTGAGTTTGGGGAATTTCTATTTGTGCAGCAGATTTGCGTACTTTTTGTATATGGTACAAAGGATCAAATACAATGCTTTGCGCTACTTTATGCATGCGATCATTAATAGATTCTAAACTATAACACTGACTTTACTAATATTTTGCTTAACCCCTTAAGAACCAGGAAAATCTGAGGTCATTTTCACTTAAGGACTGGAGCAATTTTGACTTTTTTGATTATGTCTTTGTTAAACCATATTTTCTCTTTAATGCCTTTTGTACACTCACACAAATTATATACTGTTTTTTAAGCACAAGTAGGGCTTTCTTTTGATACCACAATTATATGAATACCTCATCGTTTAATTTGATTAATATAGGAAAAAAACATTTTGCTGACATTTTCGAGTCAGGATTTGCATACTATTAGTTCATTACAAAAAAATACCCCAAAATATATTCATTTGCTTCACCTGAATATAAAAGTACCCCATATGCCTAGTGTTTCAATGCCTTTCTCACATTTACAAGGTAAATGTTACAAGATGGACGCCATTATTTTCAGCCTGTAATTTTTCAACAATCGGCATGTGACCATCATAGCTTAGTTGACGATGCCAGAAGCAAAAATGTCCCACAAAGGTATATGTTTCTGAAAACTAGACAACATAAGGTAAATAATCAGGATAATTTTGGAGTTTTTTTAAGCAGCTATTTTTCCAGAAATATTTTTCAAAATTGTGGTAATATTTTGTTTTTTTGCAGTTTTCACACTTACATTTCAATATTTCTGTTGATATCAAGCACGGGATAGTTGAAAATGTAAAAAAATGCATTGATTAGTATTCAGCTCCTTCTTCTGAGTACCACAATACCCCATATGCATAGGTTGCTCAAGGTTTGGGGAAGCTACGGGGCCCAAATTGGAACATGCGCGTTTCCAGTTTCACACTTAGAATTTTTACAGCTTACGTCACTGGTGCCATGTCTCATTTGGGGCTGTGTACCAGCACTCCACGTTAAAATTTCCCCCAAAAATTGTATATTTTTGGAAAGTAAACACCCCAGGCTTTCATTTTATGTATGTATGTTTTCACATTTTTTACACAGCCATTTTACCATAAATCCTTCATAAAAGTTGATTTAAGTAAAAAATTCAGCGTTTTTCACACTTCGGTTTCAATGTTGATGTGAATTTCAAGCACAGGATAGGTGAAGATTTTTAAAAATTCATTGTTTAGTTTTCAGCTCCTTCCTAGTATGGCAATACCCCATATACATAGGTTTCTCAAGGTTTGTGGGAGCTACGGGACCCAATTTTAAACAAATATTGAATTTTCACATCTTGGTTAACTGGTGCAATGTCTCAACTGGGGATATGTAACAGTGCTCCACCTTAACATTTCCCCCAAAAAGTGTATATTTTTGGAAATTAGATACCCCAGGCTTTCATTTTATGTATGTTTTCACATTTTTTTTACACAGCCATTTTACCACCAGTCCCTCGTAAAACTTGACGTAAGTAAAAAAAAATTCAGCATTTTTCACACTTTGCCTTCAATGTTGATGTGAATTTCAAGCACAGGATAGGTGAAGATTTTATAAACTGCATTGATTAGTGTTCAGCTCCTCCTTCTGAGTGCGGCAATGCCCCATATGCATAGGTTTGTCAGGGTTTGGGGGAGATACTGAGCCCAGTTGGAACATATGAGTTTCCTTTTACAGACATGCCATTTTTACAGCAGGTTCCTTATCTCATTTCGGACTGTTTGGCAATACTGCAATGAATTTTACCCCCAAAAGTATATGTTGTAGAAGAGTAGACAATCCTGGCTTTCATTCTATTCAATGTTTTTGCTACCACTCTATCGGCAATTTCCCCCAAAACCTGCAGTAAGTCAAAGAAACACCATTTTTTCACACTTATATTTTAGCGTTGCTCTGGATTTCAGTCAGATGATATTTGCAGATTTTTAAGTGCTTTACATTAGTGGTGAGTTGCATCGTCTGAGTACGGCAATGCCCCATATGCATAGGTTTGTCAGGGTTTGGGGGAGCATGTGTTTCCATTATCAGAGATGGAAAAAACTTAGGGTGCTTTGCTTTCCATTATATTTTGATAGTGTTCTATCTAAGGAGGGATGTGTTTTGAAAAATAAAAAAACAGGATATTTCATGGGGGGAATAGTGGCCAAATAATAAAATAATCTTTACAGCACTACTGCATTGTGCCTGCATGGTATTGCTTGAAGCAGTCACCCATGCAGAGGCCAGGTTTTGAAGGGCAATCAGGACTGTAAGTGGGGGGTTTTCTCCGTATTCCCTTGCTGTAGCAAACCCTGCCGTGCTTTTGTGGGTTTTTCTTTTGGGGTGTTGGGGGGATTTTATATATAAGGTGTACTACCCTGGGTTTTGGTGGAATTATTTCTGTTGCCCCTTGAAACAAAAATTGGGAAATAAGATGGAGCTGATACTTCAGAAAACTAAGTTTTAGAGTGGGGTTTGCCAGTTTGGAAATCAAAAAAGAATTATATACTGCAGTCTGCATCATGTAAATGGCAAGCTTTTTGTACCATGCACTTTCACATGGTGAGGTAAGGCGGCATGAGTTGATCGCACAAATCAACTCCCCCCATGTGTGTGTTGTAGTCTTTGATGCAGACTGGCTTTCTTACTACCCCCCTTCTACGAACAAAGGCTGCCACAGCATTTATGAATGAATGAATAAATATGTTTATTTATATAGAGCCACAAGTGTACGCAGTGCTTTACATTTAAGGGTTTAAACAATACAAGGTTACAGGTGCTTTGTAGAGTGAAACATTGGGTGGGAGGTCCCTGCCCGAAAGCTTACAACCTAATTTTTTTTTTTTTTTTTTTTTTTTTAATTATCAATGAATGACATCTTTTCTGCCCTTGAACTTAACTGCCAGCAGCTCTTGTTGGCACAAAGCTGAGGACGTCCCTGTTTTTAGTTTTTTTGCTATAAGTTCTTTAGGCATCTCCCTGCAATTGCGCCTGACAGTGCCACAGGCCACGGTGTCAAAATAAAAAAGTGACAAATAAAATGGGGCTGGTGTAGTAGTTGTCAGCATATAAATGATATCCTTTATTTAATAAGGGGTAAATTAGATCCCAAAATATTTTCCCATTGGTTCCCAGAGATTCGGGGGAACCAGGAGGGTCAAGTTGGCTGTCCTTGCCCTCACAAATTTGAAAAGCTTGGGTATAGCCTGTGGCACTTTTGCACAACTTATTAAATTTAATGCAGAATTAGGATCACTTGGAGGTGATGTATTGCTTGAAACCTAACCTGCCTTTATATTTCATAAGGGATTCATCTATACTTATGTGTTTTTTGGGGTATATACTTGGGCAAACTTTTCTTGTAAATGATTTATTAGGGGTCGAATTTTAAACAGTCTGTCATGCTGGGGGTGTTCTTTTGGGAGGCACAGGGAATTTTTTGCGCATAAAGTGCAAAATAATTTCGTATCTAGTCCTGGTCATTGTTTTGGTGAATATAGGGGTATCATATATGGGGAAAAAATACGAGGGGGGGTAAGTACCACAGATCAGCTAAAGCTGATCTGCTGCAGACTGATCACTAGTAGAGTGATCAGAGGGGGGGAAATGTATTGATCACTGCAATAACAGTGATCAATGCGGTTAAAGTGAAAATTGTCTTAATTGGAACGATCAGCAATGCTGGATACAATATTTCAAGATGTCTCTCTCCACCTCAGCAGTGTGTAAGATGGAGGGAGGCAGAGAGATGTGACAGTATTTGTAAATACTGTCCCTGTCATTCTACTTTTGCAACATGTGATTTGCTAATCTAGCGAATCACATGTTGCAACATTGTCTCTACTGGTTGAAACTAAGTGCCCCATTATTGGAACACTTAGCAACAAACAGCCCGCGCTCTTCCATCGATCCGTGCGGCGTCAATGGGAGACCGTCATGGGTCCTTAATGGGATTCAACCCATGACGGTCCTGGACAGTCATGGGTCCTTAAGGGGTTAAACTTCTGTCAGTTTTTTAAACCTAATTAATTAAATTAATGTGTATATTTATGGTGTTTATAGTAATTATTGACGTAAGATTATTCAGTGGAAAGTTTAAATTCATTTTAACCAGCAAATTGATGTTATAATCGTAATTTAGCAATCATAGAGATTTCTAGAGAAGTAAAAGAGATTCCACAAAACTGATTTGGATAATGGCAGCGGGGCATACCTGGGAACTTTCAAAATGAGCTTACCCTGAGATCTTTGTAATATTCACCCTTGAAGTTCCCAAGAACAGGAATTATAAACCATATGTCCCTGCTCTGACCTAGATTTTCTTCAGTTAGTCCTTAAGGAACCTTTAATTTAGTAAAGTTGATACCTTTATTGGCTAACTAAACAGATTTAAAATGCAATCTTTCAAAACTTCTTAGGTCTCTTCCTCAGGCATGTTATACAGAAGCTTGCATTTTAAATCTGTTTAGTTAGCCAATAAAGGTATCAACTTTACTAAATTTTTGCCTCCTGTATTTCTACGGCTAACACGGTACCAACTCTCATCTATGTCAAAACCCTGGCTCTTTGGGTCATATCCTGCTTTTCCAGGTATGTAGATGGGATCAAGGCCATTGTGACTGCCAGTATATGTATGGTTCTGTGACTATCTATGTGGAAGACTGATATGTGTTTTTTTCTATGTAAACTGACAAACATGTGAATACTTAATCTGAAGTATGCTTGTTTTTTCATTGTTTTTGAATCACAAAATATTTATGTATTTATACTCTCTTTGCACCATTGTCAAAGGACCTATATGTTAGGGTGACCCAGACTGAGTTTTAGGGGTGTCTTGAGCCAATGAAATTTGAGGGCTACCAAACGAATTGATTCTACCAAAGCAAATGTTTGAGAACAACTAACCTTTACATAAACTATAGGTCAAATCAGTGTCAGCCTTTGAGATTAACAAGAAAACCTTGATAAAATGCTTTTGAAATCCTACACCAGTAGCCTGCCATTGCTGATACAAAATAAAAAAAATAGGCTAACTTTGCAATAAACTGTTGAGAAGACTAGTATTTTAGTAAATGTTAATTATGTTGACATTTCACAATTAACCCTTTAAAAATTAGAAACCTCTATAAATCTCCAACACATTGCTTCACTCTGTGTTGGAGACATCTCTAACATCAAAGGGGTTAAGGAATTTGGTATTGTCCACCAGCACATACACATATATTATACATATATATCTAATATAGACTGTCAAGGTAATGCTAGTTAACCAAAATGTTTGGACACCCTTTTAATAACTTTTTTACTTTGGTCTCTCATTAGATGCCGTTTTCGCCTTCCAGCTGCGCAACCCAGTACACAATGGACATGCCTTATTAATGCAGGACACACACAAGCAGCTTTTGGAGCGGGGCTACCGACGCCCTGTCCTTCTCCTTCACCCACTGGGGGGTTGGACCAAGGATGATGACGTCCCTCTGATGTGGCGCATGAAACAACATGCAGCTGTACTGGAAGAGAGAGTGCTTGATCCAGAGACCACAGTGGTAGCCATTTTCCCATCGCCTATGATGTATGCAGGTCCTACGGAGGTGAGTGTTATATCTTAAACAAAGCTGCTTGTCTCCATCCTCTGCTCATTAACTCCTAGGTTTCAGCAGTGGTTTCCAAAGCTTTACCTCACAGTGTGTTGGAGACCTAATTCCAATGCAAGCTGCTAATTGAACTCCAAATTGATGTTATAAAGAAACAAAACATGCTAAATTCTCCTAGACACTATATATATCTATATAATATCTCATTGATTCAAATGGGCTTTTTAACCCCTCAAATGCTAGATAGGTCCGCAGTGTGTTCACTACATCTAGCATTCGAAAGGCTAAAATAAGCCACAGACCCTATGGTGCACCTTTGAATGGTATCAAGCATATTTATTAGAAGTCCCATTTAAATTAATTAGAATTTGAGGAATTTTTATTTTTGCAGGGATTTGTTTTAGAATTTCTTAGGCTCGTCTTTGTACATTGACCCTTGCAGACTATTTGGCCCATGAGGCACCTACAGTTGATCAATACTTTTATGAGAGAAACTTTCCAAAGGAAATGTTGTCCAATCATATTGATTGATTTTACAGACAATAGTAAATACACTTTCTTTTCTCTTACTTTAAGACAATCATATCTTTAATGTTCCTGAGTCCTCCTTGGGATGGAGGAATAATGAAAAACAAAATCCCTTAATACATGCTGTTTTTCCAATGACTTCAGTTAATGACTCGCCAGGAGTGTCTTTTATGCCAAATAATAACAATAACATAAAACTCATCCCTCCCTTTAATCATTTTCTTTGGGTCATTGAGAAGGCATCAGAACCATTTTCTAAAAAGCCAAATTATTCACGGACCGGTTTTCTGTTAACCTTGCCTTTGCCAGCAGTGCTTTATATGTTTCACACAGTTGAGGTCTGTAGCTGCTTCAGTTTAGGAAAGTTGATGTTCCCAAGCCGTTGGCTGGGGATGATGGACTTATAGTCCTCCAGAGCTGGAGGGCCTTAGGTTGCCCACCCTAGAATTGATCAGTAGATTTTTGGACTCAACTCTTACACTAATGACCTTATGCAGAAAGGAAAAAGAAAAGCAATTTTGGAGAAAACCAACTGCACCATAAGGGAGAAATCAAATTCCCTCAAATTATAATTTATTTAAAGGGGCATTTTAACCCCTTTAATATTTTAGAGATCCCCAACACATTGCTTCGCAAAGTGTAGGAGACATCTCTGGTATTTAAAGGGTTAAAACCTCCATTTAAATCAATGAGATGTTTATCCTCACCCATGGAGTTGTTGGTTTGCTCCAAAATTGCTCATCTTTTTCTTCCTGCCTTCAGACCCTAATAGTTTATCTGTCATTGCATTTGTTAGCACGCCTGTGACAATTAAAAACTGTAAAAATCAGAGGACATTCTTCTCAATCCTTAACCCTTTGAATGCCAGAGGGCTATACAACGTATTGCAAAGCAATGTTTTACATACTACTCTGGCACTCAAAGGGTTACATCTGGAATGCTGAAGTTCATTTTTGCCTTATTATTACTAGAGAGGAGCAAGTAGTTTTGATAGGTTGACTAGAAAATATTGAAGTAATGTAGAAAAATGTGATAATTAACTTCCTCCTTAACATCTTTATCAGTCCAAGGAAGAAACCTCCTATGTGGAAGATAATAACCATTTTAATTCCCGGTGTGTTTTTTTTATTTTATTTTTTTAATTTTTTTTTTTTTTTTAGGCTCTAACAACAACAGCAAAAGTTTGTAGGCCTTACCAGCAAAATGAGACAGCATATCTAGTTTGTCAACACTAGCAAAGTAGCAGTAATTTGTCCTCATCTACCAACTTTTATGTACAGATTGCAGTGAAACAATTCCTCTGGTCAACCAACTATTAATAAATTCAGAACACTTGAACATTTGGCACAAAATTTTTCTTACTTTTAGACTACTTTTATTTTTGCTGTTGCATCTGTATTATCCCCCAAAACAGTACTTTCATGATTAGACCACTTTGTCATTTGCACCTAACAGTACTCTCTAATCCTCTTATAAAGATTCCTCAGTAGTTCCCATTTAGTGTATATATTTGCCTGGGGCTTCACCTTGGATTCCAAGTAGTCTTATATAAAGGAACCAGTTTAATCCTATGTTGATTTGAGGACTGATGATTTTCTGGATTCATAACACATAAATGTGGCTGCTTTTCACAAAAAATAGGAATGTAAGAAAAGGAACATCATAACTAGATGTAAGGTTAATCGTAAATATTGATCTATATGCGGGGTCCTCCACTCAATTATGCAACCTAGAAACATAACCTTACATGTTTCTATGCTAAACCTCATCTGATAATTTTATGTCGATTCACTCAGTTTATCCAAACATCCTGATCTGTATGCAATTCTTGCATACTTTAGTGTCACCAGCTTTACATTTTGGTGAGCCAGTACCTACTCCTTTCCTCTTTTTGTTTATACCTGCAAAGATTGAGACACTACTTTCAGTACCCACGTCTAGATCATTAATACACAACTTAAAAAGCATTGGGCCCAGGACTGAACCTTGTGGCTTTCCACTTACAACTTTAGACCAACTTGAAATGGTTCCATTTAGAACAACTTTCATCTATAATTTAATCTGTTCTTTTCCATGCACAGATATTGTCTTCCAAGCTGAAACCTTTAAATGTATGCTGTAGTCTCTTGTCATTGTCCTAACATATGAGAGATGAAATACAAATGGCACATTTACTCCAACTTTATATTAATCCTCACAGCTAATTCTATTAATAAATAAGGTTTATGGGGGGGGGGCTAATGAAATACAGCCTAACTTTTTATTTGATGTGGTTGGTCATATTTTAATATGCCAGATATCCATCCACTATAAGTTCTGCACTTTTAACAAGTCTTTTTATTAGGTTAGTATTGCAAAGAGGTAGCATTTTACAGAATGTGTGCTTTAGCAGCCAAATACATTTCAGTTATTGAGATTTAAGTATGTTTCCTGCACCATATTAAAACTTTGAATTAAAATTCTTAAATGATTTATTTTTATTGCTCCGATAACATTTTTGGCAGTGTTGATCCATGCAACATGTTTATGCTGTAAAAAGAAATTGTTTTCTATTAAGAAAAGGTTCTGAAGCCAAGCAGCAAAGTCTCTGTTGCCCAGGTTTAATTGTAAAACAATAGTTAAAAGGCAAATAAATAAAAATGTTGGTGTGTTTCTTCTAATTTGTGCCAAGTTATGAAAATGAGCCAAAGGAGTGCATGAGAACCTTCTCTATTTTGCATCTTTTTATACATGATATATTAGTGTCACTAACCCTTTAAAATGAAGACATAATGAGGCTGATGTTTGAACAAGAACTGGAGCAAGTCAACTGCACCATATGGGACAAATAAATAAAAAAATTCCCCATATACCCATTTATTAAAATAGAGGCCTTAACTGTTTGAGAGGTGTCTAACACATTGGAGACCAGAAAACAATGTTGTGGGTTTTTTTCTGTAGAAAAGATACTCCCACTGCTTCATTCCAAAATTATTTCCGTTTAGATGTATATTTTTTTTCTCTGTCATTCAAAGTGTAACATAGGAACCATGGGGTAAATGTCCTCCTCCTCCTGGAGTATGTAAAGTGGAAGTCAGCGGCACTCAACTAGGAATGAGCCTACAATACAAATTTGCAGGCTCTGTAGGAGTGGTATCCTACCCAGGGTGCAGTCTCTTTTAGCCCACTAGTGCTTTCACAGAGAGGAAATATCCTAAAGCATATAGTACTGGTCCTGCCATTACAGTAGTCCAGCCACAAAATGCCAGACCATTCCTCTCTGAACAAGAGAAGCAGCCAACTGCAGACGTACGTTTCAGCCCTGTTGGGCATTTTGTGGTTGGACTACTGTTATGGCAGGACCAGTACTATATACTTTAGGATATTTCCTCTCTGTGAAAGGCACTAGTGGGCTAAAAGAGACTGCACCCTGGGTAGGATACCACTCCTAGAGAGCCTGCAAATTTGTATTGTAGGCTTATTCCTAGTTGAGCGTCTCTGACTTCCACTTTACTCCTCCTCCTGGAGGGCAGGGCACTTCAAAAAAAGGTCTCCTCCTTTTCACTTTACCCCCATCTACTAAGCTTCGTTTTAACGGACCATGGGCACAGCTCTTTTAGTTGGCCTTCTTTTTTTATTTCTTAGCAGATGGGGCTGTATAATCATCCATTAGACAGGCTCCTATTCCTGGCTTTCTCATTAATGGATTATCCACTGCACAAGGTTCACATTTTCCAGGATTAAAACCTGTGGAGGTTAGCTTGTCTGTATAGCCTTTACCTAGAAGCTCTATTCATTTGTTCTAATGGAAGCCTGAACACTGACTATTACATTTAAGTTAACCTATTTAGTGCTTTGGGCTTTGTAATTGTGTCCCTGTTCTCTGGCATCCACTTGTTCATGTGTCTTGTTGCCTGCTTTTCACTCAATCTTCTACATATACTGTAGTCTGTGTCTTTTTTTTCTGCTCTGTCAAGGAGTGTACCTTTGCAGAGATATTAATCCCTGCTTTACCTTCCTCCTTATCTGGGCACATCCCCACACACACACGCTTGGGGGACTTTGCCCTTAAGGCAGTGGGCTATTCTGTTGATTTACTTTTTCCTCACTATTACAGATGTTTTATAGTTTACTCTTTAATTTTACCAAATTGGGCATGACTTCTTTAAGACCAAGTGTTCACACATGGTGGCCATTTTTGATTCATGCACAGAGCCTTTATGTGACGTGTTTTGTCTTCAGTTGCACTTAGGAATTTAGGAACCCCAAGTTTGACTCTACTCCCACTACCATGGAATGCCAATTTGAATTGCCTTGAGAGCCAGTGTCATTTTAAAGGGACATTACTATGCTTCCCAAGTCAATTTGTCTTTTTTTTTTTTTTTTTTTGCATGGGAGGAGGTGGTCTTGGGATAATCCTCTTCCTTTTTTGATTCTGCATTCCGTACAGAAGCTGGTCTCTCCCTCCTGCTTGCCAATTTAACCCCTTGTGGTCCGTTAAGTATTTTTGCATACTTTTAGGTACCTTTCCACTTTTTTTTTTTTTTTACTATATTTTACACTATTTTTGGGGGTCTTCTGACTATGTCAGAACCTAAGACACATGGGCACAAAGCTAAGAATTTCTGGGTTCCCCTAACTTCTTTAACCCATTGCTTCTCATGCCATACTGGGCTTTCTAGGGAGTATTTTGGCCCCTTAGGTCCCTCTTGCACTGTGACCCCTACACACCACTGGGACTCTTATTTGCTAACCAAGAACCGGTTTTGGGTAAGGCTTTTATCTGTTCAGTTGCCTCTATCCCCCTCCTCTGTTTAAGGACTCCTGAGCTCTTAGTCTGAGGGATACCCTGCCACCCCCAGCAGGCTCTTGGCCCCATAAATGGGGGTAATAAATATATCACTGGAGATTCTTCTGTTCTTCTGCTGAAGATGGAGAGACTGATGGTGACTGTTTAGACTAATCTCATTCTCTATGGGATTACTGTGAGGATGACTCTAGCTCCTTGGAGGAGGGGAATATTTGGGCTGTCCTGGATACTCTTTGTGACTTAGAGGCCTCAGATTCCACTTTCTTTTCTCCTGATATTTTTAAGAGACACAAGGAGGAGGTTTCCATATCTCCTTCTCACCATTCCTTGGGCCAGGTTCTTGTGAAGGAATGGAAGACAGCTGACAGGAGACTGTTCCTTAATCAGTGTACTTCTAATCTGTATCCCTTTTCTGGCTGATGCCATAGTACAGTGGGCTGCCTCTTCTGAGTTTGATTCTCTGATTTCTCGTCTCGTCAAAACCACTAGGATGCAACTGGTGGATGCCCCAGGCCTTAAGGATCCAGCAGATAAACTCTTTGACTCCTTTCTGAAAGCAAATTTTATGTCATATTTTTCAAACTGCCTGGGTAACTAGAACCATGGCTATCTAGGTGGATTAGTTCTTTAATGCTATCCAATGGGATGCTGTTAAGGATTATCAGGTGGGTTGCTCTCCAAGGTCCTTGAAGCTAATGCTTATCTTGCTCAAATGACCTTTGATGCTGATAGGTTTTCTGGCAAAGCTTCTGCCTTTTCTGTCTCTACACATTGTACTCTATGGCTTAAGATCTGATTGTCTGGCCAATCATCCAAGAAATATCTTGTTTCTCTCCATTTTGTATACAAACAATTGTTTGGCCCTGAACTGGAGAAGGTTTATCAACCTCAGGTCACTTCTCAGCACGCCTTCTTTCCATGGTTTTGTTACCCGCCAGTTTGGGTACGTGCCTAGGGGACTGCTTTCCCCTGGCAGCATGGGCGCATCCTCTCTCAATACCTAAGTAAGCATAAGCAGGCAGGCTAGAAAATTACTCAGAGCTCTAATGCTGACAAGTTCACTTCAGATTGGTTCTCAGGGTCTTGGTTTGTCTCCACCCATAGACGGTCGCCTCCCTTTTTTTCCACAGCATAGTCTATTTCTGATGGATCAGTGGGTTTTGCAGGTAATTTTGATAGGGTATCCTCTCAACTTCTAGTCCCTTCCACTTCACTGGGATCAGGCTTGGAGCCATCTATTTATCGACATAGTATCTTCACTGTTAGAAAAGCAGGTGTTTCATGTTCCAGCGCAGGAAAGCTTCACAGGATTCTACTCAAATATTTTCATCATTATCAAAAAAGGTTGCTCCTGCTGTGTGCTAGCTCCATGGATCAAAATGGAGTAATTGTGGCTATGTTTCACGGGAAGTTCTTTGCCTCCCTAGACCTCCAAGTGACTCTTATCCACATGTTCTGATTCATCTGGATCATCAGCATTTTCTGCGGTTTGCATTGCAGGGCAGTCGCTTTCAGTTTACTGCCCTCCATTTCAGTCTTATGTCCTGAGGATCTTCACAAAAGTCATGTCAGTTGTGGCAGCTATTCACACTCAAGGAATCTCCTTGACTCCTTATCTAGGCAACCTTTACTCAACACTCCTTCAGTCTTGACCGTTCGCTCACAGATTCCGGAGTGCTCTGTATACTGGAGCAGAACAGTTGGGTGCTCAATTTCAAGAAATCCTCTTGGGTTCCTTCCCAGTTTTTACATTTCCCAGGCATGATTTTTGATACCCTGAAAGGGAGGGTTTTTCTTCCAGAACACAAGATTCAGTTCTTGTCCCTTCAGGTGTCTCCAGTGGCCGTTGGAGACACTGCAAGACTACATGAAAGTATTGGGTTACTTTTTTCTGCCTTTCAAGGAGTTCCCAATTTCACACAAGGGAATTACAATTGGACATTCTCAGGAACTGGTCCTCATCTGACTCGTGTCATGTCTCGATCTCTTTGATTTTTTTTTTAAACCATATTTTTATTAAGTTTTTGATCTCTTTGAATGAAGGAAGACCTTTTCTGGTGGCTCCAACTGTCCATTCCTGGGCATCCAGTTGTCATCCTGGAGTGGGTTCTGGTCTGTTGGGTACTGTCTTGGTCTCTTCACAACCCAGGGCCTCTAGACCAGAGAGGAGTCTTATAGCAGTCAGTGTTATAAAGTTACTGGTGATCCACCTAGTGCTATGCCACTGGTCTCATCCATTTTCAGGGTCTCTGTTGAGAGTCCAGTCATCAATGCGACAGTGGTTGCTTGCATCAACCGTCAAAGAGGAACCAGAAGCATGTCCACTTAGACCAAGGTTCAGGAGATATTTTCTGCTGTTTCCTTATAACTACTATGCTCAAATCAACCTTTCTGCTGGTTATTATGTTCATTCAGCAGACTGCTGTGAGGTCTATCTGTATCCCTAGATCTTTCTCTAATGAGGATTCCCCAAGTAGTTTCCCATTTAGTGTATATGTAGCATATTTGTTTCCACAGCCCAAATTCCACTTTTCCTCCCATTCACTCTGTTTATCTATATCCTTCTGCAAACAAAAAACCTCCTGCTCTGCATGCATTTCCTTACACATCTTAGTGTCATCAGCAAACAGTGAGACATTTACTTAGAATTCTCACTTCTAGAAAATTAATTAACTAATTAAGAAGCATTGAACCCAGGACTGAACCCTATGGCACCCCACTTACGACTTTAGACCAACTTGAAAATGTTCCATTTATGACAGCTTTGTGCCATCTATCACTAAACCAGTTCTCTCTACATGCACCGATATTAACTCACAAACCAAAGCCTTTTAATGTATGCAGTAACCTGTTGTGAGGCACTGTATCAAAAGCTTTTGCAAAAGCCAAGTATACTACATCAACAGCAATTCCCTTGTCCAGATTACTACTGACCCTTTCGTAAAATGCAAGTAAATGTGTTTAATGTGATCTGTTCTTCATAAAACCATACTGGCTCCTACTAATAATAAAAAAGGCTTGGGGCTTTTTGTTCAAGGTTGTTTGGAGTTCCACACTAAGCAGGAAATTGTCCTTCTTTCTTTCTGTCTGGTTCCTTCCAATAGATAGTAGCAAGAACTTCATCTGTTGGGTGTGGTACATTACTTTAATTACTATGTTAATCACAAGCAGCCATTTTAGAAACTGACTCTCCTTTTGTCATCTCCTGTGGGTCCACATGCAGGCTAGGCTGTATTTAAAGTTACTATGTCTTCCTGGATCAAGGCAACCATCTACTATATGGATATCCTCAGGAAGAAACCTTTTTTATGGTTTGAAGATCAGAACTCTGTTTGTTTCCTGTTCATGTACTGTTGTTTGGTGTGTACATTCAGTGTCCGTTGACAACTTAGATTGTTTGTACCAGTTTATTCATGTGGAAGCTCATCTACAATAGAGTTTTGTTTCCTTTTTCCCTCCCCAGAGTCTTGGTGGATAGCTTTGGTATATTCCCGTGGTTTGTGTGTTTCACATTGGATGACAGAGAAAAGAAGATTTTAGTGAGCTTACTTTTACTTTAACGTTTCTGTTAGTCCATGTGGAACACAGGACTCCCACCCAGAGGAAAAAACAGTGGTTCGAGTCCCTGGGCAAAGGGGTCCTCTTGGATTCTCTGCACAGGGGATTCCTCCTTTCCTCTCACTTCTGATTTATGTTGGCTTTGGTGTGCATTGAAACTGAAAGCAGAAATGCTGGGTAAAGTGGAAGTAAAATGGAAGTCTCCTCCTCAGGGTAATAAAGTCTGAACTGGATGTGTCTTAATTACAAGAGGCTTTGGACAAATTGGGTAATTGGGCAGGTAAATGGCACATGAGATTCAATGTAGACAAGTGTAAAGTTACGCATTTTGGTTATAATAATAAAAAAAGCAACATATAGTTTAAATGGTGGTTCTCTGGGAAATCTACTGATGAAAAGGATTTGGGAGTAATGGTAGACAGTAGACTCAGCAGTAGCATGCAGTGCCAGCTGGCTGCTGCAAAGGCTAATAAGATATTGGCATGTATTAAACGGGGTATTGACTCAGTGGAGGAAGATATTATTTTTACAGGTCCATGGTAAGACCCCACCTAGAATATGCTGTTCAATTCTGGGCGCCCTTCCTGAAAAAGGACATTATGGAACTAGAGAAAGTGCAGAGGAAGGCTACAAAACTAGTGAGAGGAATGGAAAGTTTTAGTTATGAAGAAAGGCTAGAAAAGTTAAACGTGTACACAACAGGAAATGGCATCTTAGAGGGGATATGATAACATTATATAAATATATTCAGGGCCCATACAAAGGGCTCTCCAAAGACCTGTTCATTAACAGAACGGTACAAAGGATAAGGGATCACCAGCTTAGACTTGAGGAAAGGAGATTTCATCTACAACAGCGGAAGGGATTCTTTACGGTAAGGACAATAAAGGTATGGCATTCACTGCCTGAGTAGGTGGTGCTATCTAATACATTAGATGCCTTTAAAAAGGGCCTAGATAATTTTTTTAAAAGAACAGAACATTGAGGGCTATGTCTGTTAGTATTGGGATTAATATTTAGTTAGTGCTTGTTGATCCAAGGAGAAATCTGATTGCCATTTGGAATCAAAAAGGATTTTTTTCCCCCCCGTTCAAAGCAGAATTTGAAATTGTTTTATTGAGGATTTTGTATCCTCCTTTTGGATCAACGATGGTAAACAGGAATAGGAAAAGGTTTGAACTGGATGGACGCCAGTCTTTTTTCAACCTAAATTACTATGTTACTTTTTTGAAGTGCCCTGAGAAAAAGGGGACTTTTTACCTCATGGAGAAAAGAATTTAATGGTAAGTTCACTAAATTCTTCTATTGTAATCCTACTCCCGCCTAACCTGAATTTACTAAACTACTTATCCTGAAAACTATTCTCTTATCACTGCGTGCGTCAGTGCAAGAGCAGTGGAGCACTCTATAGTCATTTCAAGGTGTTCCTTTCATCCACTCCTTATTTAAACCACATTAAACATGGCCGATCAGGGAATGACCAATGTAGTGTGAAGTATTGGAAATATCTTTAGTTTTTAGTGGATTAAAAGCACCATTTAAAACAATTGTCATTTTTATTTGTTCCAGATTGTGCAGTGGGTTTGTCTCGGAATTTCTCCAGGTTGTCTTTCTGCATATGACGCTATATATCAATAGTTTGAAACATCTGTATGCCAGAAAGTTCTCCAAAGCATTGCTTTGCTTCCAATTGGTTTTATAATAACGCATATAATTATAGTTCTACAAGGGAGCTTGTGTGTTAAAGTGGACCTGTCACCCTAAGACAAGTTTACTTTGTTTTCGAGAATTAAAATCTTCCTATATGTTGTAGTAACAGTTTTTCAGTAAAATTAGTTGATTTTGAGAAATCTGACTCTGTTTTGGTGGCACAATATGGTAATTAATGCTAATTTCTACACACTATGCTAAGTAATGTTCAAGACAAACTAATCCCTCGTAGTGCTATTAGAAATTATTGCAGTGTGTGAGCTCTGCTTATAGTTATTCATAGCACAAATAAAGGTTCATTTCTCAAACTATTTATTATTAGAAACTAGAGCAACATTTATGAAGTTTTTAATTCTGTTAAAATTAACTAAGGTTATCTTAAAGTGATAAGTCAACTTGAACATTTTTCTTACATATTAATCTGCTTTTCTCCCCTACAGGTACAGTGGCACTGTAGAGCTCGGATGGTGGCTGGTGCTAACTTCTACATTGTTGGGCGGGATCCTGCAGGAATGCCACATCCAGTTACAGGAAAGGACCTCTATGAACCTACTCATGGTGCCAAAGTGCTCACCATGGCTCCTGGTCTTATCTCCCTGGAAATCGTTCCATTCCGCGTGGCTGCTTATAACAAGAAAAAGAAATGCATGGACTACTTTGACTCTGCTCAGTAAGTTTTAGAACATTGTGATTAATTCCAGTGCAAATTGTTTGACTCAGACAATGAACCTAAGCCATGTTGTTGACAAATTGCTAAGTGCTGGGAAGGTTCCTGCTGGCGTTTCTCTTTTTTACATGAACTTAAGATCTTTCCACATTTATCACCATTTATTTAATTGACTATAAAAGTATTGCTAAATACCACTGCATAATTTACTCTGAGGCTGATTTTATAAGAACAGCTGGGGCCAATCCGGGGCAAACTAACTAAAATCACCATTTAATGGGGCTTTTAACCCTTTGAATGCTAGAGTTATCTCTAACACATTGTAAAGCCATGCAGTGGAGACCTCTCAATTTAACCCTTTGAGTGGCAGAAAAATATCTAACACATTACATTGAATGTCGATCAGAAGTTTAAAGTCTCATTAAAATCCATGGTAGTTGTAGGAATTTTTCTTCTATAGTGCAGCTATTTTGTCCTAGAAGTATTTTATTTCTTTTAGTACATCATCCTCAGTGTGTCTCTGTACAAGTTAAACACTTGTCATTTTCAAATCTATTTGTTTGATTTGCTATTAACAAGCTAGTAAACATTTTATTATGGAGAAGAAAAATATCTATAGTGTGTGCAGATATTTTTGTTTGTTTTTTCTCATATTTACTGTCCTTGAGTATATTTGTTCTCATTTCTGCATTTTATATTTTATGGCTGTTCTAGCTGAGCACCGTTCGATTGTCTTTTGTGTCCTATGTGAATCCCAAGAACCATGTGGTACAGTTCCCAACTCCCCCAGGAGGGCAGGACACTTAAACAAAAAAGGTCTCTGAGACAGAGACTCTCTATCCTATCCACTTTACCCCCAGTTTGATGTGCTCAGTTTTAAAAATGACCTCCCTACAGGTTGGATGCAAGGACAAAGCTTCTCTTAGTTAGCTCTCTTTTTATAATGTTATGTTTGTAGGTTATGGGGGCTCCTATTCCTAGTCGTCTTTGAAAGGATTAACCAGTGCGCAGGCTTTCACTACCTGAGTCAGTGGAGAATGGCATGTTTTATTTGACTTTGTCCTCATAACTTTCTCTGAAGCTTACTCACTTGTATAGGAGCCTGAAGAATTAAGAACTTTGATTTTCTCTCCTGAGTTAGCAGATGCTGTGAGTATGTCCCTATTTTTCTCTGGCAGCCAAATTTCTTTGTGATATGGGAGCCTGACTTGCACTCTATTAGATAGGCTTGTTAAGGAGAGCATCTAAGAAAGATCATGCTTCTATATTCCTATCCTTTTCTCCACCAGTAGGCTTTATTTGCCTCGTTATATAATTTTCTCCATTTGGAATCAGTCCTTTCCTGACAGTGGTGCTTGCATATTTATTTCCTTACATTTAGCAACTTTTGCTAACTTTTGCTGGCACACGTGGCAGCCATATTGAGTAGAACATATAATGCATATCTAGGGCTTCTTTCGTATAGTTTTTGGAAGCTGTTATGGGGCCAGTAATAACTATACACATTGATTGCTGGAGACCTGCTTGCCATATTTACATCTTGCAGTCAGAAGAGTACTTTTAAAGATTTATAAATACTTTTCTGCTTCTTTTACTGTATTTAGGGGGTCTCCTGACTATGTCGGCAACTAAGGGAGACATGGGCAAGTCTAAGGCTGCTAAGGTTTTAAACTCTTAAACCATTGTTCCTCAAGCCAGCATTTGTCATCCTACGGAATTTTCTGGTACTGTATGTCGCTCTTGCTCTGTGGCCACGACACAACCTTCAGAGCCCTCACCTTTTGAACAGAAGATTACATGGATTAAAGCCCTAACATCCTTAGTTAGTTCTTTCCTCTCATCTATTCAAGGGGCTTTCGATTCTTGGTCCATGGGACATCCTGTGCCCTCCGAAAAGAGCTTGAGTCATGTTATCGAAAGTGATACCACTATTATTGGGATTCCTTTGCTAATGAAGGGGAAACTGATGTGGACACCCTAGATTCATCCTAATCTGTTGAGGACTCTTATAAGGAAGAACCAAATTCTTCTGCTGACGGTCTTATCTGGGCTGTCCTAGAGACGCTTAAGGTATCGGCCTCCAGTTCTAGTTCCTCTTCCCTTGATATTTTCAAGAGATGCAAGAAGGAGGCTCCCTTTTTTTCTGCTCACCATTCCTTAGACCAGTTACTTCTGGATGAATGTAAGATGCCTGACAGATGGTTATTCCTTAAAGAGGAACTACCACCCCTTGTAAACTTTGCCCCAAATAATTACCCATCTGGCAACTAGCTGCTCAATAGTGCTTGTCACCAGAATTGTTACTGCATTATTGCGAATTCTATACTGCTCCCGGACGGACAGCCAGGAAACAGAGCAGACATCTTTCCATAGTGATGTCTGTGTGCGTGCACTGTCAGTCCCAGCCTGCTCTAGGAGGCATTGCTTGGAGCCATCCAGGACCAAAAGGGACTGACAGCGCAGGCGCTGTCTTTCTTAAAGGGTCTTTCTCTATCACTCCCTGGAATCTTGGTGGTTGAGTTGGTATATCCCCATGGTTCCAGTGTTCCACATAGAAGATAAGAGAAAAGAGGATTTTTGTACTTGCAGATAAATAATTTTCTCCTCCTGGAGAAAAAAAACAACTGTATGAGTCCCCATTAGTGGGGTGTCCTCTTGGGTTCTCTAGTTCAGGGCATTCCCTTTTTTGTTTCTTTTATCTTTGGTCTACTTTAAAACTTAACATGCCTGTAGAGGTTAAAGTAGATCAGGGGAGGTAGTCTGCCCTCTGAAAGCCTTTTTAGGTAAGTGCCTTGCTCTCCTGCTGGAGGATACTTTATCCCTTTGTTCCTGTGTTCCACATGGACTAAGACAAAATGATTGATCAACATGTACACAAAATCCCCTTTTAACTTTTACATAAATTAATTTATCCTACATTTACTATTATTCTGTACATTTAAGGGGTCTCTGTCTGAGCCTAAGGGAGACATGGACAAGACTAAGGCTGCTTAGGCTTCAGGGTCCCCTTAACCTCTTTAACCCATTGCTCCTCATGCCAGATTACTCTTCCACATAAGAAGCCTGGCTTTCGTTACCCCCACCAGTAAGGGTATGCACCCAAGGCATCTATTCTTTCAGTGATCCAAACCCCAAGCAGGTATGGACGGGCAAAAAGCCTGCTCAGAAGTCCAAAGCTGACAAGCCTACCTCCTCATGACTTACAGAGGTCTTGTCTGCCTCTAGCAATAGAAGGTTGTTTACACATTTTTCACAGCGAGTGGGACATTTCATGGCAGATCAGTGGGTTTTGCCGGTAATTTCAGAAGAGTATCGCACAGACTTCGTCGTCCTCTCCCTGTAATTTTTTATGACTAGAGTTCCTTGCAAAGTCATCTGGTTTTTAGACGAGATCTCTGCTAGATTTGCAGGTCTTGTTGCCTGTTCCTTCTTACGAGAAGGGATTCTGTTACAATCTTTTCATAGTTCCCAAAATAGAAAGTGGATGTTGATCTATTGTGAACTTAAAAAATCTCAGGTATTCAGGCTTTGCCTTTTATGCCTCCTTTTCTGGTTTTCCACACTAATAGGGTGGTTTTGTTGACTCCTATATGGTTTCTCCCTAAGCTTGACTCTGAGTTTTACATTAAAGGATAGTAATGTTTCAAAATAAAAGCAGCTCCAATTAATCTTCATAGTATTTGGGCCATGGAGAGTGTTATTTCAGTACTGTCAGAGTTGTAGTTCAAGGGTAATTGAATGATATATTATCCCCCTCCAACCCATTTTACCTAGTGTAAGCCACCTCCCCTCAGATGTGGAATCTGTTCTTAAGACCAGACAGTTCACAGCAAGGGACAATCTTCTTACTGTGAGAACAATGAAAACCCTGCCCCCTTGACAGGGTTTTCAGGTTTTTCCCTTATGCTAACTGAAGATTGTCCCTCTCTGTAAGCCATCCGGACACTACCCTTCTGTTCTGAGGTGAGCGGTGTTGCATCCGTAAAAGGGGTGGGAGGGGGATACTTTATCATTCAATTACTCTTGAACTACAACTCTGACAGTATTGCCATCCATTACTTACCTGCTGCTTTCCCATGGCAGCCACCCATACAGTCAGTAGGAATGATGCTGCCACTGGCAGCTTCAGCTCTTGCAGGAGAAAGTTTGAGAGCAGATCTATACAATTTAAGGCTGTAATTATATAATGCTGCTACACCCAGTGTCAGGCATGGCACTGATTATCTAGTAACAGACTTTGCTTTTGCCGACAGGACCTTTGATGTCTGCACAGAACACATTTTTGGGCTCCTGTACCAATTTTTTTTTTTTTTTTTTTTTTAAGAGATGCTATGAGTATAATCACTTCTAAAAACTAAAGGAGGACCTATACATTTGGTGTTAGTTTCCCTTTAAAATATAATTTATATTACATTTATTTTTCACATTTACAGAGATGTGTTGTACAGTTTGTTATATATAGGATTTTTAAATGAAGTATGTTTGGGGAAACATGATAAATATTGCTTGTCCATAAGATTTATTAAAATGTTCTTTTCTAGTGAGTCAGGAAAAAAATGCTTTGTTTAGGAAATTGTCTACATAGAATTGGGAAATTACCCTTAAGCCAGCAATATGTCATCTCTATAAAGAAAAATGTAGAAAGTTTATCAAGTCCTAAGATAAGATTTCCTAGAAGTGCATGGCTAGCTAAAATTAGATGTGCACATTTTTACAATTAAAGATACATTTGAAATGTTTTTTTTCTTATAAAATGCATATGCAAGTAATTTACTGACTTTGATAACAATTGTACCACTGTACAAACTGTTGGTAGCACCTCGGCTCCGATATGCAGTGACATTTTGGGCACCAGTTCTGAAAAAGGATGTTCTTGAATTGGAGAGCATACAGAGAAGAGCAGCAACAAAATGAATTAACCCTTTGAGTGCCGGCAGGGTACACAAAACATTGCAAAGCAATTAGTTGCGTACCCCTCTGGCACTCAAAGGTTTAAAGCCGAACTATATACTTAGTGGTTCCCAATGTATTTAACAGAAGCTTTTACTTTGGTAGGAGTCTTTCAGCGAGTGTTGGGACACAGAATCCAACTTGTGGCCCAGTGTTCTTTGTGTGGTTTTTTTTGTGTTCCCAAAACTCTTGCTAAATAGCATGAGAAATGTGAACAAAAAAAGAAAATGGCTAACGCACAGTGTTTGACAGTGTCAGACATTGAACATGAGCTCAAAAACACAGTCACCCTCCCAAACACTAACCTTAACCCCTTAAGGACCCATGACAGTCCTGGACCGTCATGGGTTGTTATACTCTTAAGGACCCATGACGGTCCAGGACCGTCATGGAATAACGGGCTCCCCGTGCGGCTGCATGCCTTTCGGGGAGTCCAGAATCAGATTAGTGGAAAAAAAAATGGTCTCTGGTCCTTAAGTGACTGCCGCGTGCGTGCGCGGGCGGTCCTTAAGGGGTTAGACTACGCCTAACAACAATAAAGTGAAACAGTACTAGCCCTAACACTATCCTATTACACATACCCTATAGCTGTAACTCTTACCTGTCATCCACTGTAATGCTCCATCTGTAAGCTTATTTACCTTCTTCTATCTTCTTAACATCCATTTTGATAGCTTTCTTCTTCTCCGTCCTGTAAAATCGTGTGCTGCACGAAAGAAAGAAATAAAGGTTAAAAATATTTAAGTACACAAAGTTCTACATGCAAAAATTGTATGCTGCTGCCCCCACCACCATCACTGCAGCTGCAGAAGAGTAGATTACAAATCTCCACATATAACTCTCGGGCCATTGCCTGAGCCATACTGAGGTAAATTTGAACAGAGGCTGGCTTTTATATGGCCAGTCTCTGTTTACTAATGGTTCACAGGCTTCCATTGGCTTGGAAATGGATTACGCATCTCCCTGCAAAGCAGCTTTGAGGTGTGTGTGTGTGTGTGTGTGTGTATATATATATATATATATATATATATATATATATATATATATAAAGAGAGAGAGAGATACATCAATATATAAAACACCGTATCCCAGCCAGTGGAAGCCTGGGAACTATTATCTTGTTTTCTCTGTCGTCCAGTACAGGTTACTGGTAACTTTGGATAGGTGATCCAGCCCTTTAAGTAGGCAGGAACAATTCTACAAGTGAATGCAGGGGCTGGAGCCTACCTTCCCTCCTTGGCTGCAGCTAACCAATCAGCTCCAGTAAGATTTGTTCCTTGGTGAAGATATAGGCAAGAGAACAGTTCTGCTATAGTTTTAGCTAATTTTTTATTTTTCTGTTTGAAATGGAATACCACCATTAGGTGGATTACCATAACTGACAATGCCCTTAGATGTGGCTAGATCAGTATCCAGGTGCATTTATGGACCTTAAGCCCTGGGTGGAAGATCTTGGGTTCAAGTTATTTCCCCAGGGGTTGCCCTGGTGATCTGAAGAAAGAAGATCTGCAGGAAAGGTGAGCAACCCTTTGAGTGCTGCAGGTCCACATGTCCCACAGTGCCCCTCCGTACAGGGGTTTTCCTTTGGAGTTCCTATTGCACACTCTTGCACTCATTGGGTTTATCTGTATATGTGTTGGGTATTTTGGAGCAAGTTTCTGTGGTAACGTAACCCTTTAGCTGCAGGTTTAGCATATTTTGGGGGTTATTGGCACTTTCCCTACTGGGTTCAGTGTTTATTCAGTCTAGTGACTTGTTTTAGTAATGTACAATGCACATTCACTTAAAGGGATAGTAATTCTTGAAAATAATTTTATTTTATATTGTAGCCCTTAAAAAAATATGAAAAATGAAGTCTTATCTCCCATTCCTTTATGGTTTGGGAGATATTCACAAGAAAAATAAAGTAAAGTTCCCTTTTCCTGGCTGTTTCAGCCAAATCTGCCATCTAGTGGACAGATTTGGAATTCGGTCCACGGATCAACCGGCAGTGCCGAGATCACGATCTTTAAAAATAACTACTTAATTGGAACTGTGTACAAAGTGTGCCTGGCTTGCAAGCACACTTTGTAGACCATTACAATGAAGAAATTATTTTTAAAGATCTTGATCTCGGCACTTCTGGAGAGCCGCGGCCGGTCAAGGGACCGGATTCCAAATATAAAGGCTAGAGCAATGACGTCATTCATCGTAGCGACTTCAGAGATGGCTCATTTTGTTTGTCTGCCCTTGCTCTGTTATCCGGTGAACGTTTTATGTGTGTTGGGGAGCTCAGGGGGCTTCTGGTGCTGTTGAGGTACTTTTTCTTAGAAAACTAAATTTCCCATGCGCACCTGCTTTGCGCACTCATTTCTGATTGGCTCCCGCCGTGGCAGCCATTTTGTGCTTTTCCTGAACGAGTATCCTACACAGGGCTTGGACTCTTCTTCTTTCCTCTGCAGATTAACCCTTTGCCTGACAGATAAGTGCATTTTAGCGATTCCTGGGCTGAAATTTTAATCTTACATACTGTATTTGGGTGATTCCTTATACTTTAAGCGTTTTGACACTGTGAAAATGTCTAATCCGTTAGAACCTGGGGCCAGTCCTAAGACTAAGGAGGCTGGGGTCTCTGTGTCCCTTATTGCACATTTCTTCTCATGTCATTCAGGGTTACTTAGAGAATTCTCAAGTCATTTATGCCCAGCATGTTCTGATGTCCCTGAGTCTCTCCCAGGGACCTCCAGCCATGCATTAGAGCCAGTTTGGGTGCAAGAGTTCAAGGCTGCTACTAGAGACCTCCGGTCTACATTGCAACTTTTTCCATCCCAGTTACAGGGGGTCTTCCACTCCTGGTAGACAACTTATTCCATCAGATCTTCCCTGCCGAAACTGCAGGGAATACCTGACGTATCAGATTCCTCTGAGGAGGAAGTTTTGGTGGATTCGGATGTTGGGGAATGTTCTGCTGTGGGCTCCTCTCAGTTTTTTGGGGACCCCTTTGAGGCTGATCCTGATCCTTCGGCTGAGGGCTTGATCAGAGCCGTCTTAACTACCCTAAACATTCCCTTAGTTCAGGAGGTTTCTTCAGATCCCTCTGATGTACTTCAGGAGCCTAAAAGGCCCTATACTTGTTTTCCACCTAACCCCTTGACCGCCTTGTGTCTGATGAGTGGAAGTCTCCAGACAGGAAACCTTCTGTTTCCAAGAAATTTGCCAAGCTTTTCCCCTTTTCTGAGGTGGCGCTTGCTCAATGGGTTCTTCCCCCATAAGTGGATGCTCCTGTCTCCAGGCTATCTAAGTCCACTGCCTTGCCAGTTGCTGCTGCATCCAGTCTGAAAGACTGGACTGACAAGAGACTTGAGGTTTCCCTCAAGTCCATTTTTGCCACTGCTGGTACTGCTATGCGTCCAGTTTCACTGAGGCATGGGTGAACCGTACCATTGCGGTCTGGACTGAACAGCTCACCCTGGCTGTCCGTCAGGGTGCTCCTACTTCGGATATGTTGTGGCTTCTTGCCAACATTTCTGAGGCCCAGCACTTTGTTTCTGCTGCCTTATTTGATGCCATCTGTTTGGTGGCAAGGGTTTCCATCTGTGGTTGCCAGATGAGCTCTTTGGCTCAAGATCTGGTCTGCTGACAGTGCTTCCAAGAAAAGCTTTGCTCAAATTGCTTTTTCAAGTCAACTTTTTGTTTGGGCCAGATCTTAAGGATCTGATTAGTGAAACCACAGGGGGCAAGAGTACCCTTCTGCCTATGGTCCCCAGGAAGAAGACACCTATCAAGCATAATGGGCTTTTTCATACCTTCCAGACTGAGACACGTCAGGCGAACCAGGCGGTTCCCTCAGCTCCGCTTTCCTCCTCCAAGCCCAAACAGCAATGGAAGCCCAAGGTCTCCTCCAAGCCTAAGACTTCCAAGCCTTCTTCGGCATGACTCGCTGAACCCAGGTCCCCACTCTGCTCTGGGTGGCCATCTGCGTCACTACCACAGCGTCTGGGAGGATTCAGTGGCGGACCCGTGGGTTTTACAGGATACAGGATCCCTTTTGCCTCTCTTCCTCCTTTTTGGTTTTTCCCCTCTCATACGCCCCAGGACGCAGAGAAACACTGTCTGTTCAATGGAGCTATCTAGGCCCTTCTGGACAAGGATGTTCTGGAACCTGTCCCAATTTGGGACAGAGGTATGGGTTTTTACTCAAACCTCTTTGTGGTCTCCAAGAAGGACGGCAGCTGTCATCCCATTTTGGATTTGAAGGATCTCAATTCCTTTGTGATCAAGACTCATTATCACCAGGAGTCCCTAAGGATGGTGATTGCTGCTATGTCCCCGGGGAAATTCCTTGCCTCTCTGGATCTTCAGGACGCGTATCTACACATTGCCATTCATGCAGAGAGTCAGCAGTATCTCAGATTTGCCTGCGATCAAGGCCACTTTCAGTTTTCAGCTCTTCCCTTTGGTCTGACTACAGCTCCTCAAGTCTTCAACCGTGTCCTGGTGAGCTTAAGTATCCGTCCTCCATCGAGACAGCTTCAGAGTTACTCCATACATGGATGAGCTGCTTCTGAAAGCCCCTTCTTCGGGACTTTTTCATCATCAGGTTCAGGACTGCATTCATGCTCTCACCCATCACGTGTGGATCACCAACATGGACAAGTCAGATCATGCCCCATCCCAGCGTCTGGTCTTCCTGGGCCTTCTCTTCGATACTCAGGAGAGCATGGTGTTTCTTACGGACAAGGTGGCTCACCAGATCTCCCACAGGTTTTCTGCTAGCCAAGAAGCTGTCCTCTCTAGTGGGGAAGTTCATTTCCACCATAGAAGCAGTCCTGTTTGCCATGGCTCACACCAGGGAATTGTTATCCAGGTGTGCAGGGGTCAGCCGGATAGTCTGAAGATGTCAGTGTCCCTCCCCCCTTCACGTGGAACTGACTTTGTCATGGTGGCTCAACCTCTCCAATCTGCTGAAGGGCAAGTCCTTCCTGGTATCCTTCTGGACCACAGTGACGATGGATGCCAGCCTCTCCGGCTGGTGAGCGGTTCTGGGTCATCTGAGTGCTCAAGGTCGGTGGTGTCCGGAGGAGTCTCTCCTTCCCATCAACATGTTGGAGCTTCGGACGATATTTCATGCCCTTCTCCATTGGACACCCCAGCTGGAAGAATGCCCAGTCCGGGTCCAGTCCGACAATGCCACAGCCGTGGCTTACATCAGCAAGCAGGGCGGAACAAGAAGTCTCACCCCTTAGTTAGAGGTCAAGGCTATTTTGTCCTGGGCAGAAGAATATGTTCCTGCCATATCCGCAGTGCACGTTCCTGGTGTAGACAAAGTCATGGCAAACTTCTGACACACAGTGGACAGCAGAGAGTGGGAACTGCACCCAGAGGTGTTCACCCTTATTGCTTAGAAGTGGGGTCTTCCTTGCATCGACCTGATGGCGACAAGACACAAACGGAAGGTTCCGATGTTCTGCTTTCGCTGGAGGGATCCTCTAGCTCTCGCGGTGGATGCCATGTCCATTCCTTGGTTATTTCCTCTGGCTTACATCTTTCCTCCCCTCCCCATGTTGCACAGGGTGTTACGGAAATTGAGACTGAAGCGTTGTCTAGTTATTCTGATTGCTCCGTACTGGCCTCTACAGGCTTGGTTTCCGGATCTGCTTCTACAGGGTTACCTCTGGAAGGAAGATGTTCATTGTCTAGCTTTGACAGCTTAGAAATTGAATCCTCAATACTGAAGAAGAAACGTTTTTCTTCTGGTGTGGTGGCTACTATACTTAGTGCCCGCAAACCTTTTTCTTCTAAGGCCTACCATCGTGTCTGGTCAATCTTTCTCTCTTGGTGTGCTGATAGGGACCTTTCTCAGTAATCTGATCTGCCTACGGTCCTAGCCTTCTTGCAGGATGGTGTGGATAAGGGCCTCAGTTTGAGTTCCCTTAAGGTTCAGACTTCTGATCTCTCTGTTTTCTTTCAGAGGAGCATTGCTATTCTTCCTGATGTCAAACAGGGCGTTGCTCATACTCGTCCTGTTTTTAGGACTCCCACTCCTCAGTGGGATCTTAACTTGGTTTTGGGTGTCCTTCAGCGCCCTCACTTTGAGTCCTTGGCTACTATTCCTCTATGCCTGCTGACATGGAAAATGGCCTTTCTCCTGGCGATCGTGTCTGTTCGCCGTGTCGCGGAGTTACATGCTCTGTCTTGTAGACCACCCTTTTTGGTGTTTCACAAAGACAAGGCAGTGCTTCGCACTTCTCAGGAGTTTCTCCCGAAGGTGGTCTCTGAGTTCCACATGAATCAGGAGATTGTGGTGCCTTCTTTCTGCCCTGACCCTACCTTTGACAAGGAGAGGGATCGCCACTTGTTAGATGTGGTGCATTGTCTCATCGCACTGAGCCCATTAGACAGTCTGAGGCACTGTTTGTCATTCCTGAGGGCCCCAGGGCAGGGAGACCTGCATCCAAAGTGACTATTGCGTCTTGGATCAAGTCCACTGTTCATAAGACTTACGAGCTACGAAGAAGCCTGTTCCCTTTCGGGTCACGGCTCATTCTACTAGATCTATTGGGGCTTCGTGGGCTTACAAGAATCAGGCCTCCACTGATCAGTTGTGCAGGTCAGCCACTTGGTCGTCTGTGCACACCTTTTCGAAGCACTACTGTGTTGATGTGCTGGCATCAGCTGACATCAGTTTTGGGAGGAAGATCCTGGAGGCAGTCTTGCCTGTCTAGGATCTTCTTTGGTGCTTCCTTCACTTTTGAGCCCTGTTGGCTCTAGTTCAGTGTGCTGTGTAACCTTTCTTGGGGTATTGTCTCCCCTGTTCAGTGCCCTTTGACACTTAATTTGTTTTGTTGGGCTATCTCTGATCTGATGGTTCATATCTGCTCTGGTGACTTTTGTGGCCTTGCGCCTGATCCTTGCCTTACTTCCTGCCTCTGAGAAACTCAATGGTTGGACATCCTAAAGTTACCAGTAACCTGTATTGGACGACAGAGAAAAGAGGATTTTAGTCTTGCCTGTTAAATCCTTTTCTCTTGGTCCGTACAGGTTACTGGTCTCCCACCCTGACAAGGCATCATACTTGGCTCTTCTGTGGCAGACTGTGGGGGTCCTTCAGGGTCAAGCTTACAGGAGTCTTCTTTCCCTTCTACTATCTAGTCAGTAGTTAGTGTCTCAAATCTTACTGGAGCTGATTGGCTAGCTGCAGCTAAGGAGGGAAGGTAGGCTCCACCCCCTGCATTCACTTGTAGAATTGATACTGCCTACTTAAAGGGGTGGATCACCTACCCAAAGTTACCAGTAACCTGTATGGACTAAGAGAAAAGGATTTAACAGGTAAGACTAAAATCCTATTTTCAGACAACTATGATCCTCATAACAATCAATCAAGCAGATTGTTAGACAACAGGCAGCACAACCAGGGAGATAAACATTTTTATCAAATATCTCAGGGCAACTTCTGTTGAAGTAAGTCAAGTTTATAAAAGGAGAGTTCACATTAATCAGCTGACATCATAGACCAACATCAGGATGCTCAGAGACTTTCTATTTAAGAAGAGTCTTTTTTTCTTTCATAGAACAAAACAAGGCGAAATAATGTTTGTTTGTTTTTTAATGGAAACTCATTATTGAGGCTGGAAGGAGGCCAAGGAGCTACTGTTTAATTCAATCTCATCTGTAATCTGTTGTTTCTCACCCTGTGTTTTTTGGACTGCATAGGGACATACCACTGTCTCTGTGCCCCCAGTGGATGTAAGAAAAAAAAATGTAATTTTTATGGTTAATGAAAATCCCTTTCTCTTAGACCATTGGATCACACAGGGGAACCCCAAACCAAGAAAACTTGTTCTCTGTGAGGGCTGGGGTGCCACTACATTTCTTTGCGTCTCTATCCTGATACCTTTGTTCTTTTAGGCTTTGTTAGATGGAAAACCGGCCAGTAGGTGGAGAGTAGAGGGTAAACTGTGAGTGGAAGGAAACAAGTTCTTTAGATTATTAAGTCTTAAAGTGCCTGCCCCCTGGTGGAGGGATGTTTATTCGCATTCTCTGTCCCATTGACTAAGAGAAAAGGATTTATCTGTAAGATAAAAATAAAAGGCTTTGAAGACCTTCTCACAGTAGTGAAAAGTATCCATTTAGTTTTATACTACAGTAGAGTTAAAATGCAAAAAACAAACAAACAAACAAACAGTAAATGGATATATCTTACCTTGTTATGGAGAGTGAATTCCTAAGTAAGTGCATCTTTATAACAAATAAAGAGCCATTAATACCCTTTTTATGGAACTCAGGGATGCCATCTTATGTTCTGTCACATTGATGGGCAACCTAAGGCCCTCCAGCTGTTCAGAACTACAATAACCTTCATCATGGGAACTATAGTCCTGAACAGCTGGAGGGCTTTTGTTTGCCCAGCCCTGTTCTCCAGTGCTATGTAACTGTTTCCCCCATTGATATTTTTCTCATTATCAAGCATAGTGTGATTTGTGCATAAAAGCAATCATGGAGCTATTTTGAAGCAAACCATACAAACCATACGGGACAAATAAAAGGTTCCATTGGTTTAAATGAGGCTTTTTACCACTTGAATGCTAGATCTCCAGCACATTGCAAAGTCACAGTTCTGAGCTCTCTCTAGCAATGGAGGAGATAAAAGCCCCATTTAAATCAATATGTGTGTTTGAAGTGTTTATTTGTCCCCTGTGGTGCTTCACTAACTTCATCAGCCTCACATTGTTAGAATTCTACACCTCTACAATGTCAAAGCAGAATTAAGACACCCTAATTATGGCTGAAGTCTAAGTTGCCTTTCACGAGATTAAAATCCATCCCACGCATTTTCCATTTAGCCTCATGTTCTCCCATAGAAAACATTGTGGTTTTGCCAAATTTCCATTAAATTCAAACACATATCACACTGTGAAATGAAAGTAGATGTTCTGGAACAAATATTATTCTTTATAGATTTAGATCTTTAAAAATGCACATCAAATGGCTTTACATGATTGCAAGAGAAAATATTTTATGTAATTTCAAAGCTGCACATGCTTCAGAATTAACCTTGGTAGTAAGGTTTGTGTTTTACTTTCTGCCTTTTTAAGGTTATAAGCATATTATTTGCTAGTTTGTTTTGAATTCTTAATATATCAAGATCTTGGAAACAATATAGATGCCCGTTCCACTTTTGAGCTTCAAACTGATCAGTCAATACCAGACACCTCTCTAAACAACAATTAAAGGGGAACTACCACCCGACACAATCTTTAGCTTCGCTAAGTCCCCATCTGGCGACTAGCTGCTAGTAGTGCTAGTCGCCAGAATAATTACCTTATTTAATAGATTTCTGCTCTCTTCTATGGGTGACAGGCAGGACGGAGCATGGACATCTTGCCATTGTGACGTCCTTGCACCTGTGCTGTCAGTCCCAGCCGGAGCCAAATGGCTGCTAGCAACACCTCCTAGACCCGGCTGGGGCTGACAGCGCAGGCGCACGGACGTCACAATGGCAAGATGTATGCACTCCATCCTGCCTGTCACCCATGGAAGACCGCAGAAATCTATTAAATAAGGTAATTATTCTGGCGACTAGCACTACTAAGCAGCTAGTCGCCAGATGGGGACTTAGTGAAGCTAAAGATTGTGTCGGGTGGTAGTTCAGCTTTAAAGATTAATATTGTTGTCTAGTATTACTAGTAACAGAGAAATGAAATTACCCCCATAACCATACCGCAACAAATATGCAGGAAACATAATTAGAGAGTTTCAAATGACCATAGCTATCCACAGATTCCTGTAGTAATTCTGCCCCCTAAAAATGGCATGCCTTACTGAATTATAAAAAGTAGTAACTTCAGTTAGATGCAGTAACATTTGATTGAAGCATCTACCAGTACTAGATGTAGCCATGTTTTATTCAGCAAGAGAAGCCATATATTTGTTTTTCATAATCATTAACATTTTATATTTTTTCCTGGAATTTTATGCTGATTTCATATGTTATTTGTACTTCCGGTGTGTCTACTAAAAGGCTTAGTGACATTAAATTAAATCACTGTGGGAGGAAGAAGTTTGCAGCAGAGATTCTCAACATTAGTATTCATGACTGTCATACTTAAACTGACACCTTCATCTTTGCTATTTTTTCTCTCCCTCTCTCTTACAGGTGTGCAGGAGTTTAGCATCCTTTTATTCCTGGTGTTGCTTTCAGTTTCCGTGTACTTCCAGCGCACATTGGAGTGTGGTCACTATTCTCTGTTTTAACCCCCAGCCAGGAGTCTAACATTGCCTGAGCTTGGCACCTGATTTCTCTTGTTGTAGTTCCCATACATCCACCATTGGCTAATACTCTGGATACCACCCGATCCACGTACTATGACCTTTTGGCTTGCCATTTTTTTAAACCGTTACACATTCGGTGACCCTTGGCTTGTTTATGATATTCTCTTGCTGTTCCAAATGGCTTTCTTTCTCAACTTGTGTGTTTCTTGGTAGTCACAGTTACCTCCTCTGTGTGTAGGTGTACTCATCCTGATCTGGTCCCTGGCTGAATTGGGGCAAGGTATTAACCTTGCAATTGACATCTTTACCTTTCAGCTAAGCCACAGCAAGGGTATTCTTACAGCTGATAGTGTTCACAAGCATCAATCTCAAGCTACAGTTTCTAGCCACCAAGTTGCAGATATTACCTGCTGACCCGCACTATTCTGGCCTCTGCATCTGGATCCATTCCAACTAATTCTTAACTTTATTACAGGAACACACTAACAGATCACATTTTAAATGCATCCCTACTTGTTTATAGGTAGGTAATCAGTGGTTCATTCATTTTGATTGATCTGCCTGTGTTTAATTCGGAATAGCCTTAAAACCTGACATGTCGGTGTGTCCTGAGGACCGGAGTTGAGAATCACCAGGTTATAGGTTGCTATCTTCAAGTTGTGTTAGCATAGGAAATAAACCTCCTGAATATTGGAGAGTTTTCCAAAACATCAATTCATAAAGCTATGGGAAACCTTCCTAGCATTTCACAGTTTATGCACCTGTAGTAATTCAGATGTATTTGTTATTGTGGTTCTAGTGTCATCTTGTTTAGATGGTTTAAGGTTACTTTAATTTGTTTCTGAATATAAAAATCTTGCAACAAGTTTAAACTACACAGTAAACAATACAGTATGATTAGAATATATTTTACATAGAGTAAATCGTTTTATGTGGGTTATATCTCTATGTAATATGCAACAAGCTAAACCAATATCCATCTAGTTCATTAAAACTAAAGTTAGAGAAGACATTTCAGAAATGCAGTGTGGTGACAGATATATTAGAGAGAGGGATGAGGTAAGAACATAACTGGTCTGGCTCTTATTTTCCTTAATCTAAAAAAGCCTTTGCAGAGACTTCCAGCAAAATAGTCTTTCATGTGGTACAGTGTATTTGCAGTTCATGTGGTCAGACCACCATTACTGAGGTTTGGAGAGGAATCCATGTTACTTCCATTGTTATTAGAGTCTTGTTTCTGGAATTTTTTGCACCCACGTAAAACAGGTGCCCGCACTTGTGTATGAACTCCTGGGCGACATAGTGGATTAAGCGATCTTTACTATTGCATTTTTAGTCTTTCTACTAGGAAGTCTGACTTTATGGTTGTGGGTAGCATATGTCTGAACGATACTAAAATTATTTGGTGTGAAGAATAGATTGACAGATTTATTTTTAGGTCTGTTTGCCTTTCTTTATTTCCCTCTTCTGCCTACCTTAACCACTTCCTTTATTTTAAAAGTTGGTCAGCTAGTCTTTTACAAACAATAAGGAAAGTGGTTAATAAGAATTCACATATATACTAATTTAAAAGACTGATCATCTCATGCTAAACCTAAGTCTGGATGGTCCTTGATGTCTTTTGTATTGGGGGGGGGGGAAGTTACTTTGGTGAAATCCTAGATTGAGGCTAAATTATGTTTTTCTTTCTTTCTTTCTTTTTTTTCACATTTGTTTAGTGATTTCCCTCAGTTGAAAAGCAATGTGTTGGAGACGTTGCTTGCATTGAAGTGATTCAAAGCCCATGTCGAATCAGTGGGATTTGGGAAGTTTTACTTTGTCCCCTGTGGAATAGTTGGAGTCTACAGAATTGCCTCTCTTTAGTTTCCTGAACACAGCGCAAGTTTATGTGAATGCGCAAGTGTATGCCTGTGAGTGCACACAAGTGTGCAAGTGAGTTTGGAGATGGCAGAGAGGCACTGAGAAACAGAGACTTACATATGTGTTTTTTACGCGTTTGAGTGGCCAGAGATATAATAGGTTAACTGACTAAATAGGAAGTGGCCAGGAGGATTAGATGGAGAATGAGTTGCTATCCACAGATAAGTAGATATTAAGGTGTGCAGCAGAAAAATGAAAATTAACAGGATAAATTGGTAAAAAAAAATAAAATAAGGAAGTATGTATGGAGTGATAGCAATGGGAAAAAGATAGAGATGGAAGTGGTGGAATAGCAGTTTGAAGAGGGAAAGAAAAGGACGATGGGGCTAGGAAGGAGGAAAATGTAAATGGAAACATTTGATTAAAAAGGAAGATAAGGTGTAAGCTTAAGAATGGCAGTTGGAATAGAGAGGAGAACGGAGTAAAAGGGACTTGACTCAATTTGTTTTCATCATCTAGTTAAGAGGTGAGATTATCCTGTTCACACTCATTTTTTCCTTCTTGCTAATTTTCCTTATTAACCATCTACACCTTACTGTCTCCCCATCTAGATGAATCTCAACTCACCTTTTCTCCATCTATTTTTAACCCCACCATCTTTACTTAACACTCCTCTTCACCTCATATTTAGCTCTTCTATCTCTAACCACTCATCTGTGCTAACAAACACACACAAAAGCATAAAAACAACAATTCTGTATGGGCTGTGTAACTGTCTGTGCGGTTCACAATGTACGTGTCATGATTTGACTTCTGTTGTATAAATTCATCAGATCAAGGAAACTTTACGGAGAAGTGTACAGGGTCACCAGATACCCAGACCTTATCTGTTGTCTTAATGATACCGCTGATTTTACAGGAATTCAAATAAATGGGCGGTATACCAGAGGTAATCACTTGCTGGGTCTCCAGCTGTTCTAGACTCCAAATATGATCCTACCCAATTAACGGTTGGCTAGTTTGAGATGATGGGAGATGTGGTGCACAAGCTGGATGTAAAGCAATGGGCTAGCCTTGTATTATACTGTGTATATGTTTCTTGTGTATTGGAGATTGGAATGCATTGAAATTTGTGCATAACTACCAATGAATAAAATATTGATTTGTTTTCTTTGTTTGTTTTGCAGCCCTGAAGATTATGAATTCATTTCAGGAACTCGAATGCGTAAACTTGCTCGTGAAGGGCAAAATCCACCTGATGGCTTCATGGCACCAACAGCCTGGACTGTGCTTAAGGAGTACTACCAATCCTTAGAGAAAGCGTAAAGCTTCCCAGTACTTATCTTGGCAGCTTCATAATATGACCACAATCATGTTTTATGCTTATTTGGTTGCGGTTTCCACCATGGTGTGTTTTTCTGAAGACCAGCATTATGAACCTTTATTCATCAAGCTAAAGAGGTATTGGAGCACACCAGCTTCACCTTAAAGGGATAGTAATGCTTAAGATATAAAAAAATATATGTTTTAGGGTTTATGTCCCCGAATAAAACAAGTGTACTCACAGTGCTGAGAGAGATTTTATTTAAAAATTATAACAGCTGAAACTTGAATTTTTTTAGATGCAATATCACAGTGGCCTGAAAATTTACAGTGGTGCTGTTGCTACACCATCCTATGGAGATTTATGGTCTACAGGTCTCAGCAGTGGGAGTACCCTTGTTTTACTCAGGGGGATAAACCCTACAACATATATATATTTTTTTTTACATTTTAATTATTACTATCCCTTTAAGGCTGAAATTAAAATTCTGCTGCACAGTGGAGTGAATATACTGCACGGATTCTGCCCAATAACAGGCACTGGAATTGGCATTCTGCCCCTACACCTGACTTAAAGCAGAACTATCCCCCAAATTAAATTTACCCCCAAATAATTATGCTCATAATGATAAGCCTATCCATACTAGTACTATCCGGATTAAGTCCAACATTATTGATAAATCCATCTCGTTTTGAGACGGTCAGACAGGCACCAGCACGGACAGGAAGGAACTGACGGCGCAAGCACGCAGATGCCTCTACAGCAAGCTGCTTGTCTGACCGTCTCAGAACGAGTTGGATTTGCCAATAATGCTGGACTTATTCCAGATAGTACTAGTATCGATATGCTTATCTTATTGTGCATAATTATTTTGGGGGTAACTTTAATTTGCTGATAGCTCTGCTTTAAGTCAACTTACTAAGCTACATACAACTACTGCCCCACCGTCCTCCCCTTGGCACATTCCGTCTTAAGGGGAGGACAGTGAGGCAGTATGTGGGTGTTTCGGGGCAGTCCTTTCAGCTATGCCTGACTTAGATTATACTAAGAGGGACATAGAAGAAATAGCATAAGCCATTTTCTTGAATATGCTTTGGGACTGGCACGAACAGCTGTCTGGCATTACAGTCCTCTGTTGGCAAATTGTATTCAGTAGTATTCACTAGCAATCGTACTACAGCAGTCATATACTTTATTACTTACCTGAAGTGCTACCAATGAAGTAGGTAGAGACTAATGCCAGTTTGGCTGCTCTAGCAAATTCTTATTCGCCCAATCAGTTGGAGACTACTAACAGACTTACTAACAGTCATGGACTTACAAGTCCCATTTAAAACAATGGGAATTTACAGAATTTTCATGTCAACCCTATGGTGCAGTTTGTTTGCTCCAGAATTGCACCTTTTTAGCTTGATTAATAAGGCTGTATCTCTAATCTCTGCTTGCCGTATAGAGTCTTATCTGTCAGAACCATTCAACTGTTATGGTTTTTAATTGAAACTGTAGCCTTTTTAATGCTGATTGTTCTCTCTATGTGTGCCCTGTCAGCATAGTTGCTATGACATAGCTAGGGGTCGCCGGCGACTTATATGGGAAGGTTTGGTTGTTACCTGCTTTTACTGCTTGTACAAAAAAATCATATTAAATCTAGCAGGATATGATCATTCCATACGTTTTTGTTCCCACCATTTTTTAGATTTGCTGTACTAGATTTTTAATACTGCTACACAGACTAGAAGCAGATTCTATTTATATATACTGTACATTTAAATGTGTATGGGTGTTTATGTATGGGAAGTATGCACACACATAATTTGTGTGAGTGTGTATATATAATATGTACATGCCCACAAATACTAAACTATAGATGCACAATTATACAAGCAATTTCATTATGTATTGCCCAAGTTAACTGGATAGTTTTTAGATATGTCCTCAGGCTCTTCACTGCTGTGTATGGGCTGAGCCAGGGTTAAGCAACGATTGGCACACAAGCTGTTGTACAATTCCCATCATCCTCAATCATCCTAACAGCTGCAGTGCTTAAGCCTATGATAAGCATTGTTTGTATATCTATTAATTTCATATTCACGTAATTTTCATTCCCCCTTGTCAAGAATCTGGCCTGTTTAAGGGACCAGTTGTGGCCTTTACAATATTTTAATATTATACTTCCTGAGAAAAAATAAAGCTTTTACTAGAGGATCTGTAGCAATTAAACTGGTTATTTGCGGTCACTAAAATATAGAATATATCCAGTTTGGCATTCTTTAGTAATGACAGAGAGAAATATTAAGAATAAGAGTTTTGGCTTAGATTACAGAAGAACGAAGGGTTATAATCTCAGATTACTCTATGAAAGGATGACTATTCTGAGTGCCAAACCGTATCCTATTAATCACTTTAACTGTAGAGGTTCATATTGATAAAGCCTATGTGATTTTGAATTTGACTTAGTCTTTAAACATCTTTTCTACCAAACAAGACCATATCCTACTAAAAAGCTTCCCATTTCATCACTAAGATAATGGAATTGTGAAGAAGCCAGTTTCAGTACATTACGTCAGTTTTTTCTCTGTTTAAAAATGTCCATTGTGTACTAAAATACAGGAGAAAGATCATAGCTTCCTGCAAAAAATATTTTTTAAAAATGTAACGGTACTCTATTGCACCTTTTGCTTATTTATATCTCAACTTTTAACTTGCGTATGCAATTTTTTTAAACCTCCCTTTCTCTTAAAACACATTTTTCAATAATTAACATTTGTCTCTTTTAATTCTTTTTTTGTTGGCTGGGCAAAATAAAAGAAAACTATTTCATTTATGTTGGGCTACAATAACTTTTGCTCTGTTCTAAAGTAGTACTAATAAAATATTATTTTGTGGAAAAAAGTTTGTCTTATTTTTCTTGTTCTACTGTGTGAATCTTTTGCTGTGACTCATGTCCATAGTCTTTAATCTGTATTTCTCTGTCGTTCAATATAGCTTTCAGGTAGCATGGGGAGGCAACAGCTCCTTCCATTAGGATGGAACAATTCTTCAAGAAGTGCAGGGTAGAGCCTCCCCCTCCTCCATACAGGCTAGCTAGCCACTGACCTCTTCCAGATAAGATTTATTCAATCACATAGTAGGAAGACTGAGGACAGTTCTGCTTAGTTTTTAGTTATTTTATTATTTTCTCTTAGATATGGGGTGACAAAATTCCCCCATTAGGCGGACTACCATTACTGGCTTCCCCGGAGGATTGCCCAGTTATCAGGTGCTGGTGTGGACCCTTTGCAGCCCTGGGAGAGAATCTTGCAACCCATGTTTCTCTCGCCAGAAGGAGTCTCTCTGAGGCTTCTTCCATATTAATGGTAATCTGAAGAGAGAAGACCTGCAAAAAAGGTAAGCAACCCTTTGAGTGCCATGGTCCATTTGTCCCACTGTTCCCCTCCGCACAGGGGTCTTTCTGGAGTTCTTCATAACTCCTGCACTCATCATGCTGGGTATTACTGTGTTTGACCCTGAAGTCATTTGAGCTGGTTTGGCTGTTCTGTGGTAAATCAACCCCTTACCTGCTAGTTTCACTGGTTATGGGCTTATATTTTTTTTTGGCTTTCTCTTAAGGATCATCCATTTTTATTTATTCCTACATGTTCCGTTGGTTATTTGGACATTTTTAATCACTTAACAAAATGTTGTATTTTTTTGGTGTACTGTGCCTTTAAGGTCCATTTTCCCACCCAGCTAAACTTCCTCCATTGACTCCTATGGGACAAACTTTGTTGTGATATATCTCTGCAAGCATTTCACTTACAGAGTTGAGAGAAGGCTCATTCTTCTTGTCTCCCCTTGCTCTACTATCCGTTTCACATCCCAAGTGTCTTGGGGGCCCCTGGGCTCCCCGCGAGTTTGGTTTCTGCTGTTGCTAGGCAACAAAATAAAAAAAGAGAGAAACAACATTTCCTTTATTTTTGCAGTATCTCCTTCCTCTCCAGCTCAGGTTAACTATTCGCCTGCCAGATAAGTACTCTTTTGGGCATTCTGAGCTGATTTTATTAATCTGGGTGACAGTAGTTGGGTTCCCTTTTGCTGTAAGACACTTCTCCTGTTAGGATGTCAGATCCAAAGGGACATGGGGCTAGACCTTAGGCTAAGGACTCTGGGGCATCTTTGCCCCCCCCCCACTTGCTTATGGGGCTTCCCAGAGAGTATTCATGTCACTTATGCCACTCATGTGCTGTGGCCCCTGCTTCTCCTCCAGGCCTTCCAGCCATGAACAGCAGCCACATTGGGTCAAGGAATTTAAGTCCTCTACGGCACAGTTTCCTCTTTCTCTTCAGGGGGTTTTCCAATACTGGAAACTCCCCCACTTCATTCAGGTTTGTGGCCCCTAAGGCCCCTGGCATTCCTGATTTATCTGTTTCTTCTGAGGAGGACTCATTCGAGCAGTCGAAGGATGGTGTGTGTTCAGAAGGGGCTTCTTCCCAGTTTCATGGCTTCCCATTTAAGGATGACCCTGAGCCCTCTGCTGAGGGTCTCATTAAGGTGGTTTTGTCTACCCTTAACATTCCTGTTAAGCCTGTAGAGTCTGTCTACTTCTGATGTCTTTTCAAGGCACAAGAAGTCCTGTATTGTTTTTCCTCCTAATCCCACTCTGGATCAAATCATCCTGGATGAGTGGAAGACTCCTGACAAGCATCGCACTCTTAATAAGAGATTTTCTACCCCACCTCTGATGCGGCTTTGGCTCAGTGGGCTACACCTCCTATTTCTAGACTTTCTAAATCCACTGCCTTGCCCGTAGCAGGTGCTTCGGTGCTTAATGAGTTAACTTATAGGAAACTATCCTGAAGTTTGCCTTTGCTTCAATAGGTACGTCCATGAGGCCTACCTTGTCTTCTGCATGGGTTAATAGTCATTGCTGTCTGGACTGCACAGTTGACTGATGCTGTCCGCAAGGGTGCCCTTCAGGATGACCTTTTATCCATTTTGGCTAATATTACTGAGACTCAGCACTATATTGCTGATGCCCTGTTTGATGCTGTTAGGCTTGAGGCTAAGGCCTCTGCCTTCTCTGCTGCTGCCAGGCTCACGCTGTGGCTCAAGATTTGGTCCGCTGACCTGATATATAAGAAATCTTTGGTTTCTCTCCTTTTCGGAGCACATCTCTTTTTGGCCCTGAATTGAAGAACATCATCAGTGAAGCCACTGGGGGTGGGGGCAAGAGCACCTTGATAGCTCAGGTCCCTAAGCACAATACCCAGGTGAGAAAGCAGCATCCTTTTTGTTCCCAACATAGAGGAACGCAATGGCTGATCCTGGTTGCGCCTTAGGCCAGTACTCTGCGCTTCACCCCCAAGTCCAGGCAGCAGTGGAGGTCCAACACACCTCCAAATCCACCGAACCTGCTTCAGCATGACTCACCGAACCCTGGTTCACATACACCTGTGGGTGGTCGCCTGCAACACTTTTTAAGTACTTGGACAGGCTCTGTTGCAGATCAGTGGACATTACAGGTGGTCTCAGGAGGTTACAGGATTCCCTTCATATCCCTACCTCCCTTCAGATTCTTCTCTTCTCGCTCCCCGCAGGGACAGGAAAAGCTTAGTCTTTTCAGTGGGGTATTTTAGGCTCACTTAGACAAGGATCTCAACTTGTTTGTGGTCCCTACGCACTACAAGATGCAGTCTTTGCGCTCTGCCATTGCAGCGATGTGTCCAGGGGAATTTATGGCGTCTTTGGATCTATAGGATGCGTACCTGCACATTCCACTTCATCCAGACAGTCATAAGTACCTCAGGTTCGCTTGTACATTAGGGCACTTCCAGTTCACCACCCTACCCTTTGGGCTCACCACGGCTCCTGTTTGCACGGGTCTTAGGGGCCTTGATTGTCTACTTGCACACCATGGGGATTCAGGTGACTCAATACATGGACAACCTTCTCTTGAAGGCTCCCTCCAGGGATCTCCTGGACCATCGGGTCCAAAACTGTGCTCAGAACCTCCTTCAACATGGTGGGATCCTGAATATGAACAAGTCTGCTCCAGTCCCTTCACAGGACCTGTTTTATCTCTGTCTCCGGTTCGAGACTCAGCAGGGCATGGTCTATCTGACAGAGGACTCTGTTCAGCAGATCACGTTCCAAGGTGTCTCGTGCTCTGGAATGGACATCAACTTCGGCACGAAAGTTCTCTTCTCTGGTGTGCAAGATGATCTCTGCCATGCAGGTGGTGCCATACTCCATGGCTCACACCAGAGAACTTCGGAGATTCACGATCTAAGTTTGCCGGGTGAACCCGGACCAATTGGATCGTCTTGTCTCTCTTCCCCCCTGAAGTGAGACTGAACATCCGCTGGTGGTTGGAAAGCTCCAAACTGAGGAAAGGGAAACCGTTTGTGATTCCGTACTGGACCATAGTAATGACTGATGCCTGCTTGTTTGGCTGGGGAGCCATCCTGGTCCACCTGGGTGTTTAGGGTCGATGGAGGAAACCCTCCTTCCTGTCAATATCTTGGAGCTCAGGGCGATTCTCCATGCTTTGGGGTATTGGTCATCTCATTTGAGGGGATGCCTTGTTAACGTCCAGTCAGACAACACTACGGCCATCGCCTACATCAAAAAGGAGGCACCAGAAGCAAGGCTGCTTGGTTGGCGGTAAAGGCTATTTTAGCCTAGGTGGAGTTGCACGTTCCTCCCATCATGCACATTCCAGGTGTAGAAAACGTCTTTGCAGATTTTTCTCAGTCGCCAAACAGTGGACCCCGGGGAGTGGGAACTCCATCTGGAGGTTTTCGACCTGATGGCCGCCAGGGGCAATCAGAAGGTTCAGATCTTTTGCTCTCTCTGCAGGGATACTCTGGCATTCGCGGTGGATGCTCTGTCAATTCCATGGCAATTTTATCAGGCCTACATTTTTCTTCCACTTTCTCTCCTTCCCAGGGTGTTGAGGAAGATTCGTATGGACGATACATCGGTCATGCTGCTCGCACCTTATTGGACCAGACCTCCTTGGTTTCCAGAACTGCTGGCGCTGATTGTTCAGGATCCGTTTCCTCCGCCACACAGACCGGATCTCCTCCTCCAGGGTTACCTATGGAGAGAGGATGTGGACAGCTTGGCTTTGATGGCATGGCTGTTGAGATGGAGGAAGAGCTTTTCTCCTGAGGTGATTTCCACCATGATCCAAGCCAGGGAACCTATGTCCTCTAAAGCCTACCACAGGGTTTGGTCTATTTTTCATTCTTGGTGTGTGGACAGGGATCTGTCCTCACAAGAATTTGATCTTCCGTCCATCCTGTCTTTTTTGCAGGATGGCATGAACAAGGGTCTTAGCCTTAGTTCCTTGAAGGTCCAGACCTCCGCCCTTTCCGGTCCTCTATCAGAGACACATTGCCACGCTGCCAGATGTCAAAATCTTCTTTCAAGGTGTCGCTCATGCTTTCCTTGCCTATAAGGCTCCCACTCCCCAGTGGGACCTTAACTTGGTTCTGGGAGCCCTGCAGTGGCCTCCTTTTGAATCTTTGGCTACCATTCCTCTACGTCTTCTGTCATGGAAGATGGCCTTTCTTTTGGCTGTGGTATCTGTCTGCAGAGTTGCTGAGTTGCAGGTTTTGTCCTGCAAACCGCCTTTCCTAGAGTTTCACAAGGATAAGGCTGGTCTCTATACCTCCCAGAAATTTCTTCCTAAGGTGGTCTCTGAGTTCCACATAAATTAGGAGATTGTTGTGCCTTACTCTTGTCCTGACCCTAAATTGGCAAGGAGAGGTATCTCCACTTGTTGGATGTGGTGCATTGCCTTAATTTATGTGTGCACCATACTGAGTCTTTCCATAAGACTGATGCCTTGTTTGTCATCCCTTTGGGTCCCAGGGCCGGTTTGGCTGCAAGGCTTATGTGCTCAATGGGAAACTTGTTCCTTTCCACATTAACAGCACACTCCACCAGGTCTGTTGGGGCCTCAAGGGCCAACAAGAATCAGACCTCTGCTGAATTACTGTGCAAGGCGGCCACTTGGTCTTCTGTGCACACCTTTACCAAACACTACCGTGTGGATGTTCTGGCTTCGGCTGAAGCCAGCTTTGGCAGGAGAGTCCTGGAGGCAGTTTTGCCTGTGCCTTATAGCTCTTTAACTGTTTGAGCCCAGTTGGCTCTTGTGTGTGCTGGGTTATGTTATTCAGTATCAGTTGGCACTTTGTTAGTTTGGGCTGTTCCATGTCCTGGATAATCCATGGGAACTCTGGTATCATGGGGGAACCGGCGCTTGGTCCTTTCCTTCTCTTCCCACACATGGGAGCTCAATGTTGGTACATCCCCATGGTACCTGTAAGCTATATTGGACGACAGAGAAAAGAGGATTTTAGTCTTACCTGTTAAATCCTTTTCTCTTAGTCCATATAGCTTACAGGTCTCCCACCCAGTAAATTGACCATGCTTGGTTTCCTGTGGCTGGACGTGGGAGTCCGATTGGGTCAATGCTCCCAGGAGTTTTTCCTTTTCTTCCTACCAGTAGGTTTATTGTCTCCAATCTATCTGTAAGAGGGGAGTGACTAGGTAGCCTGTATGGAGGAGGGAGAGGCTCCACCCTACACTTCTTGAATAATTGTTCCAGCCTACTGGGAGGAGCTGTCACCTCCCCATGGTTCCTGCAAGCTATATGGATTTAACAGGTAAGACTAAAATCCTCATATATATGCAATCTAAAACCTGAACACAAAACAAATGTGATATATTTATAATTTAAAATAATAGTTTTGCCAATAAATACTGATAACTTGTATGTGTATAAGAGGTCTTTGTGTTTCTCTTCCAGTGTACACTAGCTATCCTTGTATGCTAACCCTTCGAGTGCCAGAGTGGTACACAACGCAGTGAGTTGCGTAAACCTCTGGCACTCAAAGGTTTAAGCCAATATTTTGTGAACGTTACAAATGATCATATTGGGCTGTATATATAAAAGAAAAAAATTGCAGTTCTGGAGTAAACTAAACAATAGAGGACCAATAAAAATCCCCAAATTCCTACTGATTTAAAAAGAGCTTTTTAACCGCTTGAATTCTAGAAAGGGTTTACAACACATTTCTTCGCAATGCTTGATGACCTCTCAAGATGTTTAAAAAAATTCAGGTTGGTTAAATTAAGCTTTTATTTGTCCCCTATGTAGTAATATTTTTGATCCAGCACTGCTGTTTAGGTCATATCCCTTAAATGAAAGTAAAGGGTGAAGCAGTCTTACCAATATAAGTGGCAATCCTTAGTACTTATTTTAAATGGTTACCTTACAAAAGGAATCTGTTATGGCTAGGTTCACATAGGCAATTTGAATATGGTAGCACTGCCATCTTGTTTTCATTGCTCATGTCCCTACACTCCTTCTGGGACTTGAGCACAGGAAAGGGAGAGTGCACTGAAGAGGGGACGGCCAGCATAAAATAACACCAGCTGAAGTCCACAAGGACCAGCTAGTGGATGGATCAATATTACGAGCATTATAATAGCTCTGCCCCCCATTTGAATGCACTGCATAGAGGCTACATAGAGACTGTTTTACAGACCTTCACTACTCGAGATATGTGGAGATCAATGAAAGTGGCTGGGAAGTTGCTGTTTGCTGCATTCATTGGCAGCTCGCAACTAGCACATTCAACCATGTTAATGACTTTGCCACTGTGGCACTGTCACTCTGAACTGAGCTTTAGTGTTTTTCTTTCAATACGGGAGTTGTTTACCTTAAGAGGCATTATCACCCCTATAAAAGTTTGCCTAATTGCCATCCTGATAAACCGCTAATCTTTAATCTGTGTTTTTTTTTATAGATGTATAGTCTTATGGAGCTTTACATTATTAAAAATCTGCCATGCACTTACTTCCGGACAGGCTGTGGTTACAGCTCTGCACCGCAGTCTGTCAATCTTCTTTTGTTCTTCCCCAATTATAGCCTCATTCCAACCTGTTCTCCATGTAAGCTGGTTGGAACGCGACAATACTTAGCCCCTCAACGACCGGCCAGTTGGAGTGGTCAGTTAAGGACCACGGAGCTTTTTTTTTTTTTTTGGTCCTTCTGGTTCCGGTCTCCACGTATGGTGTGCAGCCTCGGGGGGAGCCTGGAATTCCATGACGGTCATAGTACGTCATGGGTCGTTAACTCAAATCGATGGAGTACTATGACTGTAAAAGGTCGTTAAGGGATTAAGTTGGGGAGGAACAGAAGAAGACTGACAGGCTGTGGTGCAGATCTGTAACCGCAGTCTGTCCGGAAGTAAGTGCACGGCAGATTTTTAATCATGTAAATTTCCAAAAGAGAATGCATTAAAAAAAACAAAAAAACACACACAGATTAAAGCTTAGTGATATATCAGGATGGCAATTAGGTAAACTTTTATAGGGGTGATAAGATATTTAAGAGAACAAGCCTTGTGCTAAAGTTGTTGTGGACTGACAAAAAGGTATCCATTTGAAGTGTCGCATTTAAAGTTTTGCGTCATAAAATAACGCACATTCTACATTTCGCGCCGCTCCGAATGGTGTATTCACCATTTTGTGCGTTAACGTGTCACAATATGGGTGCAATAATGATACATTATGGGTGCAATAGGGGTGCATTAAGGACACAATATGGGTGCAATAATGATGCAAATTGGGTGCAATATTGGTTCAAAATGGGTGCAATAATGACACAAATTGGGTGCAATATGGGTGCAATATTGGTGCATTAAGTACGCAATATGGGTGCAATATTGATGCAAATTGGGTTCAATATTGGTGCAATGTTGACGCATTATGGGTACAATAGGGGTACATTAAGGACGCAATATGGGTGCAATAATGACGCAAATTGGGAGCAATATTGGTACATACTCAATATGTGCGCAATAATGACACAATATGGGTGCAATATTGGTGCAATAATGACGCGAATTGAGTGCAATAATGACGCAATAGGGGTGCAATAAGGATGCAATATGGGTTGGGTTTTGGTGGGTTTTTGGTTGGATTTGGGTTGGATTTTGGGTTGGTTTTGGTGGGTTTTTGGTTGGATTTTGGGTTGGTTTTGGTGGGTTTTGGGTTGGTTGGATTTGGGTTGGTTTTTTGGTTGGGTTTTGGGTTGGATTTGGGTGGGTTTTTGGTTAGGTTTTTGGTGGGTTTTGGTTTGGACTTGGTGGGTTTTGGGTTGGTTTTTGATTGGGTTTTGGATTGGTTTTGGGTTGGTTTTGTTGGGTTTTGGGTTGGATTTTTTGGGTTGGATTTGTTGGGTTTTTGGTTGTGTTTTGGGTTGGTTTTCATGGGTTTTGGGTTTGGATTTGGGTTGGGTTTTGGGTTGGATTTGGTGGGTTTTTGGTCGGATTTGGGTGGGTTTTTGGTTGGTTTTGGGTTGGACTTGGTGGGTTTTGGGTTGGATTTGGGTTGGTTTTTGGTTGGGTTTTGGATTGGTTTTGGTGGGTTTTTGGTTGAATTTGGATGGGTTTTGGGTTGGATTTCATGGGTTTTTGGTTGGGTTTTGGGTTGGATTTGGTGGGTTTTTGGTTGGGTTTTGGATTGTTTTTCATGGGTTTTTGGTTGGATTTGGGTTGGTTTTTGGTTGGGTTTTGGGTTGGTTTTGGTGGGTTTTTGGTTGGATTTGGGTGGGTTTTTGGTCGGTTTTGGTGGGTTTTGGGTTGGACTTGGTGGGTTTTGGGTTGGATTTGGGTTGGTTTTTGGTTTGGTTTTGGATTGATTTTGGTGGGTTTTTAGTTGAATTTGGATTGGTTTTGGTGGGTTTTGGGTTGGATTTCATGGGTTTTTGGTTGGATTTGGGTTGGATTTGTTGGGTTTTGGGTTGGATTTGGGTTGCACCCATATTGCATCCTTAATGCACTTGTATTGCACCCATACTGCGTCCTTAATGCACCCATATTGCGTCCTTAATGTACCCCTATTGCACCCATAATGCGTCAATATTGCACCCATATTGCATCATTATTGCACCCATATTGTGACACGTTAACGCACGAAATGGTGAATGCGACATTCGGAGCGACGCAAAATGTAGAATCTGCATCACTTTGACGCAAAACTTTAAATGCAACACTTCAAATGACGCGGCAAAACACAAGCATTATTTTATCATGCAACATTTCAATAGTAAACCGACAAAAAATACATTTTGTTATCACGCTGTAAGACAGAGAAGAAAAAAGACTTTGGTTGTCTTTTTAATGCAACTTTGGTTTCATATACAGATTATCTCAGAAGCTCTTGTTGCAGGATAAAAAACACTAAAGCAGATTTATTTTGCAAAAGTGAGCATTTATTATTTGAATAACAAAATTTTTTTCCACATGTATTAACTTATTTTAACCCAGGGTCTCAAACTGCATTCTCAGAAGGTCAAAGGCAATGCAATTTTGCACAAATGGTTCTGCTGAAATAATTGAAACCTGTGCAAAGCGAGGGGGGCCCCTTTGCAATGCATTGCGTACTCATCTAGCAGGGTTAAATCTGTTTCCTATAACATTTTCAGAGCAAATGAGCACAAATACAGTACAAAGAATTGTGGGTGTGTGACACTTTGTTTGCAAATAACTATTTGTACCCAGGGCTCAAAATTTCCACTAGCCAATGGCGAGTGAAAATTTAGCCCTGGTGAGTAGAAATTCAGCCCTGGTGGGTATGTTTTGGCTTGCAGTGGCGAGTAACTTTTCAGGTCTGTCTAGTAGCAAAGGACTTAAAGTTATAAGCCCTGTTTGTACCCACTGGGCCATGTGAATAAAAGTCGCCTATTGCAATTCTGTGGAAAGCCCTCTTCACCACAGAGACAAAATAAAAATTGAAGTTGATTGAAATGGAACTGTTAACCCAATGATTGCTAGAGAGGTCTCCAGTGCATTGCCTCACAATGCATTAGGGACACACAGCATCAAGGGGTTAAAAAGTCCCATTTAATTCTATGGCAAGTGGGAATTTTTGTGTGTTCCCTATGGTGCATTTTGTTTATAGTAGGATTGCTGCTTTTATACATAAGATACAACTGAATTCTAGTGGGATCTCCAATGTTTCATACAAGGTCTTAATTATTAACTTAAATAGCAGAATATAAATATATGTTTACCCCCTGATAATAATATAATATGTATATCAATTTTATCCTCGCCACTTGTTAAAAAAAAAAAAAAAAAAATGCGCAAAATAACAACTACTAGTACTACTAAAACCAATCCAGTCACCGACTTTTTTCTCTGGAAAACACTTTAGGAGAAATGCACTGCGGTGTGATAAAGTGGAGATAACGTCTCTAGTGATATCACTTCTCCAGTTCCTATGTTATTCTATAGAGCCTATTCACTAAGATTTCTCCAACTCTGGCGATATTAGTGCAAAGGCTCTATAGAATAAGACAGAAACTGGAGAAGTGGTTTTATCACCTCTTTATCAAGCCTTTGTGCATAACCACCTTTGTGACAATAACATATCAAGGTTAAAAGGATAGTAATACTTAAATATTACTATTCCCCATATTGTAGCTATGGTAAAAAGAATTGAATTGTCCCCAGGTTCATCTCTCAAACCTTTATGGTTTGAGAGATAACCAAACGCAAAGTTCCCCCTTCCCTGAAGTCAGCGTTGTACTGACTGCAGGGGAAGTCTGTTGTATGACAGGCTTGTGGCTCTGCAGCTGAGCCGAGATCAAGTTAGTAAAAAATAATTATTTCACTGAAACTGTCTTCCACATGTGCTTGGTTTGCAAGCACATGTAGAAGACCGTTTCAATGAAATAATTATTTTTACTAACGTGATCTCGGCTCAGCTGCAGAGCCGCTTGATGAAAATTAGAGCTGATATCCCTGCAGTCAGTACAACGCTGACTTCAGGGAAATGGGAGGGAGGGGGAACTTTGCGTTTGGTTTTCATTCAAACCATAAAGGTTTGAGAAATGAACCTGGGGACAATTCGATTTTTATACCATAGCTACAATATGAGGATTAGTAATATTTAAGTATTACTATCTCTTTAAAGACAACAGCCACTATGATGTTTCTAAAAGGAAAATGTTTTTCTGGTTTAACCCTTTGAGTGCCAGAACTGTGTGTAATACATTGCACACCCATTTGGCATTCATATGGTTAACATTATTTAACCATCATTAGCGTGTAATATCAATTAAAGGTTTTTATGCTAGCCCCCTCTCAGAAGTTATTATTATATTTTAGTGCTGTGGTTACTTATGTAACAATATCTCAGTACCCAAATAGAAGGAATTCAACTCTTAGTACAAAGGCTTGGTATGGTGCCAGCATTTGCAGAGGTAGGTGGTGGGTGTAGTCTGTGTGGATCATTTCAGATCCACATTCCCTGGTTGAGAATCTGATACTGTGTGTGTAAGCAGTGAGGGTTGATATTTATCACCATACTTTGATTCTTGTCTATATACCTTTCTTGTTATAGCTTCCTACTTTCATACCTTGCTAACACTGTTCCATTCCTTGATCCCCAGATTTGACCTGCACACTCACTACCTTGATCTTGCCTGTGGACCATTGCTCCATTTTAGCAATACACCTATTTTCACCTTTTGCTATGCATAATACATAAAATATCCTCTTTTATTTACCAGAGCTACATTGTGCCACTTTTGTAACTGTATAAAATACTATGGATAAAGGTGATAAATATCATGTAAATATATAAAATGTGTGTCAATCTAAGTGTCCTGATATCTTGCCAAGCTATCAAGCATGTTGGGACCTATCCTTATATCAGCTATACCCTGTCATCCTTGACACCCGCAGTAGGCTGACAGTACACCCAACGACAGAAATAATATTGATTTGATGTAGCCTTACTCATCAAGGGACATGTCAACCATTGATACCACAAGCTTTCTCATCCATGGAAACCACAAAATAGGAAATTATTTCTTTATGTATAATAGAGGACTATAGAGCATGAGCAAGAAATAAACCTGAAACTGACTTTCCTGTCTATATGATGTCTCGGTTTTCCTGGCTTTTTCCTTCTGACCATTTTTAATGCTTTTCCAATAAAGAAGCGTGAAGTTTCTCATGCATCATGGTCATTTTCTTTACATCTGGTTTTTATCGCATGATTTCATATTAACCACAAGTTTTATTGAACATTTTACTGCTACATATCTTTTCTAGGTTTAAGCATTTGGGAGCTTTATTAATCAAGCACTTGGAAAAAAAACAACGCTAGTGCAAGCATTGTACACATTCTATGGTAGTCTTAACAACTTGTATTAAAGAGTTTTTCATTTTTTGCCCTTTGGATATGCTTTATTTTATATACATAAATAGGTTGTGAACAGTACAAAAAATAATATTTTATCAATAACAACGTATCAATATGTTAATGAAAACTAAAATTGATATTTGAAATGGCTTTTGATTTGTGTTTTTTTTTATTATTACTACTTTTTAGGAAAGGTATTTTTAATCTACTGTGGAAAGGATTTAAAATAAGGATTGAAGAAAAATAGTAGATTAGATCATTTTTATATCAACCTAAACAAAAAGTCCAAAGAAACAGGAAACGTTGAGGAAACTTAGTGCAGCAAATGAAAGATACATCATACTTACTTCCCTTTGCATTCAGAAGATGTCCAGCAGTGCCATCAGCTCCGAATTGGCATAAAACAGTGGGACCCTGGTACACCCATCTACTGTCCGGAGAAATCTGGTCAGAACTAGTCTTCATGGAAGACTTGCAGCCAAAAAGCAATACCTCCAACTTGGAAACATGGCCAAGCGACTCAACTATGCACAAAAACACAGGAACTGGAGTGCAGAAAAATGGCAGCAGGTGCTCTCTGTAGAAGAAGGCAGTTTGTTCACTGAAGGCTGAAGAGCAGTACAGGAATGAGTGTCTGCAGGCAACACTGATGCATGGTGGAGGTTCCTTGCAAGTTTGGGGCTGCATTTCTGCAAATAGTTGGGGATTTGGTCAGAATTAATGGTCTCCTCGATGCTGAGAAGTACAGGCAGATACATATTCATCATGCAGTACCATCAGGGAGGCATCTGATTGGCCCCAAATGTATTATGCTGCATGACAATGACCACACACATACAGCCAAAGTCATTAAGAACTATATTCAGTGTAAAGAAGATTGAGGAGTCCTGGAAGTGAAAATATGGCCCCCACAGGGCCTTAATCTCAACATCATCAAATCTGTCTGGGATTACATGAAGAGAGAGAAGCAACTGAGGCTGCCTAAATCCACAGAAGAACTGTGGTTAGTTCTCCAAGATGTTTGGAACAACCTACATGTCGAGTTCCTTAAAGGGATAGTAATACTTAAAAATTACTAACCCCCTTCTTGTAGCCCTTCAAAAACTGAGTAAAATGAGCTCAGAGGCATCTCTCAAACCTTTATGGTTTGAGAGATATCCGCTTTCAAGGTTCCCTCTCCCTCAACGTTAGAATTCTAGCTGACAGCAGGGGAATCCGGGACTGGCGGAGGCTCTGCAGCAGAGCCGATATCGTGGTAATAAAAAAGAAACTCTTAACTGAAAAGGTCTTCTATGTGTGCTTGCAAACCAAGCACACGTAGAAGACCTTTTTAGTGAAGGATTTCTTTTTTATTACCGCAATCTCGGCACTGCTGCAAAGCCACCTGCTGATCCCAGGAGAGGATTCCCTTGCTCTCAGCTAGAATGCTGACATCAGGGGAAAGGCAAAAAGAGGGGAACTTTGAAAGCGGATATCTCTCAAACCATAAAGATTTGAGAGATGCCGCTGGGTTCATTTTACTCAGTTTTTGAAGGACTACAAGATGGGGGTAGTAATATTTAAGTACTACTACCCCTTTAAACTGTGTGCAAGTGTATCTAGAAGAATTGATGCTGTTTTGAAGGCAAAGGGTGGTCACACCAAATATTTTATTTGATTTAGATCTTTTCTTCTGTCACTCATTATGCATTTTAATTGATGAGTATAAACTATTAACATTTCCATTTTTGAAAGCATTCTTTTTCCACACAAGCCTAAAACTATTGCACATTCCTGTATATGCATGTGTATGTATGTGTTTGTGTGGGTGTGTGTATGTATGTATGTATATATATATATATATATATATATATATATCCTATATAATAATTCACTAAAACATGTGTAACGCCACGTCATGCACAGTAGACACTGCTGCAGTCATGCACAGTAGAGACTGCACCGCTGAGGCTGATACAGAGGTGGACGCTATCAGCCGCGGCACGGGCAGTCTCTACTGCTCATGACTGCCCCATGACCAGGTGGCAGTGGCACTGTGGCCCGTGTAATGGGCTCTTCAACTAGTGTATATATATATATATATATATATATAACTTTTTATTAGAATTTTTCATTTAAACACAAACATGGAATGTACAGTTCAAACAAATAATAAGTGTAACAAACATATTTCCACAATTGAGAAGAACACATATGGACATACACATGAGCAAAAGCCAAATTATTAATAGCTAAAAAAAACATATGTATGATATACACTACCTTCTGGATTCTGAAACCCAGTTACTGAGCTCCCCAAACCGGGAAGGGAACTGGGAGAGTCCAAACGTCAGTAGACAGAAATCAAACAAAAATACAAGGAAAAGCAGGAATGGAGGGAAAAGAGAGGTAAAATCCCCCCCCCCCCCACTGCCAATCCATAAACCAATTTTTTTTAAGGTGGAGGAATAGTTGTATAGTAGTATTAAACCAGATCGGTTAACTTTGAGGAATTACCAACACCAATCACTGCGTCATGGCTGCCAAAGCATAGGTGAATATGACTGAAATTTAGCCCCTAAGTTCCCTAACAGCCATCCAACTAGTGTATTTAAAAGTGAGCATAAAAACATTTTGTCTTCTGCAGAGGGTGCCCACAAATGGTTCCCATAGTTTAGGACATTTTCCTCTGTCAAGTTCTTTATTTTGAATACAATTGTTGAGTGGAGTTTTGCATGGTATAGCATTTTCTCTCTCAATAGTTTGTGAGTAAGGGGGAAGGATTGAACCAAAAAGTTAGGATCCATGTGAGAGCAAGCATGATGGTTAAGTCTAATAACTGGGTTTGTGTTTTAGTGGATTGGGCATCAAAGATGTATAGACCTAGAATGAAGGATGCATCAGGCATGTTTAGTGCAATATGTAAGTGATCCCTAAGAAATGTGCCTTTCTCCAAAAATGTTTAATATGAGGACACTTATAAAACATATGTAAGAGGCTAGCTTTCAGTGTGTTGTATTTGCAGTGTACTATCCTGAAAAAAAAGCTAAGAATAAATCTGAACAGGAGATGCCTGAAATGTCAGTGAGCCATTTATGTGGGCCTGACAGCACTGGGTTATTAAGAAGTGGTGTTAATAGAAATGTATACAGCAGGGTTGTGTTAATGTGGGGGAACATTGTTTGTATCAAGAGACTGTGTGCAAGTGAGGATTCCTCAGTCGTAATAATTTACCTTAAATAGTGTGGCTTGCATATAATGGAATAAATGATTGCCTGGAAGCTAAATGTACTGTGGAAATAGTTAAAGCAAAAGGCCTGAAGTTGTCCAGCATACCTAATGCCTTTTCTCTCCTAGTAGTGGAACCTGTAGTCAGACTTATCATGTTGGAAATCCAAATTTTCCATTAAAAGAAGGAAATATGACTTGTATTTGTTGCGAAAAAGGTGCTGTCTGGTGAATTTCCAATTAATAGTGGGAATTAACAGAAGGTTGGAGTGACAGTGGGTTGGTATTTAGGACTGATTTGCAAAAAGTCTAATATTGGGAAAATGGAACCCCCTTGGATTTGGTTTGGTGTAATTTAAAAAGGCATATTTTTGGCCTATTTCCTTTCCATAGATTTTTTTTATTTACAGTGTATAGTTTTGAGATCATTATTAAAAATATATAGAGGCAGCATTTGTATTTTATAAAGGAGCTGTGAGAAATAGACAATTGTAACAAGATTAATCCACCCTATGAAGTTTGAATGGATTGATCAGTCGTGTAATTCTCATGATATCTGAGCTATTTTTTAAAGTGATAGTAATACTTAACATTCAATAGATTTAGTTCTGTAGATACTTAAAAAATAAATTAATTGCACCGTTTCTGATCTCACAAACCTTTATGGTTTAGGAGATATCAGTCTGCAAAGTTCACCCTTCCCTCCCCTTGTGCTGACGTAAGCTTTCAAAGTTACACAGAGATATTGCAGTCCATAGACTGTCCTGCGTCTCTTTAGCAGAGCCGTGATCGAGGTAGTTACAAATAAATACTTCATTTGATCGGTCTACAACGTGTGCCTGGTTTGCAAGCATACATTGTAGACCGTTCAGATGAAGTATTTCTTTGTAACTACCGTGATCACGGCTCTGCTGAAGAGCCGCAAGACAATCTATGGACTGTGATCTCTGTCTGTAACTTTGAGAGCTGACTTAATCACTATACTCTTAGATATACTATCCCTTAATGAGTCTTTGCCTTGATGTTCAAAAAATACTTTCCCCCAATAAATATAGCATTGGAGACTATATCCCTGACACTGCTAAGTGGCCTCACAAACCTTGAAAATGTACATTTAATTGTAATATTTACTCTTATCTAAATTCTGTTGTGGTCTCTTAATTCAATTTGTTTCCTATTCCCTCCTTCCCTTTCTTACTTTAAATCTCTACTAGTGATCAATTGCTTACACCACTAAATGAAATTTGAAGGAACAGAATGAGCTGATTGGGGTGTGTGGGATTTGAGTACACGAAATTGCAATCAACACAAGACACTTGTTTTTATATGAATAAGAGATATAAGGACAACAGCAAAAACAGATGTTATATTATCTCCCTTTAACACACTACTGTACAATTTTGTTCTAGTTGCCACTGACCCTTTAACACCCCCTTCAAGTAGCTTACCCATTATTGATGTCAAGCTTATCTGTTTATAACTGCTAGGCTGTGACCTTGTCACTTTTTTAAGAAATTCCCCACAGTTACTTCTTGTCAGTTTTCTACCACCATACCCATCTATTTCAAATATACATTGTGCTTAGTGTAACAAAACTACAACTACTGAACTGATCCAATGGTGTATGTTTAGAATTCATGGTCAAACGTGGTCTATGTAGTCAGAGATGTAGAATAATTCAGCTAGAATTTTTGAGACTAAGAATGTTTGGTTTTGGTTTTAACTCACAAATTCAATTTAATTTTATTGTATTCATTCTTTACTAAAGTGTATACATAATATGAAAGTCACTTTGCCTCATTTCATTGATTTGATGTAAGTTGATAAGCCTTATCTGTACTAATGAATTCCTTCCTTTTTCTTAATTTAAATATTTCATATACTACAAATACAATTTGAAAGAATAGGGCTTATCTTTTCTATCAGATTCTGTGACTCCTTAAAAATGAAATCTGGTTCACATTTTAATTTTAAACAAAGCTATTATCAATAATTTTATTAAATCAAACTATTTTCACTATATAATGAATGGTCATGTTGCTTTTAGGAAGTGAAAAGTTTTGTAAGTAGGGATCTTATTGTGACAATGCTGTGCATATTTTAATATTTTAATGTGAAATTGCTTATGTGGGTTGAAAGAAACTGACCAGACTCATTTGGACATCTCTACTGGAATTTGGAGACATGCTTTTCTCATTTGGCCATCTCTCTTCACATGGACTGGGGGTTTCCTTCCTTCCTTCATGATTCATTGTCTTGCCCGCACAATATAGGTATTACTGGTAATAGAGTCTAGAATTACATCCTAGCTAGTTAATGCAAACCAAAACTTCCTTAAACTGTCATAAGCAAATCAGAATTACACATACTATATTTTGTTGATCTACCTTTGATCTTTTGATATTCAGAAAGCATACGGAAGCTATGAAGGCAATTGTTAACAAAAAGTGACAGAAATTCCCTAGTTTTATCTTATGTCTCATTATTACAAAGAATCAAAGTCTCTTCTCAAATTCTGCACTTCGTGTGTCAGTCTGTGATTTGTGACTATCAGCGGAAGAAGGAAGGATTACCTAAGCAGATTACAGGGAGATCATGACCTTATCATTTCAGAGCATTGTGAAGGTTTTGGTTAAACCTTTATTGATTGGACTATAATATAATTTAAGAATTTTGAGTCATACCTTCTATATTACATAGAGAGTATATGGCTCTGATGAAAGGGCTGCTTGTGGAGTCCAAGCCCTATTTTGGCCATTTATTTTCTGTTTTTTTTTTTGTTGTTAAAAAGAAAATAAATACATTTCACCTTCTAATGGTCCCTCTTCGTTTTGCCCTTTTGCCTTTGTTCACGAGATAACATCTTCAATCAGTTCTGGATGTCGTGTCCATGGATGCAGACATGACAACCTACAAACTGAAGGAGGCAGAGTCAACTTAACCCATTCAGGACCTGAAGGGTGCAAAAATGGGAGATTATAAGGAAATGTTAGATCTCCTTTAATATTACTGGTGCACAGCAGGATGTGGTGATTAACCCCTTAAGGACCCTTGACGTACCAGGACCGTCACGGTCCTTGATATACTCAAGGACCGATGACGGTCATAGTACGTCACATACTTTTTACTTACAGCGCTCAACCGGGAGTGCTGTAAGTAAAAATAGGGCCTGAAATTGACCGCTCCAAGATTGGAGCGATCTCTATCAGGCCCCATAATGACGCGCCGATACACGCGACAGGTCACGTGTACCGGCACGTCCAAGTGCGCCTATGCGGTCATTATGGGAAGGAAATGTCCCATGACCGCCGGTCCTTAAGGGGTTAAAGTGATAGTAATATTTCACAAAAACAGCAGCTCCAATTAATCTTCATAGCAATTGAGCCACAGAGAGTGTTATTTCAATACTGTCAGAGTTGTAGTTCAAGAGTCATTGAACGATGAAGTTTCCACCTCCCACCCCTTTTACCTAGTGTAAGCCCCCACTCTTCAGATGTGGAATCCAGTCCATAGACCAGACAGCACACATCAAAGGTCAATATTCTACTGTGAGAACAATGAAAGCCCTGCCCCCCTTGACAGGTTGTTCAGCTTTTTCCCTTATCTTAATTGAAGATTGTCCCTCTCTGCAAGGAGGTTTCTCCACGTTTCCTGTTATATTCTTCATTCGGAAGTGCATTTTTTAAACTTTAACATTTTTGAGACAAGTGGGAAGATGCACTAAGGTGGGAAAAAGATGTGATGTGGAGATGTTATTCTATGGAACCAATGCTCTACGATTTCTCAGGTGGGAGAGTAATTAGTGCACTGGCACCACAGAATAACAGAAATTGGAGCAGGGATATCACTGGTAACATCATCACCACTTTACCATCTATTTATCAGGAAACCTCTCAGGAGGTACTCTTGCTGAGTATGGACATCTTGTCTCAGACTTAATTTTGTAAAAAGCATTTTACTGCCCCTTGAAGGAAGGCAATGCTAACTAAAATCACCTGGAAAAAAGGGGGAGGGTTAAAAGACAAAAAGGCTGCTCTCATCATAGTTGTTGGGACTGTTAGTGGAATTACAGTGCTAAAACAACATTAAGACCTACAAATTAAATGTATTGATACACTTTTAAGTTAAAAGAACAGGAATTCTCAGCTTCAGCCCAAAGGAAACGCCAACAGGTCAGGTTTTCAGGACATCTCTAATTAAGCACAGGCAGCTTAATCACTGAGACACAGATTATTCACCTGTGGTTGAGCTGGGATATCTTGAAAAAGCTGACCTGATAGCATGGCCCAAGATTTAATGTTGAGATTAGGGAAGGGCAAAACTGTCTCCAAAGAAAAACAGGAGAAAAATGGCACTTCCCACCAAGCATGACATTTTTTTGAGAAAAGAGCAGATTTTCTGCTTTTTTGAGTAGCTAATTGCATTGAAATCAATGGGAACAATGAATTTCCCCTCACCATGTGACAAATTTCCCTTCTTTTACTTCAGGCATAGAATAAAAGGGGTGTCAGGTTCCCAAAGCATGCCCTTCTCTAATAAAGTAGAGTAGACGTTTAGTTTATACTTGTAGGCAGGAAATCTTGAGGAGTCTGGGGGGCACTTTGGGGAAGAGGAAGGGAGAAAGGAGAGTGACCACAAATAGCCCAACATTCTGGTAGACTGGGAAGACACAGCCAGTTGTGATCCAAGTTCTTTCCTGATCTGGATATTATCTCTGTGCTAGGGGTGTCTATGGGTGAGGGAAATGCGCAAAGGAGATTTACTTCAAATACAGCAAAATTCTGTGTGACTGAGTGGATGGGAAAGCATAGGTAGCTGTGATCCAAGTTTCTTCCTGATTTGGCTGTTATCTCTGTGCTAGGTAAGTCTGTGAGTGTGAAAAGGAAGCAAAGAAGATTTACCCCAAATATCCCAAAATTTTGTGTGACTGGGAAGCTGCTCCTGTTGCAGAAAGTGATGGGGCTGTTGCTGGTACTTCTCATGCTGGATTAGCTTCCATCACCTTTATAGCAGGACCAGTGGATTCACCAGATACTGAGGATGATTAGGCTCCTGCATCTTTCCCTACCCCTTCAGCATCTGTCTCCCCTGATTTCATGATGCATACTCCTGTTGCTGGAACATAGTCCCATTCTTTCCATGCTAAAAGTAGTAAACATTCATTCATGCTGTATATTTTAACCAGCTCTGCCAAAAGCAGTGGCAGTAATACAGCCTCCCTTCACGTTTCAGAGTTGGGTACACCAGAGGCAGATATCGCCTCACTTTAGGAGTCAGCCGAGTATGCCTTCTTCTCTGATAAGTAACTGAATCATGGTGTATTATATCATGCAATGTTGGTAATCATCTCTCACTGAGCAGATAGGTGTGCACTGCATTCCAAAGCTTTGTAAAGAATACTTATCTGCTCAGTGTAATTTAATACTTCACAATGCAATATCCATGTATCTGTTCAGTGTAAAGTATTGCACTTGTATGTGCTCAGTGTAGTGTAGTGGGTTTTAATTATATGTACATCTATCTGCTCTGTGAAATGTAGTGCAATGTATTACATTGCATGTGTATGTGCTCCATGCAATGCAGTGTCGTGTAATGCACTACATATCTATCTGCTCCATGCAATGTAGTGCATTGCAAAGCACTGTACACCTTTCTGCTCCGTACAATGCACTGTGTGGCGCAGATAAGTGTGCAGTGTATTGCAGAACAATTTGTGGATACCCCACACACACACACACACCCTGTTCCCATGTGGCTGTCCAGCATCCTACTTTCAAAGGGTTGTTGCATGATATGTTATGTCTCAATACAGATGGTTCTGTTGGAGTACCCGGCTCTGGCAGGGAGGGGGAAGAGATCACTAACAGTAGCAGATATCTTTAGCACCACTACATACACATAGATGTTCAGCATTTAAGTGTATAGGTTCTGGGATGAAGCCAATACGCTATGGAGAATGTATTGGGAGGGAACTTTATACTAGGTTCAGTGTGTCATTAAGTCCTTTTATGGAGTTAATGCAGTCCTCTCCAGCAATCGTGGGCTTGGAATGCAAGATATGGTGCAGTTGATTTGGTAGAGAACTACCCATGAGGAACTGGGGGTATTAAGCTCATGGGTTTATTTGGTTGAGGTGGGCATATATCCTCTTTATAACATTTGACACTTCTAAAACATACATTTGGAACATTCTTATAGAGAGATTTGTTATGTGTAACATGGCAGTTTATGGGAAATGGACAGTGATGTGTCTCACAGTCATGTAGTGTACAGCAACCAGTGGGACAACTGATACATGACAATTATCTGAAATGTGTGAACATTCATTTTTTGGGAAATGTTACAAACATGTAAACAGGGAGATTTGATGCTGGGAACTGTGGAGAAGTTAGTTTACCCACTAGCCAACCAGCAAGAAGTGCAACAAGCTCAAATCCTTAATAGATGGTGGAGAGACCCAAAATAAAGGAGTCATACACACTCCCAGGATACACTGACAGCACATGCATTATCTTGCAAGCGCTGTTGCATATAACCTGCACATTAACGGAATAGGTCCCCTTGAGATGACAATAGATCTGCTCCTTGTGTGTGTGGGAGGCATATTAGCACATGGATACAGTCAATGGCTCCAAGGAAGTTGGATAACCCAGCTAATCGATAAAAGCCTAGTTTACTGGCTGCCACCCAGATCTTTCCTCTGGAAAAAACACAAATATGTGCAAATGCCTCTTTATTGCTGATATTACAGGCACAAGAAAGTGAGAGAAAGCTGATTGCTAAACTCTTTCATGGTGCAGGAGGTGATCTGGAATGACCCTGATGCAAAAATGTGTAGACAGTTGTGTAATTTAACAAACCTGTATTGGCATGGCTGCAGGATGTAAAGGGGTCAACATAATATTTGATCAAAACATGCAACTGCATAGTAGATGCACCACTGAATCTACAGCGATGATTAATTTCATCTTCACACATATCATCCAACATGGCATAGAGCCTTCAAAGAGTGCATTTTGTCCTCTTATTACTTCTCAATGGCTTTATAAGAAATAACCAGGTATTGGTTATTTTCCCTACTAATCATGGAAGTATACATCATGATACACTCATTGCAATGCCAGCAATTACTTTATAAATGTTCCCCAGTTCTTTTTCAGGTAACCTATTAGAATATTATACTATTTTGTTGTGAACTAAAGGCAAGTGGGAGCATGTAAAAAAGCAATAACATTTCTGACCAAAGAAAAGTTTGTATGCACTAAGGTCTTGCACTCAGTTGATGAGGCTGAAATAAGACAAGCATTCATCAAGTTAAGGCCCTGCCACATCACCCCTACTGATCTAGAGGAAAGCAGAAAAAAACCCACTGAATACATTTCCAATTAAGCATCAAGTGAGTAAAGAACTAATTTCCTGACTTCAAATGGCAGTTGCGTATTTCTCTGGATCAACATCCTATCTGGCATCAAAGCAATTGTCATAATTCTCTACATTGTTCTGAGCTAGAAAGGTATCAATTACTTTTTTGAAATCAACTACAGTATATGTAAGCACATTAAAAGAACATTTTGTACTGACATGTCCACATTGCAGTTTGTTCTTGAAGGGGTAGGCATATCTGGATGTGCCATTCTGCTTCATCCAAGTGTAATCTTAGAGCTAGGTGCCGAAGTACTAGGCACCAAACCGTTATACCAGCTCCAGGAGTGATATACAGTTTTTTTGTTCCAAGATAGTGTACCTTCATGCTCTAAAAGCAATGTGTTGGATGCCTCTCTTGCACTCAAATGGCTAATAGATTTGTGCTATCACAGTGCAGAAAAAACCGTGGCTGTGCTTTATTTAATACTAGTTGAACAGCCCATTACACGGGCCACAGTGCCACTGCCACCTGGTCGCGGGCCAGTCACGTGCAGTAGAGACTGCCCGCGCCACGACTGATACAGAGCTGGACGCTCCTTCGGAGTGCCCAGCTCTGTATCAGCCACGGCACGGGCAGTCTCTACTGCACATGACTGCAGCACGCGCAGCAGTGTCTACTGCGCATGTTGTGGCGTTACACACTATTTAGCGAATTATTATATAGGATAACCCGGAAGTGCTGGTGCTTTTCACTTCACTTTGTGGACATTTCATTTGAAGATGCACACATTCTCTGTGCTTCTTTTTCTCCATCAGGCCTGTACAGTGGCAGTTTCCTGCTATTGCAACAAACATCACACAGGACCAGGTGAAACAACAAAATGTTTCCCTACAAGACCCAGAGACAGCCACTGTACAGATCTGACTGCCAGAAGATACAAGGAGAATGTCTCTTTTCAACTTCATATGAAATAGTTGAAAACCATATATGATGGTAGTTAAAAGTACCAGTGCTACTGGGCTTTACTAAATAAAGTGCAAAAACAGTTTGCTCTGTCCTGTGACCGCATACATCTAATAAATAGGCCATTAAAGGTGTTCCTGTATTTTTCCATTATACAGAATGTCTCATTCAAAGATAATTTAGATTTTTAGAAAATTAGGAATTATACAACAGACCTATCTGTTACCTTAATTGCTTTGTGCATACAAATATAGCTTGACCTGAGACTGTGGTATTAAGCTAACACCTAAATTCTACTGCACCATGATATTGAGCCTTATGCATAAAGTTAAAGAGCCGTATGTTCAAAAGAAAAGTGGAGGATTTCTGGTGCAAACCAACTATGCTATAGGGAGGAACTAAATATTTTTAAAAATGCCCATTGATTTAAATGGGTATTTTAACCCCATGAATGCTAGAGAGGTCTCCAACGCATTACAATCAAGGGGTTAAAATGGCTTTTGAAAATGAATGGGAGTTTTTAGTTGTCACCTCCAGGGAAAATGGTTTGCCCCAGAAATCCTCCATTTTTCTTTTGAACATACAGTAGAGACACAGTTCTGGGGAAAACCAACAGCACTATAAGAGAAATAAAACTTCACCAAAGTCCCTTCCATTTAAATATAACTTGAATGCTACAGTGGTCACCATTGTTTTGCAAACCTATGTGATAGAGCACTTGCTTACATTCACTGGGTTAAAAGCCCTATTTAAAGGGGCAGGAAACTTTTTTTTAATGAAAAAATATATATTTTATGGCTTTCCTGTTGTGTAAAATAAGGGTTCTCCCACTGGTGAGACATGCATATATCCAGAGTTTTTACTGTTTAAACCTGTGGGGTTTTGTTTACATTAGCAGCCCCTCTAGTGGTCAAATTACAATTAGATATTCTATTACATTATAATGGAGAGGAAAGTCAGCGAACTACAGTTCTTCCTAGAATGTGATAGAAACTGCTGAGTCACTTCCTGTCAGTAAGCACAGTAAATTTACTTCCTAATTATTTGAACTGTTATAAATTTTGACAGATTTGGGAGTGCCCTTGTTTTACAAAGCAAGATTAGTTCTATAACACCATACCTCCCAAGTGTCCCTCTTTAGGAGGGACAGTCCCTCTTTTAGACCCAAATCCCTCTGTCCCTCTTTCCCACCCTGATGTCCCTCTTTTTAGGAAATCAGATTGTGTAGTGTGCATATATGTGTATCATACTGCTCTACAGCAATAAAACTCACATTATTGTTTGTTTAAATGTTAATATATGTGTTTATAAATTAGTCTGTGTACATAAAATACTTTTGTCTTGTTATAAGTAATTTATTAGGTTACACAAGGAGGTGTCAATAGGTCATGAAATAACCTAAACATTCTCGGTAATGGCCCTCCCACCAGCCACACCCTAAAATGCAAGTGTCCCTCTTTGGCAATTTGAAATGTTGGGAGGTATGTAACACACACAACAAAAGTTTAATGCTCTTTTCAATCAATGAGAAGCTGTATTTGGTTCTTACAGTGTAGTTGCATTATAAAATATTGTACCATTATAGTACATTATATGTATATGATATATATGAGTAATACAGAATGTTTCAGTGAAGCTTTGCAGAAAAATTCAGTAGGTTCAATTAAATAAAAATGTGTATTGCAGATGTTTATTAAAAAAAAAAACAGCATTAAAACACATTGGTGAAAGTTTCATTTTCTAACAAAAATGAAAGATTTCAGGGATAAAGCCAAGTTTTCCAAAGAATGGTTAAAATAAAATAAGTATTCATTTACAATAATTGTTATTAATTTTGTGTGATTTTGTATCTGAAATCCATGGCAGGTACATGAGCGTAGACTGGAAGTGGGAGGGTGTGCCTCCTCTTCAGCTGTTATTGGACTGCTATTCCCCTCTTGGTTTGCCCTAGCATTGGACTACAAGTTGTAATATCAGATTATCATGTTTAAAGATATGAGATGCTCATTGAGAATGAACAAAAGCGGATGTTGCATTTTTTATGGATACTCACTGGCAGAAGCATCACATTTTAGCTCTCTAGTGCCATTACAGAGGAGAAGTATCCAGGTGCATATTAGAAAAATCCTGCTCAATAAAGGCAATAACCTCCCGAAATAACAGGATAGTCATCTCTGCCCGAAAATACCAGTTAATCCCAAATGTACAGTACATTTCTACCCATGTTGGGCCTTGTAATCCAAAAATGGAATTCTTGCTCTCAATGCCTAGGGGAATCCGCTGTACCTCACTGGGGAGCCCCCATGAAAAAGCTGAACCGTAAGTCAGGAGCTATCTGGTATTCCAGTGCAGGGGGACTTGTCTGCCATTTCAAAACTGGTCCACCATTTTGGGTGGGACTAATCTGATATGTACAGAATTTCTTCTCTGTAATGGCACTAGAGAGAACTAAAATGTGATGATTCTGAGCAGTGATTAGCTACAGAACAAGCAATATCTGCTTTTGTTCATTCTTAGTCAGCCTCACACATATTTTGGCTTTGCAATATCAAATTAGGACATACTTTCATTGTCCTCAATGAGATATGCATTGCCTCATTCCTTATTATATTACCATTTTGAAATTGTTCATTGACTTTTTTCCATGTAATTAGAAGAACAAACAAAAACCTCCCATCCCTTATTCTGGTACACCCAAATTCTTGACACCCATACATAGGCAAAATTGGATGTAGCTAATGGAATATTTCTATCATAGAAAAATTCTGCTAGAATCTGCTTTATCCCAATCCTATTATTCTTGTAGTATCCAGTGTTGAAGTCAACTCTAAAATTTTTGGATCTTTTGATGAACAGCATTTTTTGTGCTATTTTTTAATGTATTTTCAGTCTGCATAAAACCTGATATACTGTAGAAGTCTCCAACATGGTGTTTCTTAATGCAGTGAAAGACCTCTCCAGTATCCTAGAGGTTAATGCTAATCATGTCATTCACCTCTTGTTTTCTCTGTTACTGATTGGTGCCTGGCTTATATTGCAAAGGAAAATGTTATCAAGGGTTTTATCTCCAAACTTTTCCATAGACCTCCATGGAAATTTGAGTGCACTTACCAACTGCAATGTAATCTAGTCCTGGACCACCAAAGAGTTTGGTTTATCAAAGGAATATCCTATATAATAATTTGCTAGGATGTTTGTCATGATGCAGCCATGCGCAGTAGAGACTGCCTGCATTTGGGCAGTCTCAACTGCGCATGATTGCATTGCGTGAGTGAGGCAACGCAAGACGGCATTGCGTAGAGCAGTGAAGTAGCAGCCTCTTAACCCTTTGAGTGCCAGAGGGGTATGCAATGCATTGCAAAGCAATGCATTGCATACCCCTCTGGCCCTCAAAGGGTTAACATTACCCGGACCTTGGCCTGTGTACATGGGCTTTTACACTAGTAAAATAATATTTTAGGACTAAAACATAAATGTTATGTAGAAATTACAGCTTTAACCCTTTGCAATGCATTGTGTACCCTCCCAACACTCATGTGGGGGCAGTCCACAAATATCCCCCCAAAAGCCTTGAGGCCATCTGTGTGATTATTCCTGAGGCCTTTTGTCTGTTTATGAGTACTCTGGTTCTACTGATGTACACATTATAAATATGTGACTTTTGCAGGTGAGTGTGCCCCCTTGTTTTTGCTTTTATCCTGACAAAAATGCCAACCAGTGACTTTGTTTTGTGATCCCAAAGTGAACTGTAATGTGTAGTACAAACGTCTGTGTATAACAGTTACAACTGACAAAATCACATAAAAATTATTGTCTTTACTTTAAATATGATTGTTTGTAAAGGATATGTTTTATTATGACAATATAATTGTAACAAAATATCAAAGTTATGAACTGAATGTACAAAAATTTAAGACTTTATTGTCAACATAACAAACAACAATATATTAGCTTTATTTGTGTTCCTTGCCTCATTTTAGAACTTGAAGCGAGGTAACTTCTGGTAGCATAAAGCGGGACCTTGACTCCATAAATTGTTTTTATTTTTTACTGTCGACCTGTTTATTGAGGAAGCTCTGTGTGAGGTTAGGGATGATAGGAGCTGTATTCCTCAACAGCTGGAGGTCCAGCAATTAACTAGGTTTGGACTAAGGGAATTATTGATCATTGTCAGACTGCCTCATGGACTCAGTGCGATGCATATAGAACTTGAGACAACGCACAACATCCAACAGATGAAGATCCCCTCTTTGTCAGAAGTAGGGTTAGGACAGAAGGAAGGGACCTCAATCTCCTGATTAATGTGGAACTCTGACACCACCTTCGGGAGAAACTCTTGTGAGGTGCGAAGCACCGCTTTGTCCTTGTGAATGACCAAAAAGGGCAGTCTACAAGACAGAGAAGAGAAGAGCGCAACATCTAAGAGCACCTCCGTGTATATTCCAGAAACAGCGCTAAAAAATATATTGTACTTACAAGATCATTTCTTGTAAGTTGCAAGAAGCCCAAATTTCAATCGTTCATCAATTGCAGGGAACTCCAAGGTCTTCAACCAGAATCAACCATATGGATATCTGTAAACCTCCACCAGGAGCAAAGAGAGAAGAAGATCCTCTAAGGGTAACACTGTATGATGTATATGTTAAGTGCCCCCAGAAAAGATCCTACTCACCAAATGTACACGAAAGTAAAACCAATAAAACAGATGCCAAACGTGCGTATGACAAATAGAGATATGATACTTTATTTTCCTTTCCAACGCGTTTCGTACGTCACAGCGTACTCGGCATTCAAATCAGAGAGTTGGAAAGATCAGCTATCCGCCATGAGGGAGATCGAGGCGAGGCTTGAGAATCCCGCCACATACCGGAAGTGAAGCCGGCGGAAGAGAGACACACAGCTATCACCTCGGTCCTCACCATGGCAACCTGTAACGCCGATCATGCCCAGTGTTGTACTGGCAAATGTACAAAAAGACAGCAGATAAACAAAAGACAAAAAATAAATAAAAAACAGAAAGCAAACCACAAGCACATTATAAAACATCTAGAGAAACATATATAAAAAAACCTATCTTAGGACAACCATTATGAAATGATATGTAATATTTAAAACAGTGTTATTATAAAACATACAAGTACAGTCATAAGATCTATACGCTTAAAATTCTAAGATTTTTTCAATAAAATAATATACTTGAAGACAATTTTATATCCAATAGTGCCAAAGATAAACATTTATATAGGTATTTTTATAGGTTATATATAATGTATATTACTGACACAATAGATGACACCCTAACAATGTACATAAAATGTATATGTGATGGGATAGGTAAAGTCACATTAAAAAAGACTAAATGATGTACTATATATACTGAGAGACTCCAGTTCCCCGCCATTTTAATATATGCCCCTCTGGAGGATTAGGAAATTTTAGTATATGTGGAGTGGAACATATTTCTATTTCCACTCCCAATAGATTTGCCCAACTGTGCCATCGAGAGGCCTTTTGGATTTACCATCTGGGCACTTTATCCCCGGGGGGACTAAATGAGGAACTTGAGGTCAGTAATTTTCTTTAGTTTCCATTCTGGTTTGTACTTCTCTATATGTTTTCTATTTTTTTACTTTTTCATTTTGAGTATACATCACTTTCGTGGTCTGGAGTCTCTCAGTATATATAGTACATCATTTAGTCTTTTTTAATGTGACTTTACCTATCCCATCACATATACATTTTATGTACATTGTTAGGGTGTCATCTATTGTGTCAGTAATATACATTATATATAACCTATAAAAATACCTATATAAATGTTTATCTTTGGCACTATTGGATATAAAATTGTCTTCAAGTATATTATTTTATTGAAAAAATCTTAGAATTTTAGGCGTATAGATCTTATGACTGTACTTGTATGTTTTATAACAACACTGTTTTAAATATTACATATCATTTCATAATGGTTGTCCTAAGATAGGTTTTTTTATATATGTTTCTCTAGATGTTTTATAATGTGCTTGTGGTTTGCTTTCTGTTTTTTATTTATTTTTTGTCTTTTGTTTATCTGCTGTCTTTTTGTACATTTGCCAGTACAACACTGGGCATGATCGGCATTACAGGTTGCCATGGTGAGGACCGAGGTGATAGCTGTGTGTCTCTCTTCCGCCGGCTTCACTTCCGGTATGTGGCGGGATTCTCAAGCCTCGCCTCGATCTCCCTCATGGCGGATAGCTGATCTTTCCAACTCTCTGATTTGAATGCCGAGTACAAAAGCAAGCAGCAAACAAGTATGTGTATTATTTTATATCTATTTCCCTGACGAAGTACGCTGTGACGTACGAAACGCGTTGGAAAGGAAAATAAAGTATCATATCTCTATTTGTCATACGCACGTTTGGCATCTGTTTTATTGGTTTTACTTTCGTGTACATTTGGTGAGTAGGATCTTTTCTGGGGGCACTTAACATATACATCATACAGTGTTACCCTTAGAGGATCTTCTTCTCTCTTTGCTCCTGGTGGAGGTTTACAGATATCCATATGGTTGATTCTGGTTGAAGACCTTGGAGTTCCCTGCAATTGATGAACGATTGAAATTTGGGCTTCTTGCAACTTACAAGAAATGATCTTGTAAGTACAATATATTTTTTAGCGCTGTTTCTGGAATATACACGGAGGTGCTCTTAGATGTTGCGCTCTTCTCTTCTCTTTTTTGTGCACTAGTGTTTGCGTGGGTGTTGTCCAGGACACCTTTAGAAGAAGCTGCATACCTATACACACCTGTGAACATATTGGCTGAGTTCATACACTGACTTTATTTCTATATATGTTCAGTCCTTTACCCAGTAGGAGCGCATCAAATTTCTCTTTTAGTCTACAAGACAGGGCATGCAGCTCCGCATCAGGTCGAACAGTAACAATTGCCAGGAGAAAGGCCATCTTCCACGTCAGCAGACGCAGAGGAATGGTAGCCAACGCCTCAAAGGGAGGATGCTGGAGGACTCCGAAAACCAGGTTAAGATCCCACTGAGGAGCAGGGGACTTAAACACCGGATGGGTCTGAGCAACACCCTGGAAGAAAACCTTGACATCAGGAATGATAGCAAGATGCCTCTGAAAGGAGACAGAGAGCGCAGAAGTCTGAAACTTAAGAGAACTCAGACTGAGATCCTTATCCACACCATCCTGGAGAAAGGAAAGAACTGTAGAAAGGTCAAAATCCTGAGACAGGTCCTTGTCAGCACACAAGTCAGAAAGGTAGACCAAACACGAAGGTAGGTCTTAGAGGAGACAGGCTAAAGGGCACTAAGCATAGTAGCCACCACTCCAGAAGAAAATCCTTTCTTCTTCAAAACTGAGGATTCATTCTCCCTGCCGTCAAAGCCAGACAATGAATGTCTTCCTTCCAGAGGTAACCCTGTACAAGAAGGTCTGGACGGGGGGAAAGTCGAAGAGGTTCTGCCACTGAGAGGTCCAGAAGCTCCGGAAACCAAGCCTGCCGGGCACAGTACGGAGCAATCAAAATGACTGGGCAGTGCTCTATTCTCAGCTTCTGAAGAACTCTGTTCAACAGAGGAACAGGGGGAAAGATGTAATCCAGAGGAAACGTCCACAGGATCGACACGGCATCCACTGCCAGAACCATGGGATCGCCCAGCGGGAGCAAAACATTGGCACCTTCCTGTTGTGCCTGGCTGCCATCAGGTCGATTCGCGGAAGACCCCACTGCTGGATGATAAGATTGAACACCTCTGGACAAAGCTCCCACTGTGTGTCGACTGAGGAAGTCAGCCAGAACATTGTCTACTCCAGGAATATGAACTGCGGAAATGGCAGGGACATGCTCCTCTGCCCAAGATAAAATAGCGTTGACCTCTAGCCAAGCTGTGTCCAACTGTGCCCTGACCGGGCAATTCTCCAGTTGCCGTGTCCAGTGATGTAGGGCAAGAAATATCTTCCGAAGCTCCAGAACGTTGATGGGAAGGAAAGATTCCTCCTGAGACCACCGGCCCTGAACACTCAAGTGCCCCAGCACTGATCCCCATCCGGAGAGGCTGGAATCCCTCTTCACTATGGTCCAGAAGGGCAGCAGGAAGGGTCTGCCTTTCAGGAGATTGTTCAGGTCGAGCCACCATGAGAGAATCTGCTCCACTTGAAGAGGGAGAGACAGGGATCTTTCCAGGAGATCTGAAGGCCAGGATCAAAACCCTCTGAAGTTCCCTGGTGTGAGCAATGGCAAACGGAACTGTTTCTATGGTGGAAATGAACTTCCCCACCAAGGAAGACAACTTCTTGGTTGGAACCGGATCCAGAGACAGATAGCTTGGACCTTCATTGCTATCTGATGAGCCACTTTGTCCGTCAGAAACACCATACCCCTCTGAGTGTCGAAGAGGAGGCCCAGAAAGACCATCTTCTGAGAAGGAACAAGGTCTGACTTGTTCAAGCTGATTATCCACCTGTGATGGAAGAGAGCATGAATGCAGTCCTGCACCTGCTGGTGAAGGAGTTCTGGAGACAAGGTCTTCAGAAGGAGGTCGTCCATGTATGGAGTCACCCTGATGCCGTTCCAATGTAGGATGGTGATCAATGCTCCTGGGACTCTGTTGAAGACTTGAGGAGCCGTGGTCAGGCCAAAGGGGAGGGCAGAGAACTGGAAGTGCCCTCGGTCGCAGGCAAAGCGGAGATACTGCCGACTGTCTGGATGAATGGTGATGTGCAGATAGGCATCTTGAAGATCCAAAGAGGCCAGGAATTCCCTAGGAGACATGGCCACTATCACTGTGCGCAGAGACTCCTGGCAGTACTGGGACCTCACCACAAATGAGTTGAGATCCTTCAGATCCAAAATGGGGCAACAGCCCCCATCCTTTTTGGAAAACACAAAGAGGTTGGAGTAGAATCCCAAGTCCCTCTCCTGAGGGGAAACTGGCTCCAGGATGACCTTGTCTAGCAGGGTCTGAATAGCGTCCTCAAAAAGGCATCTCTTTTCTGCTTCCAAGGGAGAACGAGAAACAAAGGTCCTTGGAGGAGGAAGAGAGGTGAAGGGAATCCTGTATCCCAAGGCCACCACTTGTAAAACCCATGGGTCCACCACAGAGGCCTTCCAGGTAGAAAGTTGATGGCGTAGGCAGTCACCTACCTGCGGGTGGGGACCTGGGTGTGGTGAGTCATGCAGAAGAAGGTTTGGAAGCCTTAGGCTTCATGGAGGACTTGGCTGTCCATTGCTGCTTAGGTTTGGATGAGATGTGTGTAGCCGGAGGGACCGTCTGGGTCGCTTGTCGTGAGTCTGCCTGAAAGGGACGAAAAAGCTGATTCCTTTTGACAGGCTCCTTCTTCTCAGGACAACTGGCAGGTGAGAACTTTTTCCTCCAGTGGCCTCGTTGATGAGATCCTTGCGCTCAGGCCCGAACAGGGAAGAGCCCTGAAAAGGCAAAGACAGGAGAACCTCCTTAGAGGCCGTGTCAGCTGACCAGATCTTAAGCCAAAGAGCCCTACTGGCTACCGTCGCACAGCATCAAAGAGAGCGGCAGAGACATAATGCTGAGCCTCAGCAATGTTAGCGAGAAGCCGCAACATGTCAGATGTAGGGGCTCCTTGATAGACAGCAGAATTGAGCTGTTCAATCCAAACAGCCACAGCCCTATTTACCCATGCAGCAGCAAAGGTAGAGCGAAGGGCAGTGCCCTCTGTCACAAAAATAGCCTTGAGAGAAGTCTCACACTTCTTGTCAGTCCAGAGCAGAGGCATCAGCCATTGGCAAGGCAGTCGTGAGTGAGGGCCATTTCAGAAAACGGGTAAAGTTTAGCAAACTTCTTAGACACAGAATGTTTCTTGTCTGGAAATTTCCACTCCTCTGACACTAATCTGTCAAGGGTGAGATTAGGTGGAAAGCAAGCATGGGGCCTAACAGGCTCCTGGAAAACATCAGGGGGTCAGAAGACGCCTCCCGTACCAAGGGAATGTTCAGGGTGGACAACATAGCCCTGATCAGGCCCTCAGCTGAGGGAATGGGGTCCACCTCAAAGGGGTCCCTAAAAAACTGAGATGAAGGAACAGCTGAATGGTCATCATCATCAGAGTCCACCAACAATTCCTCCTCAGAGGAATCAGACACATAAGGTACACCCGGCAGTTTAGGCTGGGAAGACCTGATAGGGACTGGGGTCTGCAACGAGTGGAAGACCCCCTGTAAAGTGGATGGAAGAAGTTGTAAGGTGGACCGGAGGTCCCTGGTAGTAGCCTTAAACTCTTGCATCCATATTGGCTCTAGTGCATGGCTGGAGGACCCAGCAGGGAAGTCAGGGGCAGCAGCGCATGCTGGGAAAATATGACCTGAGTATTCTCTAGGTAACGAGGTGAATATAAAAGAATAAAACCACTCAAAAGCCCACTAGAATAAAACAGTAGACCCAAAAAAACACCAGTGCCATTAGGAAAAGTGTCCAAAGCCCCCAAAAATGTGCTAACCAGCAACAAAAGGGTTAAGTTACCACATAAACTTGTTTCAAACACCTCACAGACATACAGAAATAAACCCAATGAGTGCATGAGTATGTAATAGGAACTCCAAATGAGACCCCTGAGTGGAGGGGAAGCATAGGACATGTGGACCTCAGCACTCAAAAGGTGCTCACCTTTTTCAGCGGGTCTTCTGTCTTCAGATTACCGTATATCAAGAAGAAGCCTCAGTGGGCAACTCCTGGGGAAAGAACTTGCAGCCAAGATTTTCCCCCCAGGGCTTACGTCCACAAAAATACCTGGTAAACTGAGTTATCCACATTTGGGTGATGGGAATTATCAGTGATGGTAATCCGCCTAATAGTGGTATTCCATATTTAACAGAAAATAATAAAGAATTAAGAAGCTAAAACTATAACAGAGCTGTTTTCTTGCCTTCTGTTTTGACCAAGGAACAAATCTTACTGGTTGGGGATTGGCTAGCTGCAAGCTAAGGAAAGGAGGTAGGCTCCACCCAGCGGTCACTTATCAGAACTGTTCCTGCCTATTAAAGGGGCTGATCATCTACACAAAGTTACCAGTAACCTGTATTGGATGAAGTCTATAACACAGTTATATCTAAATGTGAGTACAATTTATTTGTTTTATTGTTTAATTTATTTAGTGTGATAAGACACTATTGGAACCCCTGTGTTCTTCTTTTTGTATTTTATGCAATAATCCAAGTCACTTTAGGCAATCCCCAATGCTGTTTCAGAGTATATGAGCTCGCCACTCTGTGATGCCATGCCTTAGATGGATGGTGAGTCTGTGCACTGATATTGTCCGAAGTTGCCAGCGTGGGCTTCACCCTCATGTCCACTCCTGTCAAAATAATGTCCTCCTGTCAGCTCTCTGCAGTCCAGGCTAACAATGCCCTACTGCCACCCTGGGGTGTGGCTGACACTGATTCCTTGTATATATATTTACTTAGTGTGGCTGTGTTAGTCCAGTGTTAGATGCGGAATTAATGAGTATTGCAGTATGGGATGATACCTTTTTTTATTGTACTAAAATTCATCTGATTGCCCCAGGTACTCAGGGAGTACTTGGTGTCTGGACTATGTACAAGAGCCTGGCACTCCAATAATAGCAACATGTTTGTAAAATGTAGCTTTCATTCAACATCTTTCAAAAGTCATCCAGTGCTTTGATCTCAAAACAGCACTTTCCCCAGAGATATGCCCTTTATTCCTGACCAAATTTCTGTTCTGGCACTGAAACTTTGGATGACTTTTAAAAGATGTAAAATAAAAGCTAATTTTATATACATGTTGCTATTCTTGGAGTGCCAGTCTTTAAGAAATAGTGCAGACAACTATGATTGAAGGGATCTCCATAACAAAAGTCCCTGTCCTTAACACCTTCAGGACCATGTGACCATCAGACGATTTTAACCATAAGGACCGGTGACTGTCATGGCACATTACATATTTCTACTTACAGTTTTCCTGTGGGAGCACTGTAAGTAAAAACTGAGTCTGAAATTGACCACTCCAGGATTGGAGCTGTCTCTCTCAGACCCCAGCTCGGCGTGCCAGTACGTGTACCAGGTCATATGTACAGGCGTGCCGGCAAGGATCAAACGGTCCTTAAGGGAAGGTAACTCCCATGGACCTCTGGTCCTCAAAGAGTTAAGGAACAGTAACTGAAAAAAAAGGAATAGGTTGAAAAAACTTTAAATATATAGGTAGCATATATAAAACTAGTTATTGAGATGTTACATTCCTATAACTCTAAACTTGCTTTTTAACGCGTATTTAAATGATCATATTCAGAGAGGGTTTATTTATTGTTTTGTGTTTTTGGTACTGAGTGATAAGATCTAAAGTCAATGAACAGATTGTGATTAGTGCCCACTGCATTGCAATGCACTGTATACCTTTCTGGCACTCAAAGGGTTAAAGAATGTTTCAAATGAGAATTGTAAAAATACAAAGAAAAGAAGACAAATGCTCCTTGTTAAACAACTGCTCAAACTAATGTCTGTCATATTATCACATAGTTCTTTGCACCTGCAGTCCATATATTTGTCTGGTCTGACTTCTTGCTGTGCAAAAGACAAGACAGAACTGGCCTTTCTCACTGCATCCCAAAGCCAAAATATTTTCAGATTTTTTTTCTGGTATGCTCTTCTTCAGTAATCTGCACGTTTAGCAATATTTTGAAAGTTTAAGTATGCACTTACAGATAAATTAGATGATGTGCATTCTTGACAAACAGCCAATAATAAATAAAATTAAGTGAAACGATCTCAATTTTTGCAAAATACCTTCAGACTTATTCACTAAAGAAAAGGGAGCAATTCTGATACGAACTAACTGTGCCCCAAACTCCCATTGGTTTAAGTTGAGTTTTTAACCCCTTAAAGGCTAGAGGGGGTTGAAGGGATTAAAATACCCATTTAAATCAATGGAAAGTTTTATTTGTCAGTATACAATACAAAAATTCAGCAGCTCGAAAGATCATGTGTTGTGGACTACAAAATCGAGACAAAAGGAATTTTAGTGATGCCTTTACATTTTATAAGCATAATAAACACACCTGAATTAAGATGCAACAAAAATCAATGTGATAACTGAAGAATATCTCTGTTTCTCCAAGAAATAACATCACTATTTGTGGTTCATACTAGTTTGATCATGAGTAAGCACTATAAGCATACAAAACGCATCAATCTATATGTGTAGCTATGTCAGCTTGTCTGGTTCCACTCTGTAAGTATCTCTTCTATGGCCACACAATCTTTACACAGGTATGATTTATAGTTTTTGTAAGCAATAAACATTGATGATTTTATCCACAAGATTTTTACCTGTTATTCACTATGATGCAGATCACTGGTGGAAGTTTTATTTGTCCCGTATGGTATAGCTGTTAGCATAAGAATTGTTACTTTCTTCTTTTTTTTTCTTTTTTTTTTATGGTCCATTCTGTATAAGATCATAAAGTACCTTTTATTCTTTGGTTGCTCTAGAATGTTTTTTTTTGTATTGAATAAATGTGTAATTTTCTGTTTTCAGTGGCAGACTGATTCTTAAATATTTAGCATCCTGTGGCCCTTTTTACATGGTCTGTTTTTCCTGTAGATAAGTAAACTTCTGAAGTACTATGTCCATACTTGCGAACCTTCTTGTCCCCAGTGTCCAGAGAACCAGAAAGACATGGGGATAGTAGAGTTCACATGATGCAATTTATGTCATAATGTGGGTGGGGTTTACTTGAAGTGGCTGGGACTGAGAGAAGTGAATGTGGGATTTGCCCTGAAAATGGGCAAAAAGTAGACAACATGGGGCGGAAGTAAGCTGAAAAGACTATGAAGTAGGTGTGATGGAATGCAACATGTGTTGACACACTGAGGTGTGTGTGCTGGTACACATTGAGGTCTATGTGTTGGTACCCTTACAACCTGAGATGTATGTTACAGTATCTGACCGACTAAGGTCTATGTGTTTTTACCTGGCACTCTGAGGAGTGTTTATATCTGACACATTGATATGTATATGTTGGTGTCTGACACACTAAAGTGAATGTGTTGTTTTCCTACACGATTAGTTTTATATGTGTTGGTACTTGACACACGGAGGTGTTATTACTCTACTTAATTTGGTATATGTCTTGTTACTTAGGTCTATGTGCTGCAGTTGTAATAACTTGTTCAGAGGGTGGGTGATATATAGAGTTGATATATGCTCAATATTCATCCTGTGCATATATCCCTAGTCCAGTGATTTATTATTATATCTACTCCATGTTTCCATCATGGTTATCTCCAAAAAACTGACAGGTTCTTCCATTACAACAAGGGTATTTACACCTCAAAGTTTGCCAACAGGCCAAGATTTAGAAAAATCCCTTCCTAAGCAGAATGGCTCAGTCAGGGATTGTTCATTTTCATTGACCCACAGGTGCCGAAGCTGGGATATCCTTAAAATTTGGATAGTTGTTGGTCCTTGAGGACTGTCCTGAATAATGTAACACTAGAGTTAGAAAGCTAATTTATTTTTGAATCCTTAAAGCATTTCATTGTTATATGTAAGTAGAGAAGGTTGGCTTGCTCAAAGCAGTTTGTGAACAGAGGTGACTGAAGGTGATATATTTTTGGCAAATAATAAAATGTTATAAGAACACATGCTGACCTGATGTTACAGGAATGCTGTTCCTTTCATGTTGTAATAAATCTGAAATAAACCACCGGATGCATGAAATAAACTGATCATACAGGTATTTAGATAAGCTTGCTCTTACATTGATACTTTATTAGAGAACACGTAATCTTATTTCTGTATGTGGGTCTGTTTAACCGTTTGAGTCCCATAGAGGTAATCAACATATAGTAATGCAATGCATTGGATACCTCTATAAAACACAAAGGGTTAAACAAGGGGTGGGAAAAATGAGTCCCTCCAGCAGCTGCCAGACTACAACTCCCATCATTCCCTGCCAGTTGCAATCCAGCAACAGTTGTAAGGCATCATGTTGACCACCCCTGTAGTGCATTGGATACCTCTCTGGCACTCAAAGGGTTGAGCTATTGGATGCTAGAAAGGTTTCCAGAGAGTTGATTTGCAATGCACTGGAGGCCTCTAAAGCATCAACAGATTATAACAAGAAATGTCACAGGACTCACAATAGCTTTTTTGCATTTTGCCGTCAAGTGGGTTAAAGTAGTGAGAGGGAGAGAGATGTTTCATAACATTCTGCCGTTTATCAACCACTAATGTATTTTTAAACAGTCTACAATTATACAGACATATTCAAGTTTCTAGGGAAGAGGGGGTTAAAAGACATAATATTGCCCCCCAGACCAGCTCGCTCAGCCCCTATACCTTTGTGGAGGGGCAAGTGTAAGTTTGGGCAAGCGCTTCCCCCTTGCAACCCCCTCTGGATGTCCATGCATTTTTGGTGATTGTCATTTAACCGTTTGGTTGCGAGAGGGGTAAGCAATGCATTCCGAAGCACTGAAAGGGTTAAGACAGACACATCAATGTTTTTAAATGGAGATGAAGTCCAACAAAAGAACATAAATAACAAAAACATATAAGTTTAAAAGAAAAATATAAGCATCATAGTGATATTACTATTATATAGGCCTCACAGACCCCTTATTTTATTATCTTTCCACCATATTTAAGTTTACTATTCAAAAGAAGGGTGATAATCTATTATCTCTATTAAGGCTGGTTGGACAAAGAGTATGCATATAATGAAACCAATATACCCCTTTTCTCTTTGGATTTATTCTTGATCCCGTCTTATCCTATGTTTATGGATCCCATAAATAATTTGATATCTCCATAATCCATAGGGTTGTAGCTGGGGATAAGAGATGAGTCTGTTTCACAAGACCCGTAACACATTTTAAGGCATAAAGGAAACAAAGTGCAAGTAGAGATGCTACAAGAATAGAGTGCGACAACAATGTATCCACTAAACAAAATACAAGTTAGTACTCATGGAGCTGGTCTCACCAATGTTACAGATCCACCGACTATGTCTAATGCATGCAGGGAATTCACATAAAGCTTGTCCCTGCTCAAGAACAAATTCCTCATCCAGAAGAACCTGGGCTCAATGTTAAAAAATAAACGATTCGGTTAATAGATGTTAAAGTAAAAATGGGAAGTAATATACAATATATATAAGATGTGTAAGACAGACACATCAATGTTTTTAAATGGAGATGAAGTCCAACAAAAGAACATAAATAACAAAAACATATAAGTTTAAAAGAAAAATATAAGCATCATAGTGATATTACTATTATATAGGCCTCACAGACCCCTTATTTTATTATCTTTCCACCATATTTAAGTTTACTATTCAAAAGAAGGGTGATAATCTATTATCTCTATTAAGGCTGGTTGGACAAAGAGTATGCATATAATGAAACCAATATACCCCTTTTCTCTTTGGATTTATTCTTGATCCCGTCTTATCCTATGTTTATGGATCCCATAAATAATTTGATATCTCCATAATCCATAGGGTTGTAGCTGGGGATAAGAGATGAGTCTGTTTCACAAGACCCTTAACACATTTTAAGGCATAAAGGAAACAAAGTGCAAGTAGAGATGCTACAAGAATGGAGTGCGACAACAATGTATCCACTAAACAAAATACAAGTTAGTACTCATGGAGCTGGTCTCACCAATGTTACAGATCCACCGACTATGTCTAATGCATGCAGGGAATTCACATAAAGCTTGTCCCTGCTCAAGAACAAATTCCTCATCCAGAAGAACCTGGGCTCAATGTTAAAAAATAAACGATTCGGTTAATAGATGTTAAAGTAAAAATGGGAAGTAATATACAATATATATAATGTACTGAAAAAATATATATTATGCTTATTAAAAATCATATATAAACATAATATAAATGCCAGATGTATAAAAACATGAATATGTTAAAGTCTATGACATATTATGTCATATGTGTAATGCATTTCATGGTGTTCAAACCCTTCACTTTGTCAAACGCTAATGAACAACCAAACAAATAAATCGCCCGCTCAGTTCCACTTCCCTTTATACTTTCTTTTGATCTTCTACACTGCTACCCACTGGGATCCTTGATACATTGTATAATTATATCCCTTTCACTCCTTATCACTTAAAGGGATCTTTTACATCTTTTAAATTAGTACTATCGATGTGAATTGAAGTTTCTAGCTCTCTTAACGCAAATCTTCCAACTTATAAAATTAATTCTAAACCAATTTGAATATCTGTATCAAGTTTGTGAAGGAGGATTCACACCGAAATAAATCATGAGTATTTATTTACACCCCTTTAAAACCAAACAAATGGATTTAACTTAATGCAATGCATAATCAACTTCACAAACAATAAGGTAAATACCATAAATTGGTCCCATATAAAAATGTATGAAAAAATCTCTTATAAAATCTGTTGGGGGAAAGAGATTAATATTTCTATTAAATTTCAATCCTTTGTATATATATATATATATATATATATACAAAGACAAACTGGGCACTCCTATTCGACAATTAATAAGCAACTATATAGTGCCTGGGTGCTATCTCCAAAAACATTTACAAAACCAGAAATGATAAAATTATCATCAGGAAATGCACTCACAGGACTTTGTAGAAAAAAACTTATTTATTCATTAGGTAAAAAATCGACGTTTCGGCCCCCTCAAGGGCCTTTATCAAGACAAACAGGTAGTCACCAGGAGAACCCTATATACAGTGAAGTGAAAAAAGACCGCCAAGATCCCTCCACTGACTCAATGGTGACGTCATTAGCGCTAGCGCGGCGTCACCATGAACAGCGGAGGATGATGGGAAAACGTGTTCATAGATAACACACGCTACCATCAAATTGCGCTAATGACGTCACCATTGAGTCAGTGGAGGGATCTTGGCGGTCTTTTTTCACTTCACTGTATATAGGGTTCTCCTGGTGACTACCTGTTTGTCTTGATAAAGGCCCTTGAGGGGGCCGAAACGTCGATTTTTTACCTAATGAATAAATAAGTTTTTTTCTACAAAGTCCTGTGAGTGCATTTCCTGATGATAATTTTATCATTTCTGGTTTTATATATATATATATATATATATACAAAACAAAATGGTGGACAGCACTCCCTCTAGTTTGCCTATTCACATGCCCAGGTGCACAATCGCCATCAGTAAATGTATATAGAAAGAATTGGGCAGCACCCGTGGGTCTTCTCAAGATCAATTATTTATTGCTCAAATATTGCAACATTGATGGTCAACATTTCGGTCCACAACAGACCTTTCTCAAGACCTTCTTGAGAAAGGTCTGTTGTGGACCGAAACGTTGACCATCAATGTTGCAATATTTTAGCAATAAATAATTGATCTTGAGAAGACCCATGGGTGCTGCCCAATTCTTTCTATATATATATATATATATATATATATATATATATATATATATATATATATATATATATATATATAGATATGTATACTAACCTCACAAAATGTATTTGACTGTGCTAGTTGGATCACAAGCCTCTTAGTCACACCTCCAAATGTCGGCTGTATAACATGAATCAAATAAAGTTTTGTATCACAAAAATTAACATAAATGTTAATATATATTTTATTGACTAATTGTTTTGTATACACAGCATTACCTATATTATTTATTATAAAGATGAATTTAACCCCTTAAGTACCAGGAGAATTTAACTCCTCAAGTACAGGGGTATGATTACAGTCCAAAGGAGCTATGCACAGAACAATCAATCAAACTGGCTCCTATAAATGAACTGGAAAGCATACATATTACATGATTACATCTCTTTGCAAATACAAAATTATTATACTCTATATATAATCAAAATGATTAAATTCTCCAAATCCAAAAAGATATCAAATTCCCTCAATCAAGGGCTCTTTTGTTGATTTCTTAATTTGCTTGCCCTCCTAAATTTAATTCTTGGTTTCTTAGAGAGTGATGACCTTAACAACTGATCTCTTTCTGGAATGTGCCAGTGCATTTCTAGAATAGCTTGTATATTTGTAAGTGCTGTATTATACTGTGAAATAAAATTATATTTATTGTTTTTCTTTTTCTTTTTACTCTTCTTCAAAAATGAATTCCGATGTATACCTTGTTTGCTTATCATTTCTCCTCTAGAAGCTTCTTCAGATTTTTGAAACTAGGCTTTATTCATTTTTCTGGGTATCCCTTCTCTCCAAATCTCTTCGTTAAGATCTGGCTGATTGCAATAGCCATTACTGTCACTCCAGTTTCTCCTAAGTCGTAGAAACTGACTATAGGGAATGATATTTAACCATTGTCTATTATGGGAAATGGTACAATCTAAAAAACTGTGTTGATGAGTTTGAAAAGTATTCTACTTGTGATCTTATTATTATCATCTATTTTTAATTAATTATTTAATTTCAGATCTAAAAAGCTGATATTTTTGATTAAATCTAGAATTAAAATGTATCCTCCAAGGATTATTGTTTAAAGGAATAGTAATGTCAGAAAAAAGTATTAACTATAAGGTAGATACAATTAGAAGAGAGTACTTGCACTTATTCTTATCTCTCAAACCGTTATGGTTCGAGAGATATAGGAAAATAAAGTTCTCCGCTCCCTCACCTTTCTGCTTGATGTAAAGCTGTCAGAAGAAGATTCTGGTTCCTGTGTCAGAAGACGGCTCTTCAGCAGCGCCAGCATAACGATATCCTATATAATAATTCTCTAGGATGTTTGTCAGAGCCGGCATACTCAGTAGAGACTGTGCACCTTTGGGCACACTCTACTAATCATGAATCATAACGGTTTGAGAGATAAGAATAAGTGAAAGTACTCTCTTTTAATTTTTATCTACCATATAGTTAATACTTTTTTCTGACATTACTATCCCTTTAATTATTTGACGAAGAGTTGGAAAGGATCAGCATCACCCTTCCAAACAATAACCAGATCTTCAATGAAGCCATGACAGAGAACGAGATTTGTAGCAAAAGGCCAGTCCAGTCACAAAAATTCCAAAAAAATCTGTAAATAAATTTGCATCACTTGGTGCAAATCTAGCTCCCATTTCCGCTCCCTTGATATGCCTATAGCAGGTGTTTAAAAACATAAAATAATTATGTCCCAATTAAAAAATGATGGAACCCAAAATAGATTTGTTTAACTGACATTAGAATATACATATCAAGGAAATGTTTGACTGCCGTCAAACCAGCTTCATGTACAATGCTTGAATATAAGGTAGTCACATCTATGGTTGCCCAATTATAATTATATAATAAATTACCTCTGTCCTTTAGATATGAGTCCAATCCCAACAAAACATTTCTGTGACCAAAAATAGATATATTTTGACAAGCTGAAAGTAGTACTATCAATCCCGGATATGATGGGGTGTCCCGGGGGTCTGAGAGGGATTTGTGTATCTTAGCAAGATGGTATTATATTGTGCAATTAGGATGCTCAACATACACAAAGTCCTTTTCCAATTTAGTGAGTTTTCTATCCTAGTAGGCCCCTTCTATCAGCATACAAAATTCCTTAGCGTATTTGGCTATAGGGCTTCCCTTAAAGGGATAGTAATGTTTTACAATAAAAGCAGCTCCAATTAACCTTCATAGTATTTGGGCCATGGAGAGTGTTATTTCAATACTCTCAGAGTTGTAGTTCAGGAGTAATTGAATGATAAAGTATCCCCCCTCCTGCCCCTTTTAAAGATGTAAAACTGCTCACCACAGAGCAGCAAGACTGTCCGGATGGATCACAGAGAGGGACAATCTTCAGTGAGCATAAGGTATACTTGAAAAACCTATCAAGGGGGGGGCAGGGTTTTCCTTATGATCACAGTAAGAAGATTGTCCCTTGCTACGATCTGTCTGGTCAAGGGACCAGATTCCACATCTGAGGGAAGGTGGCTTCTTTTACATAGTCAATTATATTAGATATAACCACACCTTCTCCCTTGTCCATGTTTTTAAAGGGATAGTAATGTCCACTGATAATTTTATGCTATATTGCAGATTTAAAAAAATAAATAAATAATGTGGCACAAGTCTCATCTCTCAGACCTTTATGGTTTGAGTGATAATCGCAGCTAAATTTCTCCCCTCCCTCCCTTCTCCTGATGTCAGCTGTAAAGCTGACAGAAGGAGATCCGCGTGGGCTGACTCGAGGCGGAGCTTCAGCAGAGCTGAAATAGCAATATTTAAAAAGAACTACTTCATTGCAAACCAGGCACACTTTGTAGACTGTTCCAATGAAGTAATCCTTTTTAGATATAGCTTATTCAGCTCTGCTGAAAGGCCGCCGGCTGGTCCCAGGACCGGGATCTCTTGCTGTCATTAGGGCGCTAACATCAGGAATAGGGGAGGGAGGGGGGAACTTTAGCTGTGAATATCTCTCAGACCATAAAGGTTTGAGAGATAAGACTTGCTCCACATCATTTCTTTTTTTTTAAATCTACAATATAGCATAAAATTATCAGTGGACATTACTATCCCTTTAATAACTGTCTCTATATTGTCCTATAGACTCTTAATAGCTCTAAAATCTTATTGCTGAGATTGTGATTCACTCTCATATTTGGTTGTTCTAATACTAGATTATGAAAAGTTTCAACAAAATTAGCTTTACTATTGGTAGGATAAAATGTTGATTTGGTTTAAAGGACGCGTATATAATTGTATAATATGTTATCAACATCTTCCTCAATACTCCTTTCCATTTCAACCTCAAATAGGTTAATTGTATCCCTATTTACATCATCTATAGTACTTGCATAATTAGAAGCTATATTCTCAATTTTACTAAAATGTCTTTGCAGAGTTAATTTTCTAATGTGTCTATCCATGTCTACATAAAGATCATAGAAATTGAGGTATGCAGTGGGACAAAATGCTAAACCTTTCTCTAATACCAGAGTTTCTGTATGGGCTAATTTATAAATGGAGAGATTAAAATTCTTTACAGTTCTGTGCTTTTTACAATCCTGCTTATTTTATTGTCTGTGACCTCCCCATTGCCCTTTACTCTTCTTCTCTTTCCTCCATATCTATACTCCTCTTCGGTCCAATCCCTGTCCACCGGTTCTTCCAACACTGCATAACGGTTGGATGTTCTTTGGAACAGTGATTGATGAGCTCCCCCTCCTTTTGTAGTATTTGTGGTTTGGGACAAAAAATGTCCCCAGAGTTGTGAGATTTCACTGCATCCATGAGATCCATGGAAATATTGCTTCATAGGGTTGGCACATATTCCCCTTCCTCTACCTCTAGAGCTACCATTCATCCTGCCCCTTCTTTTATGATGTTATGAACCTGGCGATATTCATTAAAATGATGATTCGGAATCTTGTGCTTATTAAGGGGTACTTGAATTGCTCAAAAGCACTTGTACCGGGCTAATACTTTATTTCAAAGTTAAAAATTGTCGCACATGGCCCAACAAAAAGGGGTTGAGACACAAAAGCGCTTCAACAGATAGTAACACTAATGCATATCTAACTCGTTTAGAGAGCTGCGTAAGCATTATTCAGTGCGAAACGTGTTAGATATGCATTAGTGTTACTATCTGTTGAAGCGATTTTGTGTCTCACTCCCTCTTTGTTGGGCCATGTTCAACTATTTTTAACTTTGAAATAAAGTTTTTGTTTTATTAGCCTGGTACAAGTGGTTTTGCCGTTTTCTTCCACTGCAAGTGATCTACAACCGCAGAGTGATGAGTGCTCCCGTGTGCCTTTTGTTTGTTTGACTCTTTCTATACAGCATTAGAGTGCTGTTTTCAGCGAGCACCCGTGGCCTGCCGGTGAGTCTGCATGATTATTTCCAAGTTATGCTTGTTCTCTATTATATTTCAACGTGAAGCACCTGTTCTTTTGTTTCTATACGTGGTACTTGAACTACTGCTTCTTGCTCTCTAAATTGTGGAGTATTGTCCGAGTAGGTATATTCTTTGTTCTTCAGTTTATGATCCTACAACCTCTGACATATTCCATTTTCTAACCTGTCCTCTGTCATAACCATTCTTATCTCTCACTATCTTTTTGGTTTTCCTAACAATAATTGCATCTTCACATTTTTTTACATTAATTGATGATCTGATTGAGTCATGAACACTCAGTTTAGCCAAGGTGAGAGTACCTTACAGATCTGCTTATGTTACCCTGGGGTTCTTTGTGACATCATCAGTGGAAAACGGAGGTCAATAAAGAAGGATTTTGGGGACTTGGGCTTAAGCAGAGGACCTCTAAGGTAGTATTTTCTGAAATACTACCTATGTCATGTGCTACATTAGAAAGGCAATGGGTGATTAGGGAGTTAAATGTGTGACTAAAGACTTGGTGTAAGAAGGAGGGGTTTGGGTTCCTAGAACACTGGGCAGCCTTTTCCTTTGGGGGCAATCTTTATAGTCGTGATGGATTGCACCTTAGCGGAAGGGGGGCCATGGTGCTGGGCGTTAGGATGGTTAGAGGGCTGGAGGAGACTTTAAACTAGGAAGGGGGGTGCTGCAACACAGGAGGGGGAAGGCAGTAAATGGGATTAGAGAATGGGCATGGGGGTGGAGAGGGGGAATGGGCTAGATCATCTAATAGGAAGTTGCCATTGTTACAGCCTGATAAAAGGCAGATACATTTGACAAAGAAGGAAATCTTTCAGAATGGCAAAATGATGAAATGTATGCATGCAAATGCTCATAGTCTGGCTGGTAAGATGGGGGAACTAGAAATGATTGCAACACATGAGCAGTATGATCTGATTGGTGTGTCTGAAACCTGGTTAGATGATACATATGACTTAGCAGTCAATCTAGAGGGTTATTCACTTTTTAGGAGGGATAGGGTTAATAAAAGGGGAGGAGGGGTATGTCTATATGTAAAGTGTGCCTTAAAACCTAGTTTAAGGGAAGATATAAATGAAGGGTCCAATGAAAAGGTAGAGACCTTGTGGGTTGAAATACACACTGGGGGCACACATAATAAAAAATGTTAGTCGGCATTTGCTACAAGGCAGGGGGGAGTTGGAGGAAACCCAACTTTTACTGCAAATGGAAAAGGCTTCTAGGTCAGCAAAGGTAATTATAATGGCAGATTTCAACTATGTTGAAATTGACTGGAGCAATATGACATCCGGCACAAAAAAGGGAAATCATTTTTTAAGTGTGATAAATGATAATTTTATGTCCCAACTAGTAGAGGAGCCAACTAGAAAAGAGGCCTTGCTTGACCTAGTGCTCTCAAACAATTCCAACATGATAAACAATGTACAAGTAAGGGAACATTTGGGTAGCAGTGACCACAATAAGGTATCCTTTGAAATTTGTAATGAGAAACCCAGTAGCAAGGATTTAACTAAAACATTCAATTTTAAAAAGGCTAATTTTTCAAAGCTAAAAGAAGTATTAAAGGATATTCAGTGGGATGTAAATTTCAATGATAAAAATGCACAAGAATCATGGAATGTATTTAAAATGCTCTTAGACACATATACAAGTCAATATATACCATTGAGGAATAAGCACAAGAGGAGTAAAGGGAAAGCAATGTGGCTTAGGTTTGCAGAGAAAGGAGAAATAAAAACAGGCTTTTAAAGTGTTTAAGTCAAACAGGTCAGATGCATCTTTTAAAAAATATAAAGTATGTAATAAAATCTGCAAACAAGCAGTTAAGTTAGCTAAAATTGAAAATGAGAGAAATATTGCTAATGAGAGCAAGAAAAATCCTTAACAATTCTACAACTATATTAATAACAAAAAAGTTAAGGTTGATAATGGTCTTCTTAGGACTGAGACAGGAGAACTGATTAGTGAGGATAAGGCTATGGCTGACACCTTAAATACATTCTTTGCTTCAGTATATACAAAGGAAGCAGCAATGATGGGCTATGAGCATGTAACGGTTTGTTTTGACACTCAGACCAGTAGGTAAAATAAAACAATCTTTTATTGAAAGAAAATAAATACAAATGATCGCCCTCTACAGTTGACAGCAACAATTGCAAGTGAATACACAGTACACATAGATTCACTATAATGGATAGAAGGCACCCAACATAGGTACAGAAAATAGGGAACTGGCCCCTAAAGGGTAAATGAGAACAATATGTCAGTCTCAGCTGTGGGGTTTGGCACGCCCGTATGGTGTAGTGATAAACTGAGCAAATGTGCACAGCACAGAGTTCATGTAATGATGGGTAGTAGATGTTCAGTGACCAACGTGAGCTATAGCAGAACAGTGACCCAAAATAGCCCCCGTGGGCGTTCGCCAAGAGACCACTGAGACTGCAAGTGCAAGAGTACGTAGCCCCCACGGGCGTGATCGAGACTAGCCTGAGATGCAAAGCTAGCATTTTAGCCCCCACGGGCGTATAACCGGAGACCAACGTTGACACAACACGAGCCAATAGCCCCCACAGGCGTTTACCTTCGGATCTTGCAAGAGCTTGGAGCCTAACCTTGCCACCAATAGCCGCACCGGATACCTCCGGTATTAACCGTGAGACCGAGAGCCAGAGACGCCCAACCGGACCAACAGGATAGACTACTCTGCAAACGTAACTGGGAGTCGCCGTCCAAGTAGTGGCCAACTCAGCAGCAGTAGACTTACAAGGTAACGGCTCTGTAATCAGAAAGGAGGTCCGGCAAGAGAGAAGCGGCACTGCAAGGGTTAAAAGGTACGTTTGAATCTCCCAGGCTCGGTATGGTAACTTAGCTCTGCAGCGTATAGAGGCTCGGTACAAGGAGCACAGCTTATGCAAGTCAGCAAGGAACTCTGCACTGAGGGATGGGTTACACAGGAGTGTAATGGTCACACTAGTTCGGCACAGCAACGCAGGATTCAGAATGTCGCAGCGGCGACAACAGGCCAAGCAGGTCGCTGGAACAGGCCGCGATGATCTTGAAGCAGGAAGTCAGCCAGCTGGGTCGTAGCACGTAGAAGTCTCTCAGACAAGCCGGGTCGTAGCACGTAGAGGGTTCTCAGACAACCCGGGTCGTAGCACGTAGAGGATTCTCAGATAAGCCGGGTCATACACAGTCAGGAACACTGGAGCGTAGTCAGGACAGGCCAAAGTCGGTACACAGGAATCCGGATACAGGAACACAGCAACAGCAAGTCTGGCTCAGAAACACCACGAAAGGGCATCTGACAGATGTAAGAGTCAGGTATAAAAAGGTCACCAAGGGGCAGGCCAAACCAACTGAACAAATCACAGTCTGCCACAGATGAGAGTGACTGGATAATCACAGGCACTGTGATAGTACCCCCCTCTCAAAGACCCCCTCTCCCTGCTGGAGGCTTAGGTTTCTGAGGGTATTTAGAGTGGAGGTTGCGCACAAGTCTGGGCGCATGGAGGTCCTTCTGGTCAACCCAAGAGCGCTCCTCCGGGCCATAGCCCTTCCAGTGGACCAAGTATTGCAACTTCCCTCTAAGTCGCCTAGAATCAACAATGCTCTGAACCTCATATTCCTCTTGCCCCTGGACGTCCACCGGCCCAGGAACTACCGGAGTAGTAGTGTAACGATTGCAAACCAGGGGTTTTAACAGAGACACATGGAACACATTGTGAATATGCATAGACGGTGGAAGTTCCAATGCATAGGAGACAGGATTAATTTTGCGAATAATTTTAAATGGACCAATAAACCGGGAAGCCAGCTTATTCGAGGGGACCTGCAGATTGAGGTTTCTGGAGGAGATCCATACCCTATCCCCATCCTGGAAAGAGACCGCTGCCTGGGGGTCTTAGCACGGGCACATGTGGCACAAGCGGCAGTAAAGGCGGAGCAATCGGCTCTGAGCGTCGGCCTCCAGAATAATTGCGAAGAGACCATACCAGCTGATCCCTGCCGATTTGCCCGGCCGCCCTAGAAGAATGATAGGTGTCCAACAGACGAGTGCGAAAAGGCTCATCTACAAAGCATTTACCAACTGGAGTCTCAGGTGGAGCCCTAGCTTGAGACCCCAAAATCTCCTCTCCCAGTGGCGAAGTTTTACTAGTGCGAATAGTAGACATAATACGGTCGGGCTAAATAATGGGTACCGGTGCTTCCTCCCTCTCAGTGTCCGACGCGAACTGTCGAGACAATGCGTCTGCCCTCACGTTCTTAGAACCCGGGAGGTACGATACTACAAAGTTAAACCGGGACAAAAAGAGTGCCCACCTGGCCTGTCGAGAAGACAACCTCTTAGCCTCAGAGAGATATGTCAAGTTTTTGTGATCGGTCAGGATCAGTACTGGGTTCTTGGTACCTTCCAACAAGTGACGCCACTCCTTCAGTGCCAGAATAATAACCAATAACTCCCTGTCGCCAATCTCATAGTGGCTCTGTGCGCTGGACAATTTCTTAGAAAAAAAACCACAAGGTTTCAAGGTACCACCTCTCACAGGACGCTGGTAGAGTACTGCCCCAACCCCAACCTCAGAGGCGTCAACTTCCAAGGTAAATGGCAGGGAGGGACTGGGATGGGACAGTACTGGGGCAGACGTAAAGGCAGATTTTAAGGTCTCAAACGCATTATCAGCGGCCTCGGACCACTGAGAGGGAGTAGCGCCCTTATGTGTTAAGTCAGACAAAGGTTTCACAATTGTGGAAAAGTTACGTATGAATTTTCTGTAATAGTTGGCAAACCCTAAAAAGCGCTGAATCGCTTTTAACCCTTTAGGGCGAGGCCATTGTAAGACTGCTGCCAACTTGTCCTGGTCCATAGCGATTCCATCTTTGGAGATAATGAACCCCAAAAATGGTACTTGTGACACATGGAATTCGCATTTTTCCAATTTACAAAAGAGCTTATTCTCCCGGAGTTGCAACAAGACTTCCGTGACATCTTTAATATGTTGGGAGAGAGTGGCGGAATGAATCAATATATCGTCCAGATATACCACCACGCAGGACTGAAGCATGTCACGCAAGATATCATTAATCAGCTCCTGGAATACCGCAGGTGCATTACATAAGCCAAAAGGCATTACCAGATATTCGTAGTGCCCAGTTCTGGTGTTAAATGCCGTTTTCCACTCATCACCTTCTCTGATTCTAATTAGATTGTTGACGGCCCGCAAATCAAGTTTGGTGAAGACAGAAGAGCCCTTCAATCTGTCAAATAACTCGGTGATGAGTGGAATAGGGTATGCGTTCTTGGGCATAAGCTTATTAAGCCCCCGGTAATCAATACATGGCCTTAGTTCGCCATTTTTCTTTTTTACAAAGAAGAATCCGGCACCAGCCGGAGAAGTGGACTTGCGAATAATTCCCCTACCAAGGGCGTCCTCAATGTACTCCTCCATTGCCCTGTTATCCTCGCATGACAGTGGGTAAGTTCGTCCCCTAGGGGGAATCACACCTGGAGGCAAATCAATAGCGCAATCATAGGGTCTATGCTCGGGCAATGCGCTAGCCTCCCCCTTGCTGAATACGTCACTGAATTCCCCATATTCAACTGGCACAGCAGGAGAGGTACACATAATTTTGACAGGAAGAGATAGGCAGTATTTTTTACAGTAATCGGACCAGGAACTAACCTCACATTTTTGCCAATCAGATTGAGGATTGTGCAGAAGCAACCATGGAAACCCCAAAATGACTGCATGGTGAGGTGAGCGAATAATTTGAAACTGTACCTCCTCCTTGTGGAGTGCCCCAACTGACACAGAAATAGGGATGGTTTCCATTGTAATAAAGGCGGGTTCCAATGGTCTGCCATCAATGGCCTCTACTGCCAATGGAGATTCCTTTTTGCATAGAGGAATATTATGCGAAGCCGCAAAAGATTGGTCCATAAAGTACCCGGCTGCTCCAGAGTCTACCACTGCCAAGGTTTCTGCGCCCTTGTCAGCCCAAAAGAACGTCACCTGGATGGTGGGTTTAGCAATATTTGAATCTAGGTACTGTTGTACACCACCTTGGGCCTGTCCCCCAAGGTTCCCTAGGTGTGTGCGTTTCCCGGCCTCACCGGACAATTGCGCAAAAGGTGCCCCTGTTTGCCACAATATAAACATAGGCCTTGCCTTATACGAAAAGACCTCTCTTCTTTGGAGAGTCTAGTAAAACCCAGCTGCATTGGCTCTGCTGCCTCTCCTGGACGATCAGTAGGAAAGGGTGGAGAGGGTGGGTCAAAGGAACTGTCCTGCCCATGTTTTCTGGAAGTTGCCCTTCTTGCCAACCATCTTTCCTGGATACGAGAGTCAATGAGCATTACATAATCAATGAATTCGTCCAGGTCACTAGGTACATCTCGGGCAGCTATTTCATCTTTAATTGGTTCAGAGAGCCCCTTAGAAAAAGCTGCCAATAATGCCTCATCGTTCCAGCCCACCTCAGCTGCCAGGGTCCGGAATTCTATCGCATAATTGCCCAATGTACGTTCGCCCTGCTGTATCTCCATTAGCCTTTTGGCAGCGGAGGCAACTCTGCCAGGAACCTCAAACACACGGCGGAACTTCTTTACGAACTCATTAAAGTTCAGCGTGCAAGGTTTGGCACTTTCCCACAAAGGGTTTGCCGAAGCCAAAGCTTTGCCTGTTAGTAGCGATATCATGAATCCGACCTTGCTTCAGTCGTTAGGAAAAGCCTGGGGCGTTAATTCCAAATAGATCTCCAACTGATTAATAAAGCCCCTGCATAAGGAAGGCTCGCCATCATATTTCAATGGTAACGGCGCCGCTGCCGTTAAGCCTCTGACACAAGTAGGAGGCGCTAGAGGCGGATTGTCCGGTGTCAAGACTGGGGAGACCACCGGATTCGGATTAGGCTTGTCTAGGTGTACCGTACGCTCAAGTAGGGTCTGTAGAGCCAGTGCCAATTGATCTAAGCGCTGCTCATGGACATCCATTCTCCAGTGGATGTTTTGTGTGTTACTTTCACCCTTACTGTCTGAGGTCAAGGCCCTTTCGTACTGTAACGGTTTGTTTTGACATTCAGACCAGTAGGTAAAATAAAACAATCTTTTATTGAAAGATAATAAATACAAATGATCGCCCTCTACAGTTGACAGCAACAATTGCAAGTGAATACACATAGATTCACTATAATGGATAGAAGGCACCCAACATAGGTACAGAAAATAGGGAACTGGCCCCTAAAGGGTAAATGAGAACAATTTGTCAGTCTCAACTGTGGGGTTTGGCACGCCCGTATGGTGTAGTGATAAACTGAGCAAATGTGCACAGCACAGAGTTCATGTAATGATGGGTAGTAGATGTTCAGTGACCAACGTGAGCTATAGCAGAACAGTGACCCAAAATAGCCCCCGCGGGCGTTCGCCAAGAGACCACTGAGACTGCAAGTGCAAGAGTATGTAGCCCCCACGGGTGTGATCGAGACTAGCCTGAGATGCAAAGCTGGCGTTTTAGCTGCCACGGGCATATAACCGGAGACCAACGTGAGCACAACACGAGCCAATAGCCCCCACAGGCGTTTACCTTCGGATCTTGCAAGAGCTTGGAGCCTAACCTTGCCACCAATAGCCGCACCGGATACCTCCGGTATTAACCGTGAGACCGAGAGCCAGAGACGCCCAACCGGACCAACAGGATAGACTACTCTGCAAACGTAACTGGGAGTCGCCGTCCAAGTAGTGGCCAACTCAGCAGCAGTAGACTTACAAGGTAACGGCTCTGTAATCAGAAAGGAGGTCCGGCAAGAGAGAAGCGGCACTGCAAGGGTTAAAAGGTACGTTTGAATCTCCCAGGCTCGGTATGGTAACTTAGCTCTGCAGCGTATAGAGGCTCGGTACAAGGAGCACAGCTTATGCAAGTCAGCAAGGAACTCTGCACTGAGGGATGGGTTACACAGGAGTGTAATGGTCACACTAGTTCGGCACAGCAACGCAGGATTCAGAATGTCGCAGCGGCGACAACAGGCCAAGCATTTCGCTGGAACAGGCCGCGATGATCTTGAAGCAGGAAGTCAGCCAGCCGGGTCGTAGCACGTAGAAGTCTCTCAGACAAGCCGGGTCATAGCACGTAGAGGGTTCTCAGACAAGCCGGGTCGTAGCACGTAGAGGATTCTCAGACAAGCCGGGTCATACACGATCAGGAACACTGGAGCGTAGTCAGGACAGGCCAAAGTCGGTACACAGGAATCCGGATACAGGAACACAGCAACAGCAAGTCTGGCTCAGAAACACCACGAAAGGGCATCTGACAGATGTAAGAGTCAGGTATAAAAAGGTCACCAAGGGGCAGGCCAAACCAACTGAACAAATCACAGTCTGCCACAGATGAGAGTGACAGGATAATCACAGGCACTGTGAAACAAACAGACAAAACAACAGAAGTTCCTCCATTATTTACATGGCTTACTGAGGACAAGGTCCAAAAGAGACTGGAGAGGGTTATGGTGAATAAAGCACCCGGACCTGGCGGTATACACCCAAGGGTACTTAAGGAACTTAATTCAGTAATAGTAAGACCATTATACTTAATAATTATTGATTCACATTCATCAGACATAGTGCCCTGTGATTTGAGGAAAGATGATGAAGTTCCATTGTTTAAAAAGGGAGCAAGATCCAAACCAGGAAATTATAGACGTGAGCTTGACTTCCATAGTGGATAAAATACTAGAAGGGTTACTAACTGACACTATTCAGAACTATGTGAAGATAAACAATATTATTAGTAGGAATCAGCATGGTTTCATGAAGAATAGATCATGTCAGACTAATTTACTTGCTTTTTATGAAAGAGTAAGTAGTAATTTGGACATAGGAATTGCTGTTGATGTAGTATACTTGGATTTTGCAAAAGCCTTTGATACAGTGCCTCACAACAGGTTATTGCATAAGTTAAAAGGCTTCGGTTTGGGCGGTGTTATCTGAATATGGATTGAGAATTGGTTAAATGATAGACGGCAGAGAGTTGTTGTAAATTGAACTTTTTAAAATTGGTCTAAAGTTATAAGTGGGATTCCGCAGGGTTCAGCCCTGGGCCCAATGCTTTTTAATTTTTTATTAATGATCTAAGTGTGAATTGAAAGTAGCATCTCAATCTTTGCTGATGATACTAAGCTATGTAAGGAAATACGTACAGAGTTTTTTCTCTGCAGAAGGATTTAGATAAACTGAGTGAATGGGCAGAAAAGTGGCAGATGACATTTAATGTAGATAAATGTAAGGTTATTCATTTGGGCTGTAGAAACAATCTTGCTACATATACACTAAATGGTAAACAACTTGTGGAATCCTCATTAGAGAGAGATTTAGGAGTGCTGATAGACGATAGACTTCACAACAGTGTGCAGAGTCACTCAGCTGCTGCAAGAGCAAATATGGTACTAGCCTGGATAAAAAGAGGTGTAGATGCTAGGGATGTTAATATTATCCTACCTCTGTATAAATCCTTGGTTAGGCCTCATCTAGAATATGGAGTACAATTTTGGGCGCCAGTTCTTAAAAAAGACATTGTTGAACTGGAAAAGGTGCAGAGACATGCAACAAAACTGATAAAGGGATTGGAGGATCTGAGTTATAAAGAGAGACTAGATAAACTGGGTTTGTTTACATTAGAGAAGAGATGTCTAAGGGGTGATATGATTACCATTTACAAATACATTCAAGGTATATACAAAGAACTAGCCAATGAATTATTTACGCAAAGAGCGGAGCTAAGAACAAGAGGTCATCCATTAAGACTAGAGGAAAGGCGCTTTTGACTAAAGCAAAGGCAAGGATTCTTTATGGAAGCTATGGAATTCTTTGCCTCGGCATGTTGTACTTGCAGATAATGAAGCTGCTTTCAAAAAAGCAATGGCTGCCTATCTACACAGAACAATTTTGAAAATTGTGACAGATGGCTTCAAAGCAGATAAGATGTTGATCCAGGGAAATATCTGACTGCCATTTGGAATCAGGAAGGAGTTTTATTTACCCACTTGGGGCTAAATTAGAAATTGCTCCAGAGGGTTTTTTTTTTGCCTTCCTCTGTATCAACAGGGGTGTTTTTGGCGTGGGCTGGACATGATGGACACATGTCTTTTTTCAGCCTCATCAACTGTCTATGTATGTTATAATGGATGGTGTAGTGCATTGCACTTGGAGAGAATTTGGTTGGACAACCACTATGAGAGAGACTATGGACTTAAAACTTCTGCATTTGTAGACTAAGTGGATGGTGGAGCCCAAATCCTTAACAATAGTTTTGTTGTCCTTTATAGACTGAGCAGCAATAAGTAGCTTCCTGAGGTCCCCAGAGATGTCTTTATATCATGGCATGACATTCCTCTACACAACTTTATAATGAATCCTAAGCTGACACAGGTTCTGATCTTTTTATAGGGTAGAGTCTCTGAAACTCTCCCCTGCAGATGGACCTAATTACTTAAACACCTGATTCTAATTATTCTCTTTACCTTGGTTCACTTGCTTTTGTGTATACCCTGCCTTTTATACTCATTGTTTACATTGTTTACATGTTTTGTATTTTTTTTTTCAGAAGACAAGGAAGTGGTTAATATCAGACCTACTGGATATTTTAACAATGACTGGTTTTAATTCACAAATGTTATCATGGAACAGCTATGGAATTCTCAAAGATTTGGGTTCACAAGCTTTTTCTTTCCACAGTATTTCACTACTCATACAACATTATATTAATATAAATGGAAGTGGAACAGGAGCTTGTTTAACCCCCTTCAATGTTTTGAATTACATTTTTAGGGACCATAATAACGGTTGTCATATTCTATGAAATAATCAGGCAAACATTCTTTATCTCTTTAAGGCCTCAATAACGGCCCATTAGCAAAAAGTGCTAACGAGGTATTCAGTTTGCCCTACCAGCTGAAATCACAATGGATATTAGGCCACATAAAAGGACTTGTGGCCAAACATTCGTTTTGTGGGTTAAGTTCCCAAAACTCAGCTAAATAGCAGCAAAAATGGGAACATCAAAGAAAAAAAGCTAATGATCAGTGCCTGATATACTGTCAAGGACAGACCGATAGCTCATCTGTGTTACACTTACCTGTCATCCACTGTCTGTCTTCTTCTATCTTAATTATTTTTTTTTTAATCTTCTTTCTTCTCTCTTACTTCTTTTCCATCTTCCTTCTTCTTCTGGTCCATCTTCTTTCTTCCATCTACTTGTCAATTACCTGTAAGAAAAAATAAAGAGATATAAAGAAATATGCCATGAAAAGAAATTGCACATCTATGCATAGTTTAACCCACTGAGTGCCAGACGAGTACACAACATGTTGCTGAGCAATGCATTGTGTACCTTTCTGGGACTCATAGGGTTAAACAATGCATCAATGTACGGGTCAATACTGTAGAACATGCCCAAATTCCAAAACATATGTCCCATTATGGCCTCAATTCAATTCTATGTCCCCGTTATCACTCAAATGTAAACATGTGAAAACTTTTTAAATAAAAATATTTCCCTTTTTTATTTCTCCGCTGTTGTTGGCAGTGGTGGAGAAAGGAAAAAGGAGCACATCCACCCCCTTGTGTACCTTACAGGCCCTTGCCCATTCCACTGTGAGGGAATTTGAACAGAGATTGCCTTTATTTATGGGCAGTCTCTGTTCAAAGGGACTTACAGCCAGTGTCTGGGATGGAGCTTATGCACCTCCCAGCCAATCAGCTTCAAGCTGATTTGAATCAGGTTCAATGTGTTGCGTACCCCTCTAGCACTCAAGGGGTTAAACTCTGCATAGGTGTGCAGGTTTTTTCATTGCATATTTATTTATATCTCTTAATTTTTCTTACAGGTAAATGAAAAGAAGACGGATGAAAGACGGACCACAAGAAGAAAGAAGATGGAGAGGAAAAGAGAGAAGATGGAAGATAAAATAAGAAGATCACAGAATCTGACCAGGGTGCTGAAGACTCTGCTGGACATCAGGATTAATGTGTTTGTTTTCAGGGGCAGCTGTTTTGTATCTTAATCGGATTAACCCTATGAGTGCCAGTAGGGTAAGTCACAATAGACAACAGAAACTTGTTCACACACACAGCACACTGAAAGTAACTCAGCATTGAACCATAAAGAGATAAACCTTCCAGTGCCCAAGTGCTTCACATGCAAATAAATCATATAACTTGAATGAAGTCATCTATTTTTCTGGCCATGTGGAAGTAATAAGAATAAATGTCTTGATCCAAAATTGTTACAATCTGTCCTTTATTTAAATGACATTTAGCTTCCCTACAATCATTTTCGCGCTCTGTGAAGTATCTGAATCTTTTTTTTTTCTTTTGTGAACTTACATTTGAGGTGAAATTTAATAAGCTAAAGAGGTGCAATTCTGGGGTGAGCCAAGAGAATCAAATACATATTCCCCAAATTCTCATTGATTTTAAATGGGACTCTAACCACCTTGAAAACTAGAATGCATTGTGAAGCTTTTAAGGAGTTAAAATCCCTCCATTTAAATCAATGGGAATTTTCATTTGTCCCCATGGAGCAGTTAGTTTTTCTTGAATTGTCCACCTTTAGCTCATTGAATTGCTTGCTTGAACTTTTACAGAAAAGAATGAACCAAATGGATGATACTGATCTCCAATGCACTGTTTACATACCATAGTGTATGGATGTTGCTCATGCCTCAAGAAGGCACTTAGAGCCTCATTCAAGATGTTATTGATGTGTAATTCTGAAACAAACCAACTGCAACATAGAAGGATAATGAACATATCCAACTTAGGTTTATTTGAAAGAGCATTCAGAATTGCCTGCATGTTATGTTAGCCATTTTTATTTAAAACAATAGGTTATGAGATATTTATATACTGGGGAACTCTCTGGGTCTGCCCCAGAGACACTGATTTTAGATTGAATTATCAGGTCTCTGGGGAGAGAGGCTGATACTCCATCTCCGTGAGTTCTGTGGTAACCCTGTCTCCTTTCCCACCCATTCCCCTACTTACATGACAATTTGATTGCAAACTCTTCCTTTCAACCATCATCACTGGTCACCACTTTACAAAGAGCATCATCTATAGCTCAACATGTTTATCTGGGGGAATTTGGACAAGAAGGTTCCCTGGTATGGTTATTTAGCTTTATTTATTTGTCAGTTTAGAGCTTTAGATAGTGTTCCAAATCCTAACATTTCTCCCCTTCACAAATGCCACTCCATCATACTCTTTCTACCTCCCACCTACTTATTTTAGTGACTGGAGAAAAGAGTTCATATGACACCTCTCTACAAGTACAAAAAAGGAAAGAAAGGCCTGTACCAGCAGTATAGAGGCTATGAAACAGAGAAATAGCCTCAAACATGATGCCTATGGGAGCATACTATATATGTGGGCTTGGGAAGGAAATAAATTCTCAAAAGAAAGAAACTCGTAGTGGTGGCACTCATCAATTGATTAAAACAAATTTTATTAAGATTTATTAAAAGTTATCTGTGTTAGCAGAAAGTCATGCAGGGGAAGGGGGAGGGAAGGAGAATGTACAAAGGAGAAATATGCTTAAGGTACTGGTAGATGCTGATATTCAATTAATTTTTAGGAGAGATACATTTTAACCTATGATTTCAGCTTATACAGTGTAAAGCTGATTTATTTTATGAGTCATATTTATTCTCCTCTCCTCACATATAGTATGGAGGTAATCTCTCCGTTTATTTGTTGTTAGGGTTCAGGTAATAATCATACATCATACATTCATCTGATTCACTAATCTTAACTGACCACAATAAGGCTACATATAACGGGGTAATAATATTGGAGACATTGTAACTAAAAGTAATATTAAAGAAACAAAGATCACACAAACATTTTTATCCAAACCCAAAAATGGCACATACCCATCTAGAGACTGCGGTAATTGGACAGGAATAATCAAAGGTGACATGGTCATACATCCATCCAAGGGCACAGCATTCCAAATTAAACATTTTTGTACATGTAACAGTAAAAACTTCATTTACTTATTGAAATGCCCATGTGGCCTTGGATATGTTGGCCAAACAATAGAATGATTAAAATCAGATTAAATGAACATAAGTTTACTATTAGAAATTTCAGTCCTGAGGGGAAATCACTACCAGTAGCAAATATTTTTTTGACTTGAGACATAATGTATCACAACTTCATTGACAAATATTGGAAATAGTGAGACTACCAACGAGAGGTGGGAATATGCAAAGATTACTGTTACAATGTGAATGCTTTTGGATTTACAAACTTGACACTAATCACCCCAGAGGGTTAAATGAAGACTTCAGTCTGAAGTGTTTTTTATAATTAATGTAACTTTGGAATCTGCACATAGAAATCGGACTACAAGATGTAATCTGATTCAGAGATCTGTGATGAACTACAACTGCCATTTTGGTACATTTTATATTGTTTTTATATGTTGTACATTACCTACTATGCACTATTACTGATTTTGTTGTTATGCATATGATTATTTTGCCCTAGTAAAACCTGCTAAGGACATCTCCACTTTAATAGAGTGGTGTTAATTACCCATTAATTATGTATGCAAAATTATACAATGTGATTGGTGGATATGTTTACACTGTAGGGATTTAAACTGGGTTATGGGTGGTTGATTGTTATGTCTGAAGAAGGGTGGCATTGAGCCCCCCGAAATGTTGCATGTGTTTCTCTCATCAATAAAGATTCAGCAACAGCTGTTATTATATTGCACTTTGCTGTGAGTGTGTTCTCCTTAATACATATACAAACCACCCCCAGGCCATCCATTACCCCCAAGGCCATCCATTATCCCCAGGGCCATCCATTACCCCCTAAGCCATCCATTAGCCCCCAGACCATCAAGTATCCCCTAGGCCATCCATTACCCCCTCATGCCATCCATTACCCCTCCCAGGCCATCCATTACCCCCTAGTCCATCCATTAACCTCATAGGCCATACATTACACCCCCTAGGCCATCCAGTATCCCCTAGGCCATCCATTACTCCCTCATGCCATCCATTACCCCCTAATTGTTGGCATCTACAGACCGCCAAATACCCCAGCACATTCCCTTTCAGACATTGCGCAACACCTAAAGGAGATTGCCACTCAGAACAAGAAAATCGAGCTGATGGTTCTTGGAGACTTTAATATTAATTTGCTAGACTCCAGGAATGAAAAATTTTGTTCATTTTTTAAAACATTGAACTTATCACAACTAATATCCTCCTCTACTCACATAAATCTTAAAACATCCAACCATACTCTGCTAGACTGGATCCTTTCATCCTGCACAAGCAGAATCCAAGATTCAGGTGTACTAGCAAATGTGTTTAGCGATCACTCCATAGTCTACTGTGTCCGCAAAATAAAACCAGTCAAGTCATGTTCCAAAGTCATACTCACGAGATCATTTAGAAATTTTAATCTTCAGTCGTTCCTAAATGATTTAAGAAATTACTCATAGCAGAGAATACAGCTAATACCAGACCTAGACTCAGCGATAGAATTCTTTAACTCTGAATTCTTACAGGTCTGTAATACACATGCCCCACTAAGCAAGGTCAAGGTTAGGGGGGCACATCTACCCTGGGTCTCAGCTGATTTGATTCAATTATACAGTTTCAGAGATGCCTTATGGACAAAATTTAAACAAACCGGCTCCACATATGATCACACTGCATACAGACAATTAAGGAATACATGTACAAAACAAACAAAATTAGCAAAAGCACAATATTTTACTGACAACTTAAACAGTAACATTTCAAAGCCAGCCAACTTTTGGAAGGTTATTAAAAACCTCTATAACCCTCCTAATCATACTCACCCATCAATTATAATCGTAGATAATGAAACAATACAGTGCCCCATAGCCATAGCCAATGCATTTAACAGCTACTTTGTTGGATGTGCCACCACCCTGATTACACAAAACAAAGATAACTCTGAAGTTCAGCCATCTACAGAACATTCACTGGCACCTGTTGCCTGGTCCAGTTCTGAAAATGAATTCAATTTCATGCCAGTAAATGAAAGCGAAATATATGATCACCTCCTCAATCCAAAAATGAAATGCCAATCTAGCCCTGACAAACTACCAGCAATGCTATTAAAGCTCAGTGCTATGGTAATGGCCAAACCGATTGCATCTTTAATTAATACCTCTTTAGCAACAGGGTACATGCCCAAATCCTGGAAGGTGGCTAGAGTTGTGCCTATCCACAAACATGGGTATAAAAATGTAGTATCAAACTACAGACCAATATCCCTACTCCCCACTTTATCCAAAATCCTAGAGAAATGTGTACACATGCAACTAAATAAATATTACCAACAGACCAGTTTTTTCACCCCACTTCAATCGGGCTTTCGACGAAATCACTCAACAGTCACGGCCCTCCTAAAAGTAACCAACGATATCCAGAGGGGCATGGAAAATGGTGACCTCACAGGAGCCATTTTCCTAGATTTTGCCAAGGCCTTTGACACAGTAGACCATAATATTCTTATAAATAAACTCCAAAGATCAGGACTGGGTAATAATTCTCTAAACTGGTTCTGATCCTATTTATCAGACAGAATGCAGTATGTGTCAGTTGCTGGCAATGACTCCCTTCCGCTCAAAGTAACAAGTGGAGTTCCTCAAGGCTCCATTCTTGGTCCTCTTCTATTTTCTCTTTTTATAAATGATATGCCCAAAGTTTGCATATCATCTTCAGTACACATGTATGCAGATGACATCGTCTATACTAAAAACTCAAACATATCACACCTTGAGGCCATATTACAACATGATTTCTACGAGGTTGAAAGATGGATAGCAAGGAACAAATTGTTCTTAAACACAGACAAAACTGTCACAATGATATTTGGCACAAAGCACAAACTGTGTAATCTCGGCAATACCCACCTATCCATTGTAGCGGAGTCTAATCGTAAATTGGCCCCAGTGGACTCCTACAAATACCTTGGTATGTGGCTTCACCCCAACCTCACTTTTGGACATCATATTGACAAGTTAACCTCCAAGCTTTATCCCAAAATCAGTACTGTTTTTAGACACAAATCATGTTTAAGTCCCCGGGTTAGAAAATGTATTGTGCAACAGATGTTGCTGCCTGTTATAGACTATGGTGATGTAGTTTATGCTCCAGCGCCAGAAATCCATCTTAGTAAACTTGACACCCTGTATAATTCAACATGCCGCTTTAGCCTCCAATGTAATTGCACTACTCATCGCTGTGATATGTTAAAAGAACTAAATTGGTTAACACTCAAATCTAGACGTGCCCTTCACCTTTCTTGCTTAGTACACAACCACTTCTCTGGAAAACTACCACACTACTTGAGCAGTTTGCTCAATCCTGCTCTTCATAATAAGTATAACCTCCGCTCCACCGCAAACAACTCGCTACGTATACCACAATACAAGAAAGAAGCAGAAAGATCTGCCTTCTCCTTCAGAGCTCCAAAGGCCTGGAACAATCTATCTGAGATAATCAAATATGCTCCCAGTCTAAAATTCTTAAAAGTAAATGCTTCTCTATATCTAAAAACAGAGTGTAACTGTTTATAATTTTAAATTTTCCATATGTATGTATATTCATATGTGTATGTATGTTTAATAACATGTAATATTTAATGTTTCTCAGTTTGTGTAAATATGCAACCCTCTACTGAAAACTGTCCAGGACATACTTGAAAACGAGAGAAATCTCAACGTATTCTTCCTGGTAAAACATTTTCTAAATAAATAAATAAAATAATCCATCCGTTACCCCCTCAGGCCATCCATTACCCCAAGGCCATCCAGAACACTCTCAGGACATCCATTACCCCCTCAGGCTATCCATTACTCACAAAGCCATCCAGTACCCCCTAGGCCATCCAGCATCCCATAGTCCATCCATTACCCCCAAGGCAATCCATTACACCCTCAGCCCTCCCCCCCAGCCATCCAGTACCCCTCCAGCCCCAAGCCATCCACGACTACTGGCTTACCTGTACTGTGGTGGGTCCTCTCTGCCACTGGATTCTGGGTCCTCCTGGTTTGTCACTGATTGTCTTCAGCTGATTGTCTTCAGCTAGCCTCTGAGAAAAGTCTGACTCCACTCCAGTTGTCCTGAGACTCCTGACTCCTCCACTGCTGGTCGCGTGTCCTCCTTGGCGGGCTGTGTGTGTTATCACATCACCTGATGTCCCACTCTGTCCCCCTATCATTACGCACCCCTGAGGGCCGTGATGACATCAAGGTGCATGCTGCGCCGACCAAATGGTCACGTAGACAGGCACAGAACTGAGGAAGAGGCACAGTCTGCACTTGCTGCCAGCCCGAGTGAGTGAGTGATGGTTTTGGAGGGGCTTATACCCTAGCACAACAAATCAGGCTTACGGAGAATTTTGCCTGTTTCTGTTCAGCTCAGCTTAGATAGGAGTATGGAATCCACAGGATGCTGCTGGTTTCTCAAAAAATGTTTTCATTCAAATTGTGTATGACACAATTTAAAAATGAATATAAAAATTCTTATTACATTACAAAATGAAATAAAAACAAGGGCTAGCTGAACAACGTTTCGTAGTCACCTGGCTACTTCATCAGATTCAGCATAAGCCAAAGAGAGAGAAACACAAAGCAGCATCAAACAGTACGATTTTTAAATAGCCCCCGAAGAATGCTGATTGGTTAATTACTTTCTAAGGTCAGAATTGGTCCAGACAGTATAATTAATTAACTTATTTAACTACACACTACTATATTCCTTCAATTAAGATTCATAAAATTGTATAGTGCCTATAAAGAACTAGACACTTAAATTCTCAAAGTATAAATCCTATTTCAAAACCGGAAGTCCTTGATTATCGGTCAAAGAGAATGGAAGTTTCAAAGATATGTTCTATTTATTCATATTATTGACACACTGCCTTTGTGTTTGCCCTGTGCCTCTCTCTTCCTTACTATTAAAGTAAGGGAGAGAGATGCAGAGAGCAGACACATAGTGAAATAAAACGTAGATGGGGGTATTAACCCCTTCAGTGCGGGTGCTGGGGGCAGACTGGATGCAGGCCCATTTCTGACCTGCTTAGAGCAACTTGTTTTTTTTTAACATTGCAAACAGAGAAAATAGTTTATTAAAACAAAGTATTCATAAAACAAATCTGCTAACTGTAAATAAAAAATATTGGGAGTTTGATTGTTCTGGAGCAATTCCATACATTTATACACACCGCCAAGTCTTACTAATAAAAAAGTGTAAAACTAGGGAAGTAAAGAGGGACATGGGGATTTTCACCCAGGGGGGACAGTGGCCACTTAAAATTGCCATTTTATAGGTTTGTATGACCGGTCATACCTTTCATGCAGTCTCCATAAAAACGTAACCCTTTGTGCCCAAATGTTAACAAGAGAAAAAATAAAAATGGGATTTTTGTTTTACGGTTTTCTTTAATTTTAATAAAATAAATTTTGGGTTATACATTTAAGTGTGGTATCAAAAGAAAGCCCTAATTGTGTGCAAAAAATCAGCATATAATTTGTGTGGGTGAAATTAAGGAATTAAACTAAAAACACTGTTGAACCAAGATATAGTTAAAAAGGTCAGAATTGCTCCGGTTCTTAAGTGCAATCCAAACTAGATTTTCCTTACTTAAAAGTGGTGGAAGATTCAGCCTTTGACTTTCTGCTAACCTTATAGTCCTGTCATCATCCTCGCTCTCAATTTCATCTGTATCTGAACAAGAGAAGGATGCTTTAGGATATATTCTAGATCTGCATCATCATCAGTAATCATTAGGTCATTCTCAGCAGAATCAGCATCACCTGACAGTTCTTGCCCACTACTACCGTTATATTCCTGTAAACTTTTGAGGTCACAAACAATTTCTTTATATTTTTACTGTAACAAAGTTCCCTACTACTTTGAGGATGGGTGTTTTGGTGTTTGTTTGTCTCACTATCTGATGCAGTAGGCAGTTCCGCTGCTACACCTTCCGCTCTAATGCTATTGCCTGCATCATCAACACTTGAATGTGACTTGTTGTCTTCTACTGTGTTCTTATATGGTTCTTTATTTCTACTGACACTGGTGGTGCTGGAACTAGTTTTACGGGGACCTTAACAAACTGCATCCTCCCTTGAAGTAGAGGGATCATCATCACTGAATGCACATGCTGCAGCAACCATTGTTGCAGTCTGTTTTTGAACTACTACTTTACTCTCACATCCCTCCACTGCTCCACCCCTCCCCCTTCCCCTTGAGCGTTTGCTGGACATTATGCAACTACACTGTGTTTTTTACTGTACAGTACACAACACAACTGATGGAGATGTATGATGCCTTGCCTAAGCCCAGTGAAATGTCTGTCACTGTCACCTAATATATTTAGTTCTTTATTCTTTTTTTATTTAATTTTATTTTATTTTTTTTATTTTAAGTTGTCCACCCTGTTGTCTTATCACAGTCTGTCCCAAAAAATTATAACTGAAAAACAAAATCAACAACTTCTTTCCCCAGACTTCTCCACTCAGCACAGAGACAATAAAAGCAAGATCAGCAAACAAATAGGTCCCTAGCTGTCTGTTTCTTGCCAGTCAGTCACATGGAATTTTGGAGCAATTTGGGGTCAACCTCCTTCTTCCCTTCTCCCCAGAGTGCCACCACTGATTCTCCCAATAAACAGAACAAATGTCCTATCTAAAAGATTCCCTAAACTAAACTTCAATTCTCCTATCTACTCTAGCTCAAAAAACATATTGCTCTCTCCTCTCACAAGCACAAAATGACATGCTATGAGAGCCTGACAGCCTTTTATATGGCTGTAGAAAACTTTCTTGTGGTGGTGAAATATTTTTCTTCCCATTGATTTCAATGGGTGAAAAAGGTGGGAAGAAGTGGAAAAACAGCACATTTCGAGGAAAATTATTCACCAAGCAGAAAGTGCCATTATTTGCCGATTTCAGTTTGAGGCAAAAATTTTTGCCCATAGTAACATAGTAAACATAGTAGATAAGGCTGAAAAAAGACATGCGTCCATCAAGTCCAGCCCATGCCAATAACACCCCTGTTGATCCAGAGGAAGGCAAAAAGGAAGGCCCATCCCTACCTGTAGTAGTGCAACTAGCAGTATCACGCTCAATTGTCTCAACTCCCTAGCAAGAATTGGTAAATCCAGAGCCCTACACTCTGATGGAGGAACTGCCTTCATGTTAAAAGAATCCCAAGAGTGGATAAATACCCTAAGTATTAAATGGAATATTAACACTGGAAAGGAAAAATTATTTTTGACCAAGCTATTGTCTTCTTGCCCTACACAGCAGAATCCAGTAACTATATATGTACAAATATGTATTGACATTTACTGTTTATTAATTATTGTATTCTCTCCCTACACAGCAGTATCCAGTAACTATATATTTATAGCTACAATGTATTAACATTTATTGTTAATTAATTTTTCTTTTATCATCTTAAGCAGTGGTATCCATTAAGAAAACAATTATAAATGGGTATTAACAATATTTCATCTGCTATTAATGGGAAAACTCCTTATGAAATGTTATATCGTATCCCTATGCATACTGTCTTCACTAATAAACCTCTTTCTGCACCAGGGATGGAGTTTAGAACAATTATCTATTTTACAGGAAATGTGAGATTTATTTTTCTAGACCCGTCTGCACACCTACCTACATGGCTTCAGATTGACCAGTTTGTCCAAAAGGGGGTACAGGCTACTAAATATTATGACCAAGATGTAAACAACCTGTGTGTGTATAAAGACTGTTATTACTCCAAGAACTTTTAGACTAGTGGACAAACAAGCCAATGAATGTATGGTAAGCAATGATAACTTAAAACCAGCCTCTTACTTTATTCATACAGTTAAGCATGGAACAGACAAATCCACTTACCTACTTCCAGTGGCAGATGCTGAATGAAGCCCAGCTTCTACTGGACAAGAGAACTATTTCCTCACTACATATTCTTTTTCCTACTATGGATCTTGATGGTGATGAAATTGAACTGTTTCTTGTTCCACACTACTTGAATGTAAGTCTCATATTAACAGTCATGCCTACTGTGAGCATCTGAGACAGGAGATATGAAAACACTGGCTTGTGTATATATTACAGCACATGAAAGAGAAAAGCCCATTATGGCTTGGACTTTTTAGTTTGTATTTGCTATTGATTATTATCATCCTCACCTCCATAGAAGTGGCTGTCTTCAGGATATAGTAGTATTACATTGCACTCTCTAAAGAACCTAAATAAACTTACAAGTAGACACCTCATTGTTGCGTATTGAATGGCTAAGTAGGAACTTATCCCTGAATATGAAACAATCTGAAATATGAACAAGTCTCTAAAGCCATGATATATAATGTTTATGAATTAACACAGGCCATTTAATAGTTCTACTGACTGTTAATGGGAACTTTTAAATTATTATGAATTAAATTTATACTGCTAATTGAAAACATTGGTTGTTTAATTCAATAAGCTGGTCACGTAACCCTTATTCAAGTCCAACAACCCTACCAATATATCTCACACAAAGTAGAGACTGGTCATATCTAAGAGTCAGTACTTGCCATAATTCAGGTTATTTGGTGTGTGATGAAGTAACTTGTCATTTACTAGACTTGTGCACGACAAAAATTTTCAGTAAAATTAGATGTCGGATTAATTATTTTTTTCATTCGTCGACTCCGCAATTCGGATCCGACTTGTTCGACTAGGATGAAAGTCGGCGACAGTCTGAATTATTTGGTGACTTTAAAGTACGTTTAAAAATACAATAGAAAAATTAAATTAAATGAATGGAACCATTTCCAGGGTCTAAATGAAGATGGTGGAACAGGGTAAGGTGGGCATTTAGCCTTATGGTACTATGGATGAAGTAGCTAAAGTATAGATGTAGCAAAAAGGCACCCTGCCTGCCTACACAATACACATACATAACTGTGAGACTGGCTGATATGTCACTCTGAAAATTACTCAAACAAATTCCTTGTATCCATTTTAATGTTTAACACAGAAAAAAGATGGTCATGTGTTAGCCAGTGGAGTAGACAGGATTCAGTGTGGCAAAACACTCACAAGAGTGGTATAAAGGTGATACCGTTTAAAGGGGAACTACCACCCCGCAATAACTTTACATGAATTAAGTCTTCATCTGGTGACTAGCTGCTTAGTAGCGCTAGTTGCCAGAAATATTACCTGGTTTGAAAGATTTTGCAGTTTTTTGGAGGGTCACAGTAGCAGGAAGCACGAACATCTCGTCATAGTGACGTCCGTGCACCTGCGCTGTCAGTCCCTTTTGGATACAGACCCTTGGTAAGTCCCTTAAAATGTCTTCCCTGCAATGGGTAAATTAATTGCATCCTTAGTTCAAAGGTTAAATAGCATAGCAGGAGGGATTTTTGGTGGAATAAGTAGTATATTTAGTCTACTAGGATACCTTAAACCTATAATATTTGTTATCATTGCTATACTTTTATTCATTATTTTCACAAGTGGTTTGTCTTATCTTCCTAAAGGAAAGAAAAGGACTGCAGTACGGTAATCCCTCTCTTATAACATGCTAAATCGTTAGCATTATTCCATAATCTATTAGAAAGATGTTTATCAGCAAGTATTCACTGAGATAAATAAGAACCCTTATTTGTTTCATATACTTTTAGGTTTCAAATGTATTATTCCTTATAAAAGAAAGATATCATATATGTATTATTATAATACTAAGCACTGCCCTGTTTTGTTTAAGGGAAAAATACACAATTAATTCCAAAAGCAAGCAGTACATATGCCAACTTCCCAAAGCTATCTGCATCAAGTAATTATTCTTGTGCAACCACCTCCAGTGACATCTTGCAAAGTACTGACAGTAAAAGACCTTCTGTATCAGTTTCCTCTCTTATCGGAAGTTCCCCATTCACTGTGGACACCGAAAAGAATGTTGATGCCCAGGACTCTGGAAATACTTTGTGGTTTTGGCTGACCAAGGATTTGGAGGACTCTTCTAAGACTTTTGGCTCTATGGGTCATATGAGCCAAGGAACTTTGAACTATTCTACCCTGTTTGCCTACCTTGGTAACCCCCAGGGTACCATACCAAGTCTTTATTATCCTCCTTGTCCACTTAAGATGAAATTTGGGATTTTTATGAACTGTACGAGACATAATAATTTGTTGTGTACTCATATTGATGGTATTTTTTGTCATTACTTTGATACTCCACCAGATAAATATTTTTATGATTCCCCAGAATCCTCTACTTTTGACAATTTGGATACTGCCAATTTTCTAAGTATACAGTCTCCTATTATTTTTCCTTTGGATGGACCACTTAAAGGAGCAATAAACTTTTTTTATGAAAACACATATTTTATAGAGCATTTCCTGCTGAATAAAACAAGGTCTCTCCCACTGCTGTCAGATGTTTAATTCAAAATGTATATCAGTTCAAATAATCAGGAAGTGAATTTACTGTGTTTACTTCCTGATAGTTCTAACTGACAGGAAGTGACAGGCAGTTTCTATCACATTCTATGGAGAACTGAATATCACTGACTTTCTTGACTTTCCTTCCCCCCAAAAAAAACATGGGTTTAAACTGTAATAACTCTGGAAATATGAATCTTTTGGCGATGGGAGTACCCTTATTTTGCAGAGTAGGAAAATCCCTACAATATATATTTTTTCATAAAAAAAGTTCACTGCTCCTTTAATCATGTTATTGAGTGTCATTCTGCAATTGAAGAAGGAGGTGTCATGGGTAATCGTTGATTATTATTAGTCTGGTATTGGGATCAATAAAACTGAGTTTTGGGTATATAATGGTTAAAGCACAATTCATCATTTAGCTACTTCTTTTTTATTATAGCACTGTGTTTACAAGGTCACTTGCAGAACGTGTTAGACACTGTGTTTATACTTAGCGCTTCTAAGGCTGGACTCTATTACAGGTGATAAATGTTACCAACTGTTTTTTCAAATATTTTCCTATTGAAGTCTGTGAGGAAACCTGGAGATAAAAGCAGAGACAAAATTAGCACCTGCAATAGAATCCAGCCCCTAGTGTCTAGAGCCTTATATTTTGTTTATAGAAAACCCCCTGCATGGTAAACAAGGCCTATTCAATTTTTTTCATTTTTTTTTGTTTCATGCTTGGTGCTAACTTTTAGTAACATTATGCTGATAGGGCAACAGAATACAAGTGGAAATATTTATGCCAGAATCACTCATTTTGAATCAGAGTGTTTGAATTTGAACAAAGGTTGCTCATTTTGAGCCGAAATTCTATATCAATAATTATACAAGTGATCATTTACAGAACAGAGAGAGAGAGAGAGAGAGAGAAAGAGAGATTATCTATATGCAAGACTAATGGTATGTAATACTTTCTTATTGCAAGCATATATATATATATATATATATATATATATATATATATATATATATTATAACTTATTCTCTGCTATTTATACTGGATTTGCTAATGATATTAACGAATCATTAGGGATGGGTGAAACTTTCCAGCTCAAACTGAAATTGGCAAAAAATGGCACTTTCCGCTTGGTGAAAAATTTCCTGCGAAAAGTGCCAATTTCCTGCTTTTTTCCACTTTTTTCACCCATTGAAATCAATGGGAACATACAAGTTACACACAACACATTACAAATAATATTTTATTTCCCAAAGGCATTGTATAAAAGGGGCATGAGGGTGCCTGTGTTGGTGGGGTATGGGGAAAGAATCAGTTGAACATGGAATGTTTTTGAGGTACTGATACTTGATAGATTATTTTGTAGAGGATGATTTGTTTGATTTGTTGTTAGAGGCCGTTGTAGAACTTAGACTTATTAGAGGCCCAAGCCCTTAAGAAACATTGCTTTGTAGGACTTAAGCTAGTTTGTCGCAAGCCCTAAGGAAACATTGCTTTGTAGGACTTAAGCTAGTTTGGCACAACCCCTAAGGAAATATTGATTTGTAGGACTTAAGCTAGTTTGACACAAGCCCTAAGGAAACATTGATTTGTAGGACTTAGGCTTGCTAGAAACAAACCCCCCAAAATTGTTTATTTTTTTGTAGGACTAGTTTTTAGGTTTTTTTTTCCAAAACACAAGTCCTGAGAAAAAATAAAAATGCCCTACTGGCCTAATGCCAGCAGGTCATGTTGGCCAGTGGCCACTGTCAAATGTCCTCCTGAGTTGCAACTGCTGTTCGTACTGCTGTTGCTGAGTTGTTTAAGCAGTAGGGTGATTAGGCAGCTGAAAGGGAATGGGATCAAAAATAGCAGAAACATGGAAGATGGATGATGAAGGTTCCATTTGCCATGACTGGCTCCAGTGATGAGCCTGAGGCAGTAGCAGAAGAATAAGTAGCCCTCAGTATATGTGGAGAAAAGAACAAGTTGACCATTAAATCTTCTCCACCTGCCCTTCCTCCAAAATCACCATAGGTGTGTTGTTATTAGAATATATATTTTTCCCTTGAGAACAGGAACTATGGCTTCCATTAGCAGCTGATATTTGCACAGTGTGTGTGTGGTAAATAACATCTGGGGGCACAACTGTATCCAAACACCATGACACCCAAAACCAAGTACTGCCTCTGTCACTGTACCCCTTATCCAGACCCCACTAAGGACACATGACAACTTACTGGCAGTTTAATAGTAATGATGAACCCTCCCTGCCAGAATCCTAGCATATTCTGCGGGATAGAATCTCCTCAGATGCCACCTGATGACCTGGTATCAATTCTCCTCCACCACACTGGCATGTGTGGTCAGTGCACCACACAGTGTGCAATGGGTAAAGATGAACTACCATATCCTAACATTAACAAAGTGGCTATCATTTGGCGGGGGAGGTAGCGATGAATGAGATGGATTGGCAGGAGATGTACTTGTTACCCTAGAGGAAGAGGGTGATGTTGATGGTGAGCTAGTTGTTTCGCTCATCATGGAACTTCCAGTGTCTGTCTGTGTTTCTTTATTCTTCCTCCTCTTTGATCTCCACCTTTGTGGAGAGTCAGAGGGTACAGTAACAGTGGTGCTAGATTTCTGTAATGGGTGTTTGGCTTTAACACGTTTGGAGTAAATGTCATGGTGTCTGTGTTTCATGTGTGTTATCAGGGTGGTTGTGCCAAGGTGTGTTCCCTCCTTTCCCCTTCTCACTAACTTGTCACCAATTTTGCACTGTACCATTGTTGATGATGACTGCACTGTGCCTGCCGGAAAAGAATAATAGTCCCACACCCATGACTTCTGGGGGGAGAAATAGAGAACAGGTGGAGAAGAATGGATTCGTTCTTCTTATCCTCCACATTCCCCTTCACTTTCTGTGGCAGTGGATAATGTTGCTGTTGTTGCTGCTACTGCCTCAGATTTAGCACTGCAACTAGGATCAGGAGGAGTATTGCTACTGTTGGCAAGTGGAACCTGTACTAGTCCCGCATTACTTGTTGACCCCATTCCCACTGTTTCCACGGTGGTCTGTGGCACACTAGCCTGTTCCTCAGCACCCTGCTGCCCTTTCATCTCAGCAGCAGCAGAAGTTAGAGCAGTTGCACTTTCTTTTAATTTCAAAAGCTGACTGCTAGTGGTGGTGTTGATGCCCATCCTCATCCCTGTCTCCCATTCCTTCTCAGTTTCTGCTAAAAGGCCATCAATGTCTCTTCCACCCCAGCTTCTCCAACACCACCACCACTAGTCCCAACGTACTGCTGCTCTATTCCAGACATCTCACTGTTACTTGGAGGAGGTGACGAGCAATGTGACAGAGGGTCCCCTGTTGTCACAAATGGCATAATTTTCTCCTTCCCCCCCTTAGTACTACAAGAAACACTAGCAGCAGGCAAAGTATTGGTGGCTGCAGGTTCAGCACTGGCAGCAGGTTCAGCACTTCAACACTAGTGGCAGCACATCTGACAGCAGGTACAACACTAGTGGCTGCAGGTACAGCAATGGTGGTACTGGCAGTAGGGGCAGCACATCTTGCAGCAGCCACAGGCAGCTGACCTGTCCTGCTCTCACTAGTACTCCCTTTTCTCCCTCCCTTCCCATTCCCTTTTCTCTCTTCCTTCCCATTCCCTTTTCTCCCTCCCTTCCCATGAAATTCCCCAAGATCCCTTAGGGTGATTTAGGGGAACTGGACAGCATTGGTACAGTAGTGGTCCCTTCCTCCTCAGACTCAGAGGACACATAATGGTCCTTCCAGCTCCTCCACTGATTATTTTTTACCCTGCTCATAGTGATAGGAGTCACTGTGAGCCTCTCCTACCTCACTTTTTGCAAAATATTACAAGAGAACAGCACAGCACGTCTATCTCGCTTTGTAGCTGCTTGCATTGTGTCTGCCTTCAGCGAAAACGTCACTTTTTTTTATAGCGGAACTGCAAAAATAACGTAAATCAATGGGCGAAAATTTCTAGCCATTGAAAAAATGGTGAAAAATTTTGGCCAATGGGCGAAAAATGCTAAAATTTTAACAGCTAGTTTTAAAGCGGATTTTCCCGTGACAAAGCAGATAACAATGTGGTTTTCGTGAAATTTCCCACGGGAGCATGTTGACAACTTTCGCCCACCCCTACTGATTTCTACTCTCACAGCCACAGAATGGCATGCTGTGAGAGTCTGACATCCTTTTATATACCTGCAGGAAAAGTAGCGAAAACTTTTATGTGGTGGGGAAATTTTTTCTTAACATTGATTTCAATGCAATGAGCTAGGTGAAAAAAGTGGGAAAATGGCATTTTGTGTTATTTTTCACAGATTTTGGTTTGAGGCGAACATTTTCGTCCATCCCTATTCCTCAGTAGGAGAAGGATCATTATGATTTATAGTACATGCTGCAGCAACCATGGCTGCAATTAGTGTTTGGTCTACCATTTTAAATGGAAATTGGTCATAATAGAGTCGGCGCTGACACACAATCCTCTTCAAACGAGCCCTAAAAAGAAAAATATGTATATGCCAGTACTAAGTCACTATAAATGCTACTTGGATCACATGGTCTGTACCATATATCAAATAACAGAAAATAAATAAAAATATAAATAAAAAAATTAAAATAAAAAACCAACAATAATAATCCAAAATCAGAAAATTATATATAATAGTTTATTACAAATATTAAAACATATATATCACCAATACATATATACTAATACATGGTTCAAACAAAAAAAAATATACAAAATCTTACATTGACAAATGTTGTTGTAAGCTTGTAATATCCAATACAATCCCCCGGCCAGGAAAGAGATACTGCAACATGTTTCACACGTGTACCGTGCATTGTCAAGCAGACAGGGTATACATTTTCTGCTTGACAAAGCACAATACACGTGTAAAATGCGTTGCAGTACCTCTTTCCTGGCTGGGGGATTGTATTGTGTAAGTTTTTGTATAGCGACTGGCACATACATATTTTTCTTTTTAGGGCTTGTTTGGAGAGGATTGTATGTCACCACCGACTCTATTGTGACCAATTTCCATTTATTGTGAGTTATCTTTTGGGATGGTCGGATCCTTACAATGGTCAAGGCAGCATAAGCACCACTCTCTATTGACATAACATATATATGAAGAATTTGTTACAGAACTGTGTGGACTTCTTAGACCTGCTGCGCTAGTGCCTCTACCTATCCCTTTAAGTTTTGTAGTTGGTCTACCCTTTTACTATCTTGTCCCTTTCGCCCTACCCCTGCTACTAGTATGTTTGCTGGACATTATTTAACAGTGAATTACACATCAGAACTGATTATGTGTGTGCAATATCTTGCTCTCTACAGAACAGTCTAACTCTTCTAGTATCTGTCTGTCTCTCTCAGTCACAGATCATGTCAGGATCCCTGTCATCTATCAAACTATTGTTTATAGCATTTTTTGTATTTTTTACTAACTGTCCCTACCAGCATCCACAAAAAAAACAAAAAAACACACTCCCTGTGCAACTGCTTCTTCCCTTAGACTCCCCTAACACGGAGATAACAGCCAGACTAGAGGGAACTTGGATCACAGCTGCCTGTGTCTTCCCAGTCAGTCACACAAGATTTTTGGGTACTTGAGTAAATCTCATTGGCCCCTTAACACATCCACAGACTCCCCTAACACGACTATGACAGCCAGATTAGGAAGGAACCTGGATCACAGCTGCTTGTGTTTCCTATTCGGTCACACAAAATTCTGGAGTATTTGGGGTAAATCTCCTATTCTCCCTTCATGCACCCCTAGAATCCCAAAGTGCTCCTGTAACATAGAGGTACAGCCATCAGAAATTAACTTGGATCCTAGCTGCCTGTGGCTTCTCAGTCACATAAAATGTTAGAGTATTTGAGGTAAGTTTCCTTTTCTTCCTTCACACACCCGCAGAGTACCGTCACACAGGGCTAATGGCCAGTTCTGGAAGGAAACTGGATAACAGCTGCCTATGTCTTCCTAATCACATAAAATGCTGGAGTATTTGGGGTAAATCTTCTTTGATCCTACTTACATTAGCGTCACCTCTAATATCAATTCCTGCTGTTTTTACTTTGATTGAACAATATAGCGTATTTTCTGATTATAAGATTAATTTGTTTCAATTTACTTCATCTGAAGAAATTAGTGGTCTTGTGAATAGGGATCACTTTAACTAGACTAAGGGATATATTGAATATTTAGGAATTATAATAACATTTGATCTATAACAGAAAGTGAGGGTGAAATATTCGAATTTGAAAGTGGAAATGGAAAGTTTAACTCAGAGTTGGAAAGGATTAGAGATTTCCTTGTTGCGGCAAGTAAGTAATATTAAGGTTTATTTGCATCCTAAACTTTTGTACCTCTTCAGGACAATACCTTTGAAAGCTCCTAATAAAATATTAAGTTAGATTTCAAAAATGTTTTCAACATATGTTTGGGCCTCAGAGAAACTGAGAATAGGTAAAACTACAGACCTATAGTCTGGTATATGGTGGACTTGGATTTCCGGATATGTTTATTCTACATGAGGTCTGTATGTTTTCTCATTTCTTGGCATGGAGGGATAAAGGGGACTCCAGCTTGGGGTGGCATGTATATGAGTCAGTGGATTGTGACACTGATAAACTGTTCCATCTTTACTGGGTAGATCTATCTATGAAGGATGCTTTGCATATGTCAAGTGTAAATACAAGAAATATTCAGGATAATATATATAGAGTAAAGATAAAAGTTTTATTACTTATGCTACTCTTATTGAAGTTCTGGAGATATACATGGCATATATGGATTTGGGGAATTTGAAAGCAAATTGAATTAATATAATATCAGTTTTTTTTAGCTCATCACCTTTAACATTTGCAGAACTTCAAGAAAAATGTCAACTATTAAAGACAGAATTATATACATTTAGTAGAGTAAGGAGTATTTTGAGACAGGATTTAGTGAATACCTTCTCCTTGTTGGAACAGTTTATTGGCAAAACTATACTATAAATCTTATTTCTAATACAATAAAATTATTCCATAATCAACAAGGGATAAATAAAGCTGTGACAATTCAAAACTGGGAAAAAGATCTGGGATATGTTTTCCAGTTGAAGTATGGAATGATACATGGGTCAAGGTTAGGAAAGCTGCTCATTGTGCAAATCTTCATGAAGTGTTCTACAAAATATTGCACCAATGGTATATGGTCCCTTCTAGATTGCATAAATTTCAACATAATCTTCATAAAGTACAGAATTTTCAAAACTTTGTGAGTTTCTTTTTCATATGAGAACACATGAAGAAGAAAGCTCTGCAGTTTAAAAGGAAATATTGCATTGAAACATTAGAAAATATAGCTAACAGACATGTTTTAAATCATGATGTAGGATTACTATTCACAATACCTTATCTATGATAGTACCTCCGAGGTGAGGGGACGTGAAAAGGGTTTTGTGGTCCAATTCAGATGTGAAAACATTAGAATTGCCAAAACTATGAAAAAGTGCTGTAGTAATAAAATGTAAATCCATATGTAAGTAATGATGCAGGATTCTTTTTTAGATTTTTTAGATTTCCATATATAAGAGGGTACCTTAGTGTTTGAGGGGCCACAAAAGAGTGAAATGGACCTATTTAGCATCGCTGCAAAGCAAAGGAGATCTCTTTTAAGGATCCCCTATAGCTCAGTCTGTAGAGCATCAGACTTTTAATCTGAGTGTTCAGAGTTTAAGTCTCTGTTTGGGCAGCTAGTTTTGGGAATGGTACTGGTGAGGTGGCCTGTAAAAGGTTATGTAGTTCAATTTAGATTCCAAGAAGTTTACATTGCCCAAACTATCAAATCGAGCTGTAGAGAAGAACAGTAATGCAAATATATACAATGTTGCAGGAGTTTGGTTTTCATATTTCCATAACTATGAGGGTACCTGAGAGTTGGGGAGCCACAAAAGTGTCATGTGGCCCTGTTTAGCTGGCAAGAAGTTAGCTTGGCTGAAAAGCATGAGCACAGTCCATCAAAGAGTCTGCATGACTCAGTTGCAGAATATCAGACTTTAATCTGTTAAGGCAGCTAGTTTTGGGAAGACTGAAAGATTCTTCAATTATAATGCTACTTGCCAGTATGTATATGTTTACAAATTTCAACATAGTTGTTCTACCTTTGTCATGCTTCTGTTTGATTAGGATATTTTTTATTTCAGTTTATCACCAATTTCTTGAGGCAACTTTGGACACATTTGGGACTACTTTTATGACACAGATTAATGATAATTGACAATAATACAATAATAATAAAGAGGCGTGTTCCAGGCATTAATCCAAGCCTCTTTTTTATTAAAAAAGATTCAAATATACAGAACGTTTGTAACCACTATCCAGCCTACTAAACTGATAGCCCTTCTTGATCTTCCTCCCTCCTACTCTATCCTGTATATACAATTTCCTCTCCTTCCTTCATGTACAACCTTAGATTTCCAAGTCTGGTTATCGGTATTCAATCTAAAACGAGGTGGTATCTATCAAGCCATGCATGTCATGAACATACGTCCATATTCCAAGCTTCGTTTTCAGCCTGCAACATGTAACACTAATTTGAGCAAATGGGTGCATTTGTTATAGTTACCCCATAATGCCTAAGCAGTCAGAGTGCAAACTCTTCTCTGCCAACACATCTTGGTCCTATTTCTCCATTTTTTTTCTGGGTACAAGAATATTAATCAACCAAACTGTCAGTCCCTATACCTGTTAGTCCTGCTTCTTGTATGTGTTCCAAGCTCATCACTCTTAGGTTATCTACACATCCCTTCACACAATCATTAAAGTGTCGGGGTACTCCATGGGCCACATCACTCCTGCATATTTTCCCATTATGTTCACCTACTCTTTCACGTACTGTGTGATTAGTGCATCCTATGTAGTGCTTCTCACATCTGCAAATGAGCAATGTAGACCACAAAATCTGTCCTGCAATTAATGAACTGTGTGATACTCTTATTTGTTGATTTATTGCTGTTTATTACCAGAATAAATGGTTGAGCTCTGTAGATATTTATGTGTTTAAAGAGGTCTGTTACACAGATATTATTGCATTAATTGAACTTCCCATCTGGAGGGAGGTTTCACTCGACTTTCCGTGTGTTTTTCTCACCCATATTTTCCTCTCTTCAGGAAGGACAAGGGGAACTCTTATAGCAGAACTTACTTTCGTTTTTTTGTGGGGGAGAGTTTCACATACTTTACATAAATGTGAGAGTGGTTTATATTGCATATATTTAATGAGGACAGATGTGCCAAGGTCTGTCCTCTCCTTTCCCTTTTATACTACCTTCTCGCACACTGTGAATAGTACAGTTATTGACAAATACAATGTGCCTGCCAGAAAGGGAAAAAAGCCCCACACCCATGTCTTTAGTGAGGGTGTGTGTGTGTGTGTGTGGAGAAGAATGGGCTTCATATTCTTCAGATGTACCTACAATGCCTGGGGCAGATCACTTCCCCCATCATCTACTCCCATGGTGGAAACTGATACACTATTTTGCCCCTTGTCTCTCCACAAGGGCATAAAGCATAGGGGAGAAAATGCAGTACTTGTTTTTTGCTAGACTGAGGCCTTTTTTTTTTTTTTTTACGGTATCATTTTTGCAAGTCTGAGGCCTGCAAGGAAAGTTTTTTCATTGCTTGTTTGAAGTATGCAACTAATTTTTTCATAGCCAGTCTTGCAGTAATATTTTTAATGTTTCACTTGTAGTAAGCCTGCAAAAAAAGTCATTTCTCAGGATTTTCATTCTGTAATCCTGGCATGATAAAAAAAATTAACATATGAATAAACTGAATGTGGCAGATTTATACGGTGCTTGCCATGGTTATGGTAATTAACTGGGTGTACTGAAAACCTGCCCAGATGGCACTCTTGCTAGTGAGCAACTAAGGGGTTCCTATACAGTACACATCAGTCTTGTTTGCCAGTAGTAAATGAGGTAATTGTTTTGGCCTAGAATATAGCTATCTTGCAAGTATGCTGTAACCATCTCACAGGCAGTAGGGTATCCATTTAAAATGTTTCATGCATTAGACCATGCAACATGAAGGCGCAATAACCTGGTCACTGGCTTGAAAAGCACCATATCAGAAATTCTCCCAAATCAAAAGGACGAGATTCTTATGCCTCAGCCTAAAACTTTGTCTCCATCCACTGCCTGCACTGCCCAAATACCTTAAGCTTTAATCCTTTTTGTGCCTCTGACCTCCGTGCACGGAAACCATGTCATCTCTCCCCTGCCTGCCATTGCTTCCCAGCAGCTTCCACCAACAAAGTCACAAACTGCATTAAACCTTTGGGTGCCGGATGGGTAGGCAACGCATTGCTTTGCAATGCGCACCCCTCTGGCTCTCAAAAGGTTAACCTTTGATTGTGGAAGCTGCTGGGAAGTGATGGCAGGCAGGGGAGAGATGACATGGGTTATCTGTGCATGGAGGTTGGAGGCACAAAAAGGATTAAAGCTTAAGGTATGCGGGCAGTGGATGAGGTGATGTTTTAGGCTGTGGCATAAGAATCTCGACCTTTTGATTCAGGCAATATTCTGATGTGGGGCTTTTCAAGCCAGCGACCAGGTTATTGCTCTGTTATGCAACATTTTAAAAGTGAACCTACAATGGAACTGCTCCTAGGAGCTATATGGTGTTCGTGTATATCAGGAACCTAAGACGCCACGCTGTCCAGGGCCGTCGTTCTGGGTTTCTCCCTCCTGGATGCGGCTACAAGTGGGTAGCCTGGCCGGTGAAGCCAGATAGCTGGCTGGAACTCTGGAATGCAGATCTCCTGATGTCAGCTACAAGATGGGTAGCTGGATGAAGCAGGCTGGTAGCTGTACCACAGAAGGTTGGAGTCACTTTAGCTGGAACATAGGCTGGAACACTGGGCAAGGCAAGCTGGAACACTGGAAACATCCACTGGAAACACTGGAACCTTGAATCTTCTGAATGGGGGTCAAAGTGGACCCTTTAAACCATTCAGGAATAAAACACAGGACACTTCTTAGTTCAAGTTGAAACCGACTACTAACTTTATTAGGTAAAAGTCAGCCCCAGACTTAATAACACTAAGCCATGAACTGAATGCAAGGGACACAATGGGGAGCAAGGGTGACCGGGCACAGTACCAAAAGGGGATAATGAGTGCATAAACATAGAGACAATGGAAACAAGGCGACTGTACAGGGCAAAAGGCACTTTCCATAATTCAATCTTGCCGCTCCAATTTCTAGCCAGTAGGAATTGAAGTGACAAGTGACAAACAACCAATCAGGACCCGGGCAATTGTTCTCCCTAGGAGATGGAATTACCTGGGTCTAACATAATTAACTTTTTAAAATGGGAGAGTAGGCAACCAATCAAGAAGCCGCCTACTCAGTTCAGTACTGTAGGCAGCCAATCAGAAGGCTGCCTACTTTCCCCATGTAAATCAAAAGTGGCCTGCCTACTTTTCAAACAAGAGGCGGTCTTTTCCCTTTCAATCCTGCAGCCAACTCTTTGCATGTGAAAATCAGGCTTTTTTAACAGTATTGAGTCCTAGGCCTGAAGACCTCTGAGTTTTGGCCTATGGTCCTTTACAGCCACAAATGTTACATTACCATCCCTGAGACACATGAATTGCTTTCTGTGATGATGGTGATGAAAGTGTGTTCAGAAATGTTTGGGTTGTTTTTCCTGATGTTGTTGCTGCTAATGGTATAAACCCTTGCTTTCTTTTCAGTATGTGTTTTGATATTTTTTTCCCTACTTTTCTCTTTTCTCTTTCTCATAATCCACAATGAAATCCTCATTGTTTTTAATGGACACTATTCGTAGATCCTGCTCAAAGAATTGTAAAATGTAATTCATTACCTGGATGATGTCTGTGTTGTCATTGTTGTAAAATTCATCCCCCATGCTCCTTAATGTATTTTTTTGCAGTAAATTTATCAGTGGAAGATTCTCCCTAATTCCTGCCTCTGCACAACTAACTAGGAAGGTGGCCTCTTCAGAAGGTTTCAGCAACTCACATAGGTCACAAATTATTTACCACTGACCAGATGCTCCCTCCAAACCTTCCAGTTCTGCATTATATACTTCCTAATGGCCTTACTCTGCTTGTATAAATGCTCTAGTATGTACAATCTGGAATTCCACCTGGTAGGTACCTCCATTTTTAGCTGGTGATAAGGCAAGTTGTTAATCTCTTTTGTGACATATAATGCATTGTGAGCACTGTAAGAGCGGCAAAAATGGGCACAGATTTTGCAATGCAATATTTAACATCCATCTCTGATGATTTCAGAAATGTAGTCACAACAAAATTTAGGGCACAGGCAAAGGAAGGCACATGCACCATAACACCTATCTACAAGGCAGATTTTGTACTGGTGCCATTATCAGCAGACACAAAGCCAGGTTTCAGGGAGAGAGGTACATACAGTTCCTCTATCACCTACTCTAGTTTATTTAAAACATCTGCTTTTCGTGATTGTCTCTTAAAACTCTGCATGCACAAAGTGCTGTGCTGATGATATGGCCTACTCTACTGCGGTCCTTTAATTATACTCCCAGAATCAGAGACAAGATTATGGCTGTAACCTGCTGTAGCATGCTGTTGATGCCCACTGGTGGGAGGGAAGCCCAGTGCGCAGTGATGGTCATATCGTCTGTACTTTGGCCACTTGTCCACATATATGTTGTCAGGTGCATTTTCTTGGTGTATCAGGTTTCCAGCCCTTTACCCACCACACTAAACACTAGCTAGTGCTATTCTGGCACAGCCGTCCTTGAAAAATACCTGCGGCTTAGGATATGCCAGCAGGGTACAACACATGACATCTGTTCTTTAAAACCTCTGTTTTGTACAAAAGATAAAGGCAGCATGTCAACTGCCAACATCTTTTAACTTTGCCATTCGACAATACTTTTTGATTATTTTTATGAAAGTCCACTTTAAATAGTATCTATATTAACAGAGCACTGAGCGTATCAATGAAAATGATACAGATGCAACTGGGAGACTTTATTATATTTCCCATTAATGAGGTTATGACTTTTCTGAAAGTGAACAGATGTACAGTATCTTCATTTTGCCTCAAAAGCAAGTTTCAAACACACCGACTTACACCATGTATTATTAATAGAATAATTTCCACAACATTTTCTAATAAAACAAAATATCACATTTTAACACGGCACATATTTTCCCTTCATGGTTTCCAGCTGCAGCAGCGGGATATGGGAAGAATCCTATATTCCTCGCTGTGTTACAGCATTAAACACCTGAAATAATAATGCATGAAATGAGGTTCATGGTAGATTCATTAAAAATGAAAGCAACAATAACTTTATCTAAAAAGAAATAAAATAAAAATAACATAGAGATGCTGATATACTAAGGTGAACCGGCACAGTTCTGGAGTAAAACAACTGCCCCATAGGGGACAAATAAAACTTCCAATTGACTTAAAATGGGCTTTTAACCTCTTTAACGCTAAAGAGGTCTGCAACACATTGAAGAGCAATCAAAAATAGGAGTTTGGGGAGTTCTATTATTTGTCCCTTATGGTGTAGTTGGTTTGCCCCATAATTTCTTCAGTTTCTCTTAATACATTAGCTTCAGTATTTTCTATTTTAATCTGTTGTTTGAGCACACCTCCCTGTCTATCAGCTGCACCTGGTTAGCTGTACATGATTTTAAAAACTGGTTAATCCCCACAAATACTATATTCTCAGAAATTTTTATCATATCAAGATCAAATGTTTTCTAGGAAATTAAGACAAGATGGCATCAATTTGCAGGAGACAGGAAGTTTGCAATTTTAAAACCATACTCCAATTTGTTGTAATTTTGAAACATCTTGCATGTTATTTTTCACACAGTACAAAGAACTGATAGCTGTATTGGTCCTGGAGAAAATCAAGTATTATAGATAGTGATGGGTTCTGCTTCTAGACCACTGTCTGATCAACTTTCTTTCTTGATTTCTTGCAATCTGGCTTTCTCTCCCCCTCACCCCCACTTCCCTTAGACATCACTTGTACACAAAGAAATTCATGTTAAAGGGGTAATAAATCTTTAAAATAAAAACAAACAAAACATATATTGTAGGCTTTTCCTGATAAGTAAGACACAGTACTCTCTCTGCTGGTAGATGCCTTGTTCCAACATTATTACAGATATTTTTACATTAACTGTGCCACCTGGTGTCCAGACAGTTATTTTATTGCATTCTGTGAGTAAGCTAAACCATTGTCTGCCTCACCATAGTATGTGATAGTAACATATGCACCTCTTCATGACAGCTTAAACTGTTATAACTTTCAAATAAAGCATCTGAGAGCAGTGGAAGTACCCATATTTTATTCAGTGGGAAAAGCCCTATAATATATCTTATTTTATAATAAAATGTAACTGATCCTTTAACCCCTTAAGGACCAGGTGGACCAGGGTTTTTTTTCCCAAGAGGACTAGGGCCATTTTATTTACACTGTTGAAAGAAAGCTGCAGCATTCTGGCTCTCTTTGAGAATTTGCAGCGCATCTTGCCTGTGTGAATACCCCAAAGGACATAACTCATTCATTTTTAATTAATTGGTGTTGATCTTGCAGAAAAATTCAAGTTGGGGGTTGTAGGTGATAACTAATGGTACCTTGTTCTATTTACGTGATTGTTTCCAAGAGATTTCTTCTGGGTATATTGATGGCTCTCTGAAGATGAGAAGAATTTACAAAAATGAGAAATGTTATTAACCCCTTAAGGACCAGTGGTCCTGGGACGTTTCTGTCCCATAAGGACCGCTTTGATCCTTGCAGACGCTCCTGTACACGTGACCTGTTGCGTGTATCGGCGCGCAGCTTTGGGGCCTGAAAGAGATAACTCCAGTCTTGGAACGGTCAATTTTAGGCCCTATTCTTACTTACAGCGCTCATGGTGGATCGCTGTAAGTAAAAAGTACATGACGTACTATGAACGTCATCGGTCCTTAAGGGTATAAGGACCATGACGGTCATAGTATGTCGTGTAGTCCTTAAGGGGTTAACATTACTAACCTTTATTACAAACAGAATTTTTATTACCAATTACAAAATGACTCTATCATTATTAGATATGACAAACACAGTCATAATTATTTTTTGCTCTGTATTTTTAAAGTGCTAAACTAGTCCCCATACCGTGTCACTAATACAACAGGGGGAGATACATTAACCCCTTAAGGACCGGACATTATGGGACATTTCCGTCCCATAACGTCCGCATAGGGGCACGTTGACGGGCCGGTACACGTGACCTGTCACGTGTATCGGCGCGTCATTATGGGGCTTGAAATAGATCGCTCCGATCTTGGAGCGGTCTATTTCATGCCCCATTTTTACTTACAGCGCTCCCGGTAGAGCGCTGTAAGTAAAATGTACGTGACGTACCAGGACCGTCAAGGGTCTTTCAAGAAAGTTTACCCTTGACGGTCCTGGTACGTCAAGGGTCCCTAAGGGGTTAAGGGTCGATGCTGTGTTGATGTTTGTCTGGTGATGCATGGGGAGCACATTGGCTTGTTGATGTAGACACACTGCCATATGCTCTAAGGATGTGGTATGCAAGGGGGAGAGGAGAAGATCTCCATTAGCATACAAGATTGTCAAACTGCTGGGGATGTGGAATGGATGCCCTCCCCTTCACATTCACAGCAGTTCAACAAACCTAAATGTGAGAACATTTTCTCTGCTTCCCCACTTTTCCACTGTGGGAGCAGAGAAGATCCTGTCAGGATTCAGCACAACAAACAGCATCCCTCCTGTAACCCTTTCATTGACATTGGGATGTTCATTGGGATGTGCATTGCATACCCATGTGGCACTGAAAGTGTTAAAAGCTGCATTATTACCAACTTGTTGTTGTTAAGTTTAATTTAATGTAAAATGTCACTCAAATGTATGGAGGAAGAAAAGAAAACAAAGGGAAGAGTTTGCAAAGACGGGATTCGAACCCTGGCCTAAAGGTATAGAAAACAAGCACTGTAACCCCTACTCCTCAGAAGCTTGCACAGGGGCAGTCCAAAACAGACTTCTTTATCTTTTGTATTCAGTAAACTATGTCTTGTATTCATCATATTAGGTGAACCACCTAATGCTTAGCCTAGTGTGGTCTCCTCTGGCATCGGATGCTACGCCAAAGGGGGTGCTTGATGTGAAGAACGCAGACACAAGCACAAAGTGTGCACTTTCTTATTTAACCAATAACCCTTTGAGTGCCCGAGGGGTACGCAAAGCATTTCTCTGCAATGCATTGTGTACCCCTCTGGCACTCATATGTGACATAGGGTTCACATGTTCAAATTGGGGACACATATCATTTTTGAATTCATATGCAAAATGTTGATATATTTCTGTGTTTCAGCTCATATTTACTGTGTTGATTTATTTATGCATTTATTTTGTATATTTTATTCAAAGATTAACTTTTTTTAGTATATTAAACACCAGCAATATTATCACATTTTGCCCGTGTGGTTAATAAAATAAATACTCCCCCCCAAAAAAAACAAAAGCCCCATGCAGTCATATGCATGACTAAATAATGTGTAGTAATAGGATTGAAAAATTATTTTCCCCTGACATCCAGGTGAATCTAGAAAGGAGACAATGTTCTTAATGACTGAATTGTTGAAATTTCAGTGCTTAGCCCTTTCAATTCCAAAATGGTGTACAACACATTGCAAAGCACTGCATTACATAACTCTCCATCACTGAGAGTGAGTGTGTGTGTGTGTGTGAGTGAGTGTGTGAGCGCATATGTGAGTGAGAGTGTGTGAGTGCATATGTATGTTTTTCATGTAGTTTTGCTTTTTGCATATTGCATACAGCATTTTGCATTTTTAGCAAAGTGAATAGTGTTTTGTGTGTAGCGTTTTGCATATTGTATATAGCATTTTGCATACAGCATTTTTTGTTGGCCTTATTGCGTATGGAATTTTGTGTATTAAGTTTTGAGTATAACATTTTGCATATTGTGATTTACTTGCAGCATGTTGCTTATAGCATGTATAGTTTTGTGTTTATCATATAGCGTTTTGCATATACCTTATTGCATATATCATTTTGAGTATATTGTTTTGCATATAGCATTTTGTTCATGGCATATAGCATTTTGCTTATAGCATATGGAATCAGCATTTTGCTTAAAGTGTTTTGCTCATAGCATTTTGCACATTGCGTATATTGTATTGCCTTTTGCAGATAGCGTAAAGCATTTTGCACATTACGTACAGCGTGTTGTGTACAGTGTTTTGAGAATTGCTTTTTGCTACAGAGTTTTGCCTATTCCATTTTGTGTATAGGGTATTGTATATAGCATCTTGCATTTTGATTTTAGCAGTTTGCTTATAGTGGCTTGCATATAGCATTTTGCATATTCTGTATTGAGTATAGTGTTTTGAGCATAGCATTTTGCTTATTACGTGTGTCTTATGCAAATTGTGGGTGGGTTTTATATACATTTTGTGTGTATTTGTATGTGTATTGTGTCTGTGTTTAGTGTGTGTGTGTGTGTGTGTGTGTATTGTGTTTGTTGTTATGTTGCGTGTATTGTGTGATTGTTTTGTATGTATTTTGTTTCCATGTGTATATACTGTGTATTGCTTGTATGTGTATTGTGTTTGTGTGTGTATGTGTATTATGTGTGTATTGCCTCTCTGTGTTGACTAGTGGCCTCACTGACTACCCCCGTTGTGCTGACCAGTGTCCTGGCTGACTACCCTTGCTGTGCTGACCAGTGGCCTGGCTGGCTACCTGCTCTGTGTTGACTAGTGGCCTGGCTGACTCCCCCATTGTGCTTACCAGTAGCCTGGCTGACTACCCGCTCTGTGTTGTCCAGTGGCCTGGCTGACTACCCCTGTTATGCTAACTAGTGGCCTGGCTGACTACCTTCGCTGTGCTGACCAGTGGCCTGGCTGACTCCCTCGCTCGGCTGACCAGTGGCCTGGCTATTGACTTCCCTGGGATTTGGCATAGCGCTCCCTCTGGTAGCCTGAGGGTTTTACCTGGCCGATCCTTTTGCCCCCTTGGGGTCCTGTCTGGGGCTAGTCTCCATCCTCTGTGGGAGTCCTAAAAGCTCTGGTTCAGTCTTGTACCTATCTTGTTTCATATTGTGTTGGCTTTGCCTGTATATACTTATCAATAAGGGTGGTGTTCATCTTATGTACCTGTCTGTGCGTTATTTGTGAAACGCTACAGTAAGAATCGTTCCAGTACGAAAGGGTCACCATGAGTACTGAAGGTACAGGGAACCCACCCGCTCAGAGCATCCAGCGTATTGATCAATTATCCCTTGCCATGCAGACACTGCTATACAGTAGGGCTCATCTTGACCGTCCGATTAGGCAACCGGTAGCCTCTGCAGATCCTATTCCGGCACCGGTTGTAATGGCTGCTCACGAAGCCACTGCTGATAGGGGATTGTTGGGTTCCTCCCTACTTCCTCAACAATACAAGGGTAACCTGGTACTTTGCCGTGGGTTCCTCAATCAAGTGAGTAAAGTAGGTTTCATGATTCTTTCCTGTTGGATAAAGCTTTGGCGTGGGCCAGTCCATTATGGGAGACGGACAAACCCATCGTATATAATTTTGCCACATATGTGGGTTTTCAATGTCCAGGCTCGTTCTGCCTCTGCTGCAAACACCCCATGACTATCCGCCAGGGTAACTGTACCATGGCTGAGTACGCTATCGAGTTCCGTACATTGGCAGTGGAGGTAGGCTGGAACAATTAAGCACTTTTACAGGGGCTATGTGATGCTATTAAAGAAGAGATTGAAACCCGTGAGCTGCCTAATGATTTGGACCACCTGGTATCTTTTACCATCCTGATTGATACCCGGATCAGGGAGAGACCCTCCTTTAGGGAGCGCCTGAGGAGGCCTCCATCGCGTCTGGCTCCGACCTGTAATCACCCACCCATTCCCCCCTCGCCTCCCATGCCTCTTGGTTCGGTCATGGGTGGGGGGAGCCTATGCAGTTAGGCTTGACTCGTCTCTCGGTGGAGGAGAGGGCATTCCACCAGCGGGAGGGACTCTACCTGTACTGCGGTAAACCAGGACACTTGTTGCGTTCTTCCCATTCGCCCAGGAAACGCTTGCACCTAGGGCTATGGCAGAGACAAACCCTAGGTGGTGTCTCACAGTCCCCGGAGGTCCTTCAGGATAAACCCATCCTTGAGGTCATTCTATCATGGGCCAATTCTTCGGTGGTAGCTTCTGCTTTGATTGATTCGGGGGCCATGGGGTATTTCATAGATTCCGAATTTGCAGCCAAACACTCCATTCCCCTGCAGCTTCATGCCTCTCCGCTGGTGATTGAGGCGATTGGCCTCTACAACCTTTACAAACTTCACATGTCACACATGAGACCCTCTTGCTTTCTCTTGTGGTAGGGGCACTTCACTATGAGTCGCTCCAGTTTCAGGTCATCCAGACTCCACATTACGCAGTCATTCTTGGGTTCCCATGGCTTCAGAAACATAACCCTAAGTTTGATTGGCGTACTTGTGACATCTTATTGTGGTCTCCTCAATGTGCCAAGTCATGTCTCCATCGTCCTACCAGAGTGTTGGTATCATGGTGTCCGTCCTCTTGGCCGCAGACGGTGACATTCTGATTTCCCAATTTCATTGCCTTTCTCTGATTGGCCAGGTATCTTTGTCGCTGCCCAGGGCTAGCCTTTATATACTCTGTCATGTCTATACTGAGGCGCCCTTTCATGGTGCACTAGTTCCTGACATTTGTTTCTGAGTCTCTCTGATCGTGTATGACCTGGCCTGCCTGACGACGTTCCTGCTCTTCCTGTGTTGCTGCTCCGTTGCTGACCGTATCTGGCTGAGAACCCGCTCCGTTGCTGACCATATCTGGCTGAGGACCCACTCTGTTGCTGACTATATCTGGCTGAGATCCCACTCCGTTGCTGACTATATCTAGCTGAGAACCTGCTCCATTGCTGACCATTTCTGGCTGAGAACCTGCTCCGTTGCTGACTATATCTGGCTGATTACCTGTTCTGTTGCCATCTGTGTCTGGCTATACCGCTTGGTTGCCTCTGACTGGCCAGTGATATCCTCTGTGGCCTTTCCATTACGCTAGCCTGTTGTGCGCCGCGTGGTGCTATCATTCTCTGCCAACCGTAGGCTGAGCATTCGTGCTATAGCCGCTATCTTAACCGCCTTAGGCGGTGTGCACATGCGAAGTACCGGTACAGTGGTGCATAGTGCTGACTGAGTTACTCTAATCTCTATCTGTGTCCACCTCCTTATCATAGCTGGGCTCACTCCCACTGGGAGTTGCAGTAATCTCTCTGGGCATTACCAATTGACCCTTTCAGCTCCTAGATCTTCTAGGCAGGGCCAGTGCTCCATTCTACACTGCAGTAGCCTTGGGCTCAAAAGCCAGCGGTTGCGTAACATCATACTTATTAGTGTGAGAGGACACCAGCTGCCTTCCTTAAGTGTAACACAATCCACCCCTAGCGTTCTAGGGTTTACCTACATAAGCGGTTGCCTTGGTCTCTCTGTGATCCTAGTCCTAGGTTCAGTGTTGCCTACCATAGCGGTTGCCTTGGTCTCCCTGTGACCCTAACCTCTGGGTCAAGTGTTGCCTACCATAAGCGGTTGCCTTGGTCTCCCTGTTACCCTAGTCCTAGGGTCAGTGCTGCCTTCCAAAAGCGGTTGCCTTGGTCTCCCTGTAACCCTAGTGTCTGGGTCAGTGTTGCCTCGCTTCTATTGGGTTCAGTGCCTCCCAGGCATCTGGGCTTGTGCCAGTTACCTACTCCTGGACTACTTGCCACCTGAGACCTGCTGTCAGCTCCTGGGATGCATTGCCTTCAGTCATCAGGGTTCAAGCCCAGAACTCTCGTTAGCCAGTGATTGTCTCCTTTTCCTGATATATTTCTAGACTGACTTGCTATTGCTGTGTATATATATATATATCCATTTATATATGTTCTGTTATTGTGGGTCTAAGGGCCTAACTAAGTGTATGTACTTTATCCTAATAAAGTCATTTTAACCTTACCAACCTGGTCTGAGTGTTCATCAAAAACCATGACAGTTGGGCATGCTTGTCTCCTCCTCCTTACCCGAGGAGTATTGTTCCTTCAGTGCTGTGTTTAACAAGGGACAAGCCAATACCTTACCCCCTCACAGGTCATACGACTGTACTATTGATTTTATACCAGGGGCCGTTACTCCTAAGGGTCAAGTTTCCCCCTATCGGTGGCTGAAAACAAGGCCATGGAGGATTATATGGCGGACGCACTTTACAGAGGTATCATTCGGAAGTCCACCTCTTCGGCCGGGGCAGGGTTCTTTTTTGGTGAAAAAAAAGGATGGGGAACTGCAGCCATGTATTGATTTCAGAGGTCTAAATAAACTAATGGTCAAGTATGCCTACCCCATTCCGTTGATCGCTGAATTGTTCAGCTGACTGAAGGGCTCGTCAGTATTCACTAAGCTTGCTCTTCGGATGACTTATAACCTTGTGAGACTCAAAGAAGGCCATGAATGGAAGATAGCGTTTAACACCAGGAGCAAGCATTACGAATATCTGGTGAAGTTTTTCGGTCTTTGCAACGCTCCTGCTGTCTTCCAGGAGTTCATCCACTCCCCGAATCTGATGACACACCGCGCTGACATATCTAGGGTGTTACAACTCTTAAGATGCAATAATCTCTTTTGTAAATTGGTGAAATGTGAATTCCACAAGTCCCAGGTAACCTTCTTAGATTACGCAATCTCCTCCTCCGGGTTAGCTATGGACCCACAGAAATTATCTGCAGTACTCCAACGGACTCTCCCAGTGGGTCTCAAGGCGATACAGCAATTCTTGGGCTTCGCCAATTATTATCGGAGGTTTATAATAAGTTCTCTACTATTGTCAAACCTCTTACGGATATGACACATAAGGGTGCTATTACATCAGATTGGTCTCCGAATGAGCTTCAAGCATTTGAAACCCTTAAATTTGCATTTGCTGCTACTCCGATTTTAATACATTCTAATACGAAGCTACCCTTCACATTGGAGGTCAATGCTTCTGAGTCGGGAGTAGGTGCCCTCATGTCTCAGCATTTGGTTCCAAGTGAGGCATTGCTTCCTTATGGGTTTTTTCCAAGAAACTATCTAAGGCTGAGACATTGTATGAGATTGGTGACCGCAAACTGTTAGCCATCATCTTGGCTCTCAATGTGGAACTAGGCCATCGTCGATGTGATGAGTGAATATTAATAAACCCGTAGAAGGCATGTCGGATTGATGTCGATGTGGGTAGATTTTTGTCGGATTGATGGGGATATGATTTAGAAGGTGCTTTTGACACTGCTCCGACAGAACATCAACATTAGGAGCCTTCTTCGGCCTTTAGTGCATCACCCCCCTGGTATTTTCAGAGGCTCATTAGCATAATTCCAGGTCAAGACCCCAATCTCAGTAGTGACCAGAGTATACAAAAACACATCATAGAAGGGTCAAAAGGTTAGACCTTTCAAGTTGTCTTCGTATCTGAGAAGCAGAGCACAGCACAATTACAACAAAGGTGGTGAGATTTTTCTATTTACATATATCATCTTAATGTTATTCTCTTTAAAAGATTGCTGTAGCCTACCAATTAAAATAATTGAACTTAGCAGGAAGATTCAAATGTACAAATAAAATGATATCACAACCTTAAACACCCCACCACTGGCCATATGAACAAAGTAAAATAAAGGAATTCTGAGCAAAATCAACATTACCAGCGAACAAATAAAAATTCCCATTGACTTAAATGTGATGTTTAATCTCATGGATGTCAGAGAGATAAAGCATGGCAGATGCATAGAAACAGCAAAACGGAGCTTAGCTCTATCCCATAGTCAGACTGAAGAAGGATTGTTGTAGATACAAAATCAAAACAATGCACTGCATTCCATCACTGCAAGAGACATAAACAGTCTGCAATGTCTACTTTGGAGAAAGCTTTCTTGAGTAACTTACTCTCAGAGTGATATGACTCAATACGTCATTACGTGTTTACTAACTATTGCTCTAGCAATTGTAACAATTGTTTGTTGCATGTCAGATGTACCCCCAGTTAACTAAATAAGGGGTGATATGTGTGAAGTGTTAGACCATAAACACTCACAAAAATTACAAAAATTAGATATATATGCTTACATCTTTACTGTCATATTCCATCGATGTTGCTGTCCATAGGATCTTCATCAGGATTAGTGATGATCGAGCACCCCAATGCTCGGGTGTTCGGGTGCTATGACCGAGCGCCCCCGGAGGCTCGAGTGCTCGGCCGAGCACCCGAGCCCCATTGAAGTCAATGGGAGGACTCGAGCATTACACCAGGCACCCCCTGCTCTGATGAGGGGAGGGTGCCTGGTCCATAGGAAAAGGGCAGAAAATGATGGAAACACCACAGAAATGGTTCAGGGACAGCATAGGGAGGATGTCTGGATGCATCTTGGACTCCAACATCGCTGCTGGGAACGATCTTTCGCCCGTAGTACGCCATTTTTACAGACTGACCGTAAAACACACAAAAAGGCAGATAAAAACGACTTTAGGCGAAAAATTGTTACCAAACAGTATTTGCTGTATATTTACTTGTATATCATCTGCAAATTCTGCAAAAAATTTCATCGATTTTTCTGAACTGGGGCCATGATTAAGAGGGAAACGTGCGCAGAGGCAAATTCTCCCAAAAATTTCCTTGATTTTTCTGAACTGAGGCCATGATTAAGAGGGAAACGTGCGCAGAGGCAAATTCTCCCAAAAATTTCCTCGATTTTTCTGAACTGAGGCCATGATTAAGAGGGAAACGTGCGCAGAGGCAAATTCTCCCAAAAATTTCCTCGATTTTTCTGAACTGAGGCCATGATTAAGAGGGAAACGTGCGCAGAGGCAAATTCTCCCAAAAATTTCCTCGATTTTTCTGAACTGGGGCCACGATTAAGAGGGAAACGTGCGCTGAGCCGACCATCTAAAACATTATGGGTGAGGGTCTGCTGCGGAGCTGACCATCCTAAACATTATATGCGAAGGCCCGCTAGTGAGCTGACGCTATAAAACATTATATGAGAGGGCCCGCTAGAGAGCTGACCCAATAAAACATTATATGAGAAGGCCCGCTGGTGAGCTGACCTATACAAAAATTGTCAAACTGCGCCCGCTGGTGAGCTGGCCCTATATAAAAATTATATCACTGGGCCCGCTGGTGAGCTGGCCCTATATAAAAATTATATCACTGGGCATATGGAAGAGAGTCAACCATATACCCGTTTTTTGGGTGGAAGGGGTGAATGGGAATACAGAGTATTCCCATCATTGTAAATAACATATCTAAAGTGACTTTATGTTCCCCCGGGGCTTTCCTCCAGTGGAGTGGAGAAGTCAGGGGAAATCCAGGCCTTGTTCATTTTTATAAGTGTCAACCTATCAGCATTTTCGGTGGAAAGGCGGATACGCTTATCTGTTATGATGCCACCAGCAGCACTAAATACCCGCTCAGACAGAACGCTGGCGGCAGGGCAGGCCAGCACCTCCAAGGCGTAGAGTGCCAGTTCATACCACGTGTCCAGCTTGGACACCCAGTAGTTGTAAGGCACAGAGGGATCATTGAGGACGCTGACACGGTCTGCTACGTACTCCTTCACCATCTTCCAAAACTTTTCCCTCCTTGTGACACTAGGCTGCGCATCAGGGTGAGGGTGCTGGCGGGGTGTCATGAAGGTGTCCCACGCCTTGGAGAGTGTTGCCCTGCCTTTGTCGGAACTGCTGTGTGCTCCCCTTTTCTCCCCTTCTCGGTTGGCCAAGGTAGCACGTACTCTGCCGCCAGCGTTGTCAGATGGAAAATTTTGGAGCAATTTTTCGACAAGAACCTTCTGGTATTGCACCATTTTGCTTGTCCTCTCCACCGGAGGAATGAGAGATGAGAAATTCTCTTTGTAGCGGGGGTCCAGAAGGGTGAACACCCAGTAATCCGTGTTGTCTAAAATGCGTATAACGCGTGGGTCACGGGAAAGTCAGCCTAACATAAAGTCAGCCATGTGTGCCAGAGTACCAACAGGCAAGATTTCGCTGTCCTCACCAGGAGGATGACTCTCAATCTCCTCATCCTCTTCCTCCTCTTCTGCCCACCCACGCTGAAGAGATGGAACTAAAGTTCCATGGCTACCCTCTGTAGCGGAGGCAACCGTGTCTTCCTCCTCCTCCTCCTCCTCCTCCTCCGCCTCCTCCAATTGTCGCTGAGAAGACGAAGTGAGGGTGCTCTGGCTATCACCTTGTGTAAGCTCTTCCTCCCGCATTTCCACCTCTTCCACATGCAAAGCGTCGGTTTTAATTGTGAGCAGCGAGCGTTTCAGTAGACACAGAAGTGGGATGGTTACACTGATAATAGCGTTATCGCCGCTCACCATCTGTGTCGATTCCTCAAAATTGCGTAAAACCTCGCAGAGGTCTGACATCCATTCCCACTCCTCACTTCTGATTACAGGAAGTTGAACGGAGAGGCGACGACCATGTAACAGCTGGTACTCCACTACTGCCCTCTGCTGCTCACAAAGCCGGGCCAACATGTGGAAGGTGGAGTTCCAGCGCGTGCTCACGTCACACAGCAGCCGGTGAGCTGGCAATTGTAAGCGCTGCTGCAGCTTCAACAGGCCGGCTGAAGCTGTAGATGACTTATGGAAATGTGCACACACGCGGCGCACCTTGGTCAAGAGATCATGCAAACTGGGGTAGGTTTTTAGAAATCGCTGAACCACTAAATTAAATACATGCATTAGGCATGGTACGTGTGTGAGCTTGCCGAGCTCCAAAGCCGCCACCAAGTTACGCCCATTATCACACACAACCATGCCTGGTTGCAGGTTGAGTGGCGAGAGCCACTGCTCGGTCTGGTGACTAATCCCCTGCAACAGCTCTGAGGCCGTGTGCTGTTTGTCCCCAAGGCAGATCAGCTTCAGCACGGCCTGTTGACGCTTCCCCACTGCAGTGCTACACTGCTTCCAGCTACCGGCTGATGGGTGAGTGGCGCTGCGCGCAGAGAATTCGGAGGTGGAAACGGAGGAGGAGGAGCCAATAACGTAGGTGCTGGCGGAAACCCTGATGGAGGTAGGGCCCGCAATCCTCGGCGTGGGTAGCACCTGTGCCATCCCAGGGTCCGAGTCGCTCCCAGCCTCCACGACATTCACCCAGTGTGCCGTCAGGGAAATGTAGCGTCCCTGGCCACAAGCACTTGTCCATGTGTCAGTCGTTAAGTGGACCTTCCCAGTAACTGCGTTGGTCAGGGCACGGGTGATGTTACGGGACACATGGTGGTGTAAGGCGGGGACGGCACACCGGGAAAAGTAGTGGCGGCTGGGGACTGCGTACCGAGGGACAGCTGCTGCCATCAGGCTGCGGAAGGACTCAGTCTCCACAAGCCTAAATGGCAGCATTTCGATGGCCAGTAATTTGGAAAGGTGTGAGGTTAGTGCTATGGCCTGTGGGTGGGTGGCTGGGTATTTTCGCTTGCGCTCAAATGCCTGGGGTAACGACATTTGGACGCTGTGCTGGGACAGGGAAGTGGATGTGGTCGCTGATGGTGCTTCAGATGGTACAGGTGCAGGGCGGGAGGTATGCAGGCCTGCGCCTTCGACAGGCGATTGGCCGGCACCGAAAACAGGGGAAGAGGAGGCAGTGGTGTGGCCTGCAGACACAGATGGGCGATCCAGGCGTTCCTCCCACTTATTACGGTGCTTGGATGCCATGTGTCGGATCATGCTGGTGGTGGTGAGGTTTCTAGTGTTCATGCCTCGGCTCATTCTGGTGTGGCACAGGTTGCAAACTACAATTCTTTTGTCGTCCGCACTTTCCTTAAAAAAACGCCATACCGCGGAACACCTACCCCTTGGCAAGGGAGATTTACGCAAGGGGGTGCTCCGTGGAACATTTGCGGGCCGGTTTGGTGCGGTCCGCCTTCTTTCTGTAGCCACACCACTGCCTCTTCCAGCCTGTTGCGGTGCTGCAGATGGCTCACCCTCAGGACTGCTGTCATCGCTCGGCTCTACACCTTCCCAGGTGGGGTCAGTCACCTCATCGTCCACCAAGTCCTCCTCCACTTCCTCACTCTGATCATCCTCCTCATGTCTTGATCCCACCACATACTCAGTCATTGACAACTGTATATCATCCTCCTCATCAAGGTCTTGAGACAGTAATAGTGGTTGATTTAATGGCAACTGTGTCTCATCATCATCATCATCCACTACTTCCTTTGACCTTAAATGCCGTTCACCTCTGTCATCTTCTTGTGATTGGGTACCCTCTAGAGGTTGTGAATCAGGGCACAAGATGTCATGTTCCTCTGCAAGCGTGCTTGGAGAGAGGTTCAAATTAAGGATTGGTGATGAGATGAGTTCCTCACTATATCCCAGTGTGGGATCACTTCTTTGACCAGATCCTCTATGGTGGGAGGAAGGATGATCAGGGTGAGGATTATGTTGACCAGACTCTTGGCTACTGAGAGTGGACTTGGTGGAAGACAGGGTGGTGCTTAACCGACTGGAAGCAGTATCAGCTGACATCCAACCGACCACCTGTTCGCAGTGGTCGGACCTCGAGAGTGATGTCCTGCGACGCCCTGTAAACTGAGACATGAAGCTAGGTATGGTGGATGTCTTTCTGTCTTGTGCTCTGGCACCAGGCACAGTTTCTACGCGTCCTGACCCGCGCCCTGAACTATCAGGATCACGTCTACTTCCCCGTCCCTTTTTACCCGCCTTCTTCATATTACACGGAATATGTGCTGCAAATCTGCAACTTTGCACAGTAAACAGAATGTTCTCCTAATATGCAACTTTGCACACTAAACAGAATGTGCTTCTTAACTGCGGCTCAGCACAGTGAATGGAATATGTGACTTTGATATTTTACAGTTTGAACAGTTAACAGAATGTTCTCCTAATATGCAACTTTGCACACTAAACAGAATGTGCTTCTTAACTGCGGCTCGGCACAGTGAATGGAATATGTGACTTTGATATTTTACAGTTTGCACAGTTAACAGAATGTTCTCCTAATATGCAACTTTGCACACTAAACAGAATGTGCTTCTTAACTGCGGCTACGCACAGTGAATGGAATATGTGACTTTGATATTTTACTGTTTGAACAGTTAACAGAATGTTCTCCTAATATGCAACTTTGCACACTAAACAGAATGTGCTTCTTAACTGCGGCTACGCACAGTGAATGGAATATGTGACTTTGATATTTTACAGTTTGAACAGTTAACAGAATGTTCTCCTAATATGCAACTTTGCACACTAAACAGAATGTGCTTCTTAACTGCGGCTCGGCACAGTGAATGGAATATGTGACTTTGATATTTTACAGTTTGCACAGTTAACAGAATGTTCTCCTAATATGCAACTTTGCACACTAAACAGAATGTGCGTCTTAACTGCGGCTACGCACAGTGAATGGAATATGTGACTTTGATATTTTACAGTTTGAACAGTTAACAGAATGTTCTCCTAATATGCAACTTTGCACACTAAACAGAATGTGCTTCTTAACTGCGGCTACGCACAGTGAATGGAATATGTGACTTTGATATTTTACAGTTTGAACAGTTAACAGAATGTTCTCCTAATATGCAACTTTGCACACTAAACAGAATGTGCTTCTTAACTGCGGCTCGGCACAGTGAATGGAATATGTGACTTTGATATTTTACAGTTTGCACAGTTAACAGAATGTTCTCCTAATATGCAACTTTGCACACTAAACAGAATGTGCTTCTTAACTGCGGCTACGCACAGTGAATGGAATATGTGACTTTGATATTTTACAGTTTGAACAGTTAACAGAATGTTCTCCTAATATGCAACTTTGCACACTAAACAGAATGTGCTTCTTAACTGCTGCTCAGCACAGTGAATGGAATATGTGACTTTGATATTTTACAGTTTGCACAGTTAACAGAATGTTCTCCTAATATGCAACTTTGCACACTAAACAGAATGTGCTTCTTAACTGCGGCTACGCACAGTGAATGGAATATGTGACTTTGATATTTTACAGTTTGAACAGTTAACAGAATGTTCTCCTAATATGCAACTTTGCACACTAAACAGAATGTGCTTCTTAACTGCGGCTACGCACAGTGAATGGAATATGTGACTTTGATATTTTACAGTTTGAACAGTTAACAGAATGTTCTCCTAATATGCAACTTTGCACACTAAACAGAATGTGCTTCTTAACTGCGGCTCGGCACAGTGAATGGAATATGTGACTTTGATATTTTACAGTTTGCACAGTTAACAGAATGTTCTCCTAATATGCAACTTTGCACACTAAACAGAATGTGCTTCTTAACTGCGGCTCAGCACAGTGAATGGAATATGTGACTTTGATATTTTACAGTTTGAACAGTTAACAGAATGTTCTCCTAATATGCAACTTTGCACACTAAACAGAATGTGCTTCTTAACTGCGGCTACGCACAGTGAATGGAATATGTGACTTTGATATTTTACAGTTTGAACAGTTAACAGAACGTTCTCCTAATATGCAACTTTGCACACTAAACAGAATGTGCTTCTTAACTGCGGCTACGCACAGTGAATGGAATATGTGACTTTGATATTTTACAGTTTGCACAGTTAACAGAATGTTCTCCTAATATGCAACTTTGCACACTAAACAGAATGTGCTTCTTAACTGCGGCTCGGCACAGTGAATGGAATATGTGACTTTGATATTTTACAGTTTGCACAGTTAACAGAATGTTCTCCTAATATGCAACTTTGCACACTAAACAGAATGTGCTTCTTAACTGCGGCTCAGCACAGTGAATGGAATATGTGACTTTGATATTTTACAGTTTGAACAGTTATCAGAATGTTCTCCTAATATGCAACTTTGCACACTAAACAGAATGTGCTTCTTAACTGCGGCTCGGCACAGTGAATGGAATATGTGACTTTGATATTTTACAGTTTGCACAGTTAACAGAATGTTCTCCTAATATGCAACTTTGCACACTAAACAGAATGTGCTTCTTAACTGCGGCTACGCACAGTGAATGGAAAATGTGACTTTGATATTTTACACTTTGCACACTAAACAGAATGTTCTGCTAATCTGAAACTTTGCACACTAAACAGAATGTGCTGCTAATCTGAAACTTTGCACACTAAAAAGAATGTGCTGCTAATCTGCAACTTTGCACACTGAACAGAATGTGCTCTAATCTGCAACTTTGCACACTAAAAAGAATGTGCTGCTAATCTGCAACTTTGCACACTGAACAGAATGTGCTCTAATCTGCAACTTTGCACACTAAAAAGAATGTGCTGCTAATCTGCAACTTTGCACACTGAACAGAATGTGCTCTAATCTGCAACTTTGCACACTAAACAGAATGTGCTGCTAATCTGCGGCTAGGCACAGTGAACAGAATATGTGAATTTTTTTTTTTTATATCTCTGCCCCCCCAAACAAAATAAACTGCTGCCCCCACACACAGTAGTCCTAACAACACTTTTCTTCTCCCTACACTGACTTTTCCTTCCTATCCTCATCTCTCCCTGGCTAAGACTGAGCCGAACTCGCTGGTCAGGTGCTATACAGCACCCGATCACGGGTTCTGGCCAGCCAATCAGTGTAATGCCAGCAGCCAACATGGCTGCTGGCATTACACTGATGTCAGAGCCTCCCTGCACGTTTATTGGCTGCGCAGCAGCCGCGAAACGTGCGGGGAGGAGACCCGAACATGGCGGGCGAGCACATGCGGTACTCGTACGAGTACCGCCATGTGCCGAGCAGAGCGATGCTCGAGCCGAACCGAGCTTCGGCCGAGCATGCTCGCTCATCACTAATCAGGATATAACATCATGTAGCATGTGTTACAGTGAGGCCACTACCCTTGATAATGTATAGTAGTCTTTGTACAATACATGTATCCCTTTTATCTATAATGAAGGTCCTATAGCCTGAAAAGTACGGACCATGGCAATAAATATTTGCAGTCTGGAGAATCACACCTCACACCTCTGTGTTGCAGATATGACTCCACTATACACAATTTTTATTTATAAAAAGAGAGTATAATCGGCTGTCGTTTTTTCCATTATTGCTTCAGTTTGAAGAAAGGAGAATGGAATATTCCAGCAGGAACTGAGTTATCCTCTGTTATCTCTCTGCTGGCACAAAGGACTGATGACTAAGTTCTATACCCACAAGAAAAAGAATAACATACAAGCAGAAAGTGGAAACTAAAATAGAAATGAAATGCTTTCAAGACCTGCTGAATGGTCCATTTCAGGTACTTTGGGGTAATATCAGAACATCCTGTTATAATATTTATAAAACACTAAACAATATTATATCCATACATAACATTTTCAATCAGGCATCAAAAAAAAAAACTTGTGAATTAGCCCAAGGAACTTTCAGAGGAGAAAAATTATGACACACAGAAAAGTAATGAATATAAAAACAAAAGAACGTTTAACAACCGACCACTATGAAAACCTCAGTGGATTTGTAAATACTTAAAAATGCACTGACATTACATTGCTTCATTCACCTAGCACAACCTCTCATTTCACTTGATAATTTAACGTTATGTATAATTTAATATGCTACAAACATTAATGTCTGATAAAAATATGGCTTTTTAGTGCAGTTAAAATAAATAACAGCTATAGCTCAAAAACAGAAAAGGACGGTTAGGATTTTCTATAAACAAAATGGGCTATATGTGAAAAGCCAAAAGTGGAACAATTTTGCGGCAATCTGCAGAATATAAAACGAACCATTTGGATGTTTGCAAGTTCTTAAACACATTACTTTGAATTTGAATGAAAGGAAGTTTTAAATGGATAGTAATGTTTCACAAAAACAGCAGCTCCAATTAATCTTCGTGATATATCAATACTGGCAGAGTTGTGGTTCAAGAGTAATTGAAGGATAAAGTTTCCCCTCCCGCCCATTTGTACCTAGTGTAAGCCATCTCTTCTCAGATGTGGAATCTGGTTGTAAGACCAGACAGATAACAGAAGGGGACAATCTTCTTCCTATCAGAACAATGAAAGCCCTGCCCCCTTGACAAGTTTTTCAGATTTTTCCCTTATCTTAACTGAAGATTGTTCCTCTCTGCAATCTACCTGGGCACCTCCCTTCTGCTCTGGCTGAGCAGTGTCACATCAGTAAAAGGGGCGGAAGAGGGATATTTTGTCATTGAATTACTCTTGAACTATAACTCAGAATTGAAATAACACTCTCCAAGGTCCAAATACTATGATGGTTAATTAGAGCTGCTTTTATTATGAAACAGTACTATCCCTTTAAAGGAACCAGAGCTGGATTTACATCTCAGGCACACCTAGACAAGGTACTGTTGGTGCTCTTAGTTTTGCACATGGGCACATCCCTGCTTCTCACATGACCCTGCCCCCCAGTCCCACCCACTGTTTCCTGTTGCAGAAAGTACGCCTGGCCTATAACAAAATAAGGAAACAAGCTTTAACCCTTTGTTTGCTGCAGAGATCTCAAACACATTTCTCCACAATGCACTGGAGAGCTCTCAGGCATCCAAGGGGTTAAATAATAGCCAATAATAGCAAGGTATTGGTGCAAGGAAGCTGACATTTCTCTAGCCACACTCAGAATTCAGATTGTGGGTGTGGCTAGCATTATTGAGGCGCCCCTCAAAATTTAGAGCTCCAGGCAGTGGCCTACTCCGCCTATTGGGAAATCTAACCCTGAAAGGAACACTATTGCTTCCTAATAATAACTCCCCTATTAAGCTTCATCTAGACAGATAGTCACTATAACTATGTTCTGTATGGACTGATCCTCCAAAACATAACAGCAGTGGAAGTCTTTCTTCACCAGGACATTTCAGTACGAATAGTTTATGGTCCTGCAGTCTTGCAAGAAAGAGTCATATTTGCCTCCATGGTTATGATATTTGGTACTAATTACAGATTATTTCTGAAAAACAAATCCATGTGCCTATTATGAATTTCTGTCCAGATTAAGGTAAAATGGTCTTTTAACACTTTGTGTGCCAGAGGGATGTCCAATGTATAGCTCTTGCAATGCACTGGCCACCTCTCTAACACTGAAAGGGTTAATATTATAAGGTGGAAGTTTTCCTCTAAAGTACATTTTCAGGGAGAGTACTTTATGTGTGGACTATATAGACTAGGGATCTGAATTGAGGGCATGTTTATTTGTCTCTTATTGAGCAGTTTGCTTGCACTTGAATCAATCAATGCCTGCTTAATACATCAGCCTTAGTATCATAGAAATGTACCTTAATATGCATTTGAAGCAATATCCCAAAAAGTCCTTTAGTCACCTTAGATTTACATATATAAATAAACTGATTTATATTCATCAATGTTTCTTAGAGCAATACACAAACACTATCTGAACTGAATCCTTTTCCCCACCAATTTCTTGATTTCAGTGCCGTAGGACTCATCTGCAACCTGGCATTGAGTTTTCATGTCAGATTGCCAAACAGCCACAAATTGAAACTCACTGAATCTTGGGGTGTTGAAACTGACAACCAGGCTGGGTGAAAAATTCACACTTGCCCCAACAGATTGTCTCTGATCATCTCCTTTTCCTGAAGGCCATTTAAGGAGAAGGGCACAGGAGGAAGGAGTCCAGCGCTTAATATAAAATAGTGTCTTTTGATCTGTGAAGGATTTCAGAATCCTTTTTATAAATGGGCCCTCAGTTTCTGTTGTTTTACAGCCCATGTGGGCCCCATCAAGCATCTGGATACCGTAATAGTATCCCAGTGGCTCAGTCCGGCCCTGAGCATGATGCCAATATGCATAAATAGGGAAGAATGAGATTGAAGCAGCAGGTGGCAGATAGGGTTAATGGTGCTTGTTCAACCAAATCGTATGAGGCAATCAGAGGTTAAGCATACCACTGTGTGTCATTCTCACTCTGAATGCAAATATAGAACAACAAAACATAGAATGCATTGAAAACTACATTAAGGGGAATTATCAAAAAAAATAATCCCACTCACTCCTGGATTTACATTACAGGTGCCCCTGTATCATGGTACTCTTAGCCCAGACCATGACCACACCCTCTACACTAGCAGTGTTCATATCACTTTCTTGATCCCTGCCAACACCTTATAAGGAAGGGGTATGTATCTATGTAATATTGAATATCCCCTTAGTGACAGATGACTTACCTGGTAAGTCCAGGAAGTCATTCGTTATAATGGAAAAAAAAACCCTGTCATTAAGGGGATATACATGTGTTGCATCTCTCTCTATCTATCTATATAAAAGAAGACTTCTGTGTGCCTGGCAAACACAGCAAGGAGTAATTTTTGACATCTTCTTTAAACTGCTGCTCCCATTGGGTGATCCAGTGGGGGAGGGGCCTCCCTGCCCACTCCTGTGAAAATCTTGGCAACAAATTACTATGGCTTCAATATATGTAGGAGCTTGATTTTGACAGGGGTGGGCAGTGGGGCTAAGGCATAAGCTCACACCTTACTACAAGTGTATACCTTATCACTTTATGCACTTCTACAATCAAACTCTTCTCACCATTGCCTCCCACATCTTATACCCCACCTCCACAGCAACACACCAAATGTTTCACATTAACCCCTTCTCTACCAGGCAAGTATGCAAACCATTGCTTTTCAATGTCTTTTATGCCACTCTGCAACTCAAACGCTTCATACCCTTCTACACATCATGTCACCTCGCGTCCTGAATGTATTCTCATGTATGCTATTATGTTGTACTAGTGAAGTCCTGAGCACCCAGTAAGCGGCAGGCAAAGGGTTAAGCTCTTTACATTGTTTTTCCCCATTGCCTGGCCTCTTATCCTCCTTCCCAATCTTATTCAGCACAGGTTTTTTTCCCCTTTTTTTTAAGCTCTGCCACACCCATGATTAAGCCCCACCCCCTTTTGACCAAAATTGCATAATTTTTCTTAACCAGTGGCACCATAGGACTCCCCTCTCCTGGGAGACTTCAACACACACTTCCCAGGTATGTTTTTAGCCAGTGCTAAAGGCTGAAGGGAGAGCAGGAGGCATGACCACCTCAGTAACCCTTTCAGTGCTAGAGGACTGGTGGTGGAATGGTATGTAGCACAGCTCAGATGGCAATCCTGTTCTTCTGTGCTACCTCCTCTTATGTGCCCTCACAATTAACCCTTTGACTGTAAAAAATGTATTCAGTGCATTGTATAGTGGTGTGCACTCAAAGCATATTTCCCAAGTGTCCCTCTTTAGGAGGGACAGTCCTTCTTTTAGACCCAAATCCCTCTGTCCCTCTTTTTAGGAAATCAGATTGTGTGGTGTGTATCTAAATGTATCATACTGCTCTACAGAAATAAAACTCAATTGATGTTTGTTTAAATGCCAATACATGTGTTTATAAATTAGTATATGTAAACAAAATACCTTGGTCTTGTTATTAGTCATTTATTAGGTTAAACAAAGAGATGTCAATAGGTCATGAAATAGCCTAAAAATGCTCGGTAATGCCTGTCTACCAGCCACGCCCCCGCAACACTCCCTAAAGCACAAGTGTCCCTCTTTGGCAATTTGAAATGTTGGGATGTATGCTCAAAGGGTTAACACACATACCACAGAAGAAGAATGGTGCCATCTGACCAAGAAGATGTGAGTTGTCGTCCCCAACAGCAGTCGAGCTAAAGGTTGCTTGCCACCCATTACATGCTACCAGCAATGTAAAACATGATTAAGGGCCACACACTGAGCACATGTATTACAGTTCACACACAAATGAGAGTATCTGAGCATGCAGATTAATTAGTATTGCTCACCTTTTGCATGCCTAAACAGTAAAATGTTGCTTTCACTGTATTAATCCACAAACGGTTAATCTGCCTCTTTGCATACAGCATAATACTTTTGCCAGCTCTGTTCTGTATCCCATGCCTGACCTGTCACCTACATGTGTGTGATAACCGAGTACAAAGTACTTTTATTGTCTGCCCCCTCCATCAGATGCTCTGGTCCGGATTTTCTCCTTGCTCCACTCTTTGGTTGCATTTGGGGTCTTTGCTGAAGCCCACACACAGCCTTGGTGAAGAGTTCATGAGTGTGTGTACTCAGGTGAGGGGGGCTGCAGCTCTCTGTGTGTGTGTGTGCATGTGTTACTGGGCTGGTGCTGTAAGGGTGTTGCAGCTGTCTGTGCAGAAGGGGAGAGGGTGTATGAGAGACCTAGAGACAGCACCATGCAAGTTCAGTGCCTGAGCAAGAGCTCCAGCATGGGCAGTAAGGTGGGAACATCTGAGAATGGAGCATGAAGGGCATAGGGTCAGCATTTCTGAACAGAGGTGGAAAGCAGAGGGAGGCAGCAGAAATCCACATGCCACAGAGGGAGATATGTGAATTGCTCCTTAAGGGTGGTTGTAACCCGAGTGGGCCTATTAACCATGTGAGTGCCGCACCATCCTGCTAAATGCATGCAGTATGTAGGATGTGTGAGATGTGTGCATGTGCTGGGTTGTAACCATGTGCAAACTCCTTGCACAGATTTTTGCAGGAATAGGCAGAGCCCTACTCCTGTGAAAATCATGCCCCTGTCTATGTCCTGGACTGGCATTATTCAGGAGATTTGAATATCTTCTTCTTACTGCTGCCCCTGGGTGTGTGTGTGTGTGTGTGTGTGTGCCAGGCACGCTGGTATCTATCTATCTATCTATGCAATTATTTACAGGATTCACACATTTACCTCATTGCATGGGGTTCACTATAACAGTGTCGCCATGTATTTTGCAGCCAATGTCACGTTAAACCTTTGAGAGCCAGAGAGGTACAGAACGCATTGCAAACCAATGTATTCCTTATATCTCTGCCTCTCTAACTGTTAATGAAAAAAGCCACATCAGAAAGTTCCCCCATCAAAAGGCCAACATTCTTATTTTGCAAACGTAACTATGTCGTACAGACCCATACAACGCAAACATACACTGCCTACTACCTAGCCATTCCTACTTGTGCTATGCCTGTGATTTCTGCTCTTACAGGAGACAGAAACACAGACGTTCTATGCATGTAATTGGGTGCATCCTGTGTCATCTCCCCATCTATGCTCCTGCACGTTCTCCGCATGGCCCCTTGTTTTACCCATACCACCTCTGCACTAGGTGTTCAAGCTACAGAGGATAAGCGCATGGGAGGACACTGGAGCTTTTTCTTTTATAGTATTCACAAGGGGTGAGGGGGTCACACTACGGCAGCTGAGCTGAAACAGAATCATTTTTGTTTAACCCTTTCAGTGCCAGAGGAGTACGCAGTGCATTGCTTTGCAATGTATTACATACCTCTCTGGCACTTAAAGGGTTACATTTTTAAGCCTCAAGACCAGAGTTTGACAACAAATTATTGTATTCAAGTAAATAATGTATTTCAATGACTTTAAATGGGAGCACAAGCTATACAAAGGATATTCATGGAACGTCAGGTGCTCATACACCAATGGCTCCAATAATGGTAAATGGATAAGGCTGCATGTCATGTCAAATTGCAGATGCTTATGGAAAGCATTAATTCAAGAACAGTCTCGGGTATAATGGACTACCAATATTGCCACTGTGTTGCCCATGCAGTTCATACTCACTCCTTTAATGAGTACATTATTCTATTAGCAGTGCTTACCCATTTCACCTCCAAAAATGTCTGCAACGCATTGCAAGCCGGTGCATTACACCACTCTCCATCAATAAACCTTTCTGTGTGTGTGTGTGTGTGTGTGTGTGTGTGTGTGAGCCTGTGTTAACATTGCCAAAAACATTGTATACCAAGAAATCCTGCAACACTGAAACTGACACACACTTACAATGCTTTACAGGGTCCACCTTGACATGGTATGCAGGCTACAAGTGCATATGTACCTTCCCATTACATAGAATATATAAATATGCATATAATGTCTAATGTCTGCATCATATGTCTAAGAGACCCATTCCTCACTTCCTACATACACATTCCAAATAAGATTACATCCACCACATATTACAGACGGGCAACACCAGCTCAAAATTGCTAGTATAATAATAAAAATAATAGTATAGTAATAAATGTATTGATATACAACTTATCTATACTCTGATAACAGGACCATGTTGCACTGTATCTGTAATCAGATATTATCACTAATACAATGTGCAACACAATGTCAGATTATAGGGAAGTTTCTAAGTTCCCAAATGTCTCAGTGCTTCTGTCAGTTGAATGCATCATGCAGCCCACTTGCACCATTACTAGTATAGACCAGCACACAATTACAAAGTGTAGGACACCTCTTTAGCATGCAAACTGTCAAAAGACACATTTAATCCTTTGAGTGCCAGACAGATATCCAGTGCATTGTGTTGAATTTTGTCCCCACAGTGTACTGTTGGTTTACTCCATAATTGTTCTAGTGCTTATTAGCACATCAGCCTCTGTGTATCATACAATCTTGAAAACTTAGTTTAAAGGAACTGAATAGTTTTGATAATTCTGAGAGACTTTCCTCACGTTATATATACCTATGTACAGAGTAAAAGGTTTGTTATCAGAAACTTTATTAACCAGAAAACACAAGTAACAGGCATATTTTCATTTTAAGCATTGCAGGTAATAGCAGACAGAGTGAAAGAGCCTCTTTATATTTATTATCTGGCCAACATATATAAACATTCTTTACCTGAATTCAAAAGCAATTCCCTCCAGCAGTATAATAATGCTTTCTGTGCGCTAGGTCATTGGAGTGGCAAAACCTTTTCAAACTGATGCAATTGAGCATGATAAATAGCCACAGCAATGCAAAGCCAAAAAATGACACAACTTGGAGTGCGTGTTTCTGCTGAGTTGCAGAGCTAAATAAATGGGCCCTATGGAATGTGGCTGGGTGAGGGGGGTGACCCTTATTTTCGAAAGAATCAAGGTTGAGACATTAAGTATAACAGCTGCATAATGAAAAGAGCCATCTCCTTGAGAGACATGGAAAAGAGAGAATCTGTTTCTGAAGGACTCTCCTAGGGTAAAGTGTTTTGTAAATTGAGAATGAAAAGCATTCTATTACTTCCATACTTCAAGCCTGGAAAACACTTAAAGGAAATCAACAAATGGTTTTACGAAACCTGAGTGACTTAATGGATAATTTAAAATGTCCCATTTATCATAAATCACTATGGAACAATTACTTTTATTTACCATATGGTGAGAATCATTAAAGTATAGAGACCTGTTTCCAAATGTATCTGACTTCAACTTTCATTTATTTGCTGGTGCTGTGATACTGTTTGTTTTTAATTATTTTTTGTTTTTTCATTATCATGTGTAGATTGTCATGCAGGGAATTTCACTTGTGTTTTCATTTTTCCTTTGTTATGTGTAAAAAAGGAGCATTCGTGTTGGTGAGACAAAAGGAAGCAACAACAATTAGAAAAAATGATGAAGATGCCATCACTTTAGGTTTATGGTTTCTTTTTAATTGTAAGTCTAGAGCAGAGGTTCTAAACTCCTGCCCTCAGTGGCCACTAACAGGCCAGGACTTAGGAATTTCTCTGCTAGAACACAGGTGTGGTGATCAGAGGCTCATTCACATTGATTAACTCACCTGTGCTCTAACAAGGAAATCATCAAATCCTGGCCTGTTAGTGGCCACTGAGGGCACTGGCTGAGAACCACTGGTTTAGAGTATGTATCATCTGTCCAGCTGTTCATAATTTAGCGTCTCAAATTTACTGGCACTCAAAGGGTTAAGACCGATGCATTGCACATCCCCATGGCACTTAACAGGTTAAGGTACGCTATACCTGGTGGTAGCTGGGGCTATTTGGCTTTTTAGTTCAATCCACCCTAAACCAACCATAAAAGGAATTTCTTGGCCTCAGGTCTCAGTGTAATATTAGTCAAAAAATAAAGTATGTTTGCTACAAAAGTAAAAATAATATTGCTTTTAAAAAAATTAATTGGACAACTTTCATTTTGCCTCATAATGTACTAAGTCTGTGTTATCTAAGCTTCCAGTATGGTTTTTTTGGTTAGGGTTACATACTGGGGATTTATTGTTGTTGACTTAACACTGTTGGGAATGACTATAATTCCTTGGCAAAATTACACAGCTCCTACCTGAAATCAGCATTTTATTTCTATTATCCAAAGTTTACGGTATTAGAGAGGCCCAAACCAGTGACATAATTAAAGGTAGCAATGCTTCAAGTGAAAACTGACTGTATAAAGTTAGCCAAAAGATAAGCAGATAAATAGCTTAGGAAATATGACGGGATAAAAAAAAAACACTTTTAAATGTAATAAAGTATATTTTTTTCACATTGCTTCAAAATTCATTGAAGGCTCTTATGGTCCTAAATGGTTTTACACTGGATTAATAAATGTGCTGGATATCTACATATTTTTATGTTTAAAGGGATAGTAATACCTAAAATGTAAAAAAAACATATGTTGTAGGGTTTATACCATCAAGTAAAACAAGGGTACTCCCACTGCTGAAAGGTGTTTTATTCAAAAGTTATTACAGCTCAAAGTTTAATTTTGTAGGTGCAATATCACAGTGGCCTGAAATTGTACAGTGGCACTGTTGCTATACCATCCTATGGAGATTTATGGTCCCGGGACCAGACCTGTCCATAGGATGGTGTAGCAACAGTGCCACTGTACAATTTCAAGGCACTGTGATATTGCACCTATAAAAATCAACTTTGAGCTGTAATAACTTTCGAATAAAACACCTTTCAGCAGTGGGAGTACTCTTGTTTTACTCGGGGGGATAAACCCTACAACAATTTTTTTTTTTCATTTTAAGTATTACTATCCCTTTAAATGACACTAATGCCCCATAAAAAAGTATACTTGTTTTATAGAGGTTTAAAAAATAAAGTCTTTGGCACAACTATCTCTCAAATCTTTACTGTTTGAGAGATATTCGTATTTAAAGTTCCTCCCTCCCTCCCCTTCTCCTGACGGCAGTTGTCTAGCTGACAGCAGGGGATTCCGGTCTGGGGACCAGCCGGTGGCTCTGCAGCAGAGACAAAAACACGTTATTTAAAAATAATTACTTCATTGGAAAGGACTACAAAGTGTGCCTGGTTTGCAAGAACTCTTTGTAGACCGTTCCCATGAAGTAGTTCATTTTAAATAAAGTGATTTCTGCTCTGCTGAAGAGATTCCTCGAGTTGCACAACTCTAATCTCCTGCTGTCAGCTGTAAAAGGGGAACTTTACAAGCGAATATCTTTCAAACAATATTTTTTAAACCTTAACAAAAACAAGCATAATTTTTTATGGGACATTACTGTCCCTTTAATATACATGAGCCACAATATGAAGTTTTACACAGTATATTTATAAGTGGACAGTCTGACAGCCTCTGCATCCAATATTTCATTGGTTTGGAATGAAGTAAAAGGCCTCGCATTTTTTCTTTACCCTTTCACAGTAACCTTGTTGAATATTTGGTTTTATTTTACATTTGTTTATGAAAAAAGCGCAATGCAAAAGCACTGTCTCCCAAAGAAGAGTGCAAACACAAACAATGGAAAGTAAACCAAATCAGTCATGAAATACAAGTCATTATATATATACTCATGTAGGATTAAACAGAATGAACCTTTTGTGTAAAGAAAAATGGGCAATGCTGGAAGAATTCATTTGCAATATAAGAAATAAATAATAGGTTCCATTGATTTAATAGCGTACTGTTACAGAGAATTAAAAATCTTCATATCAATAACTGTTTTTTGATCATTTCACTTAGTGGTGCTCTAAATGTATGCTTGAAACATTCTCCGGCATGAAATCCAGAAACAATACTCTTGATTGATGAAGGCTAGTTTTGTCTGATACAAACTGACTAAAAAGAATCCGGAGAATCTAGTCCCTCATGTTCGGGAACCTCTTTGCTGAAAAAGTAGATAGTGGACAAATAATTAAAAGCTCACTATAAATGTAATATTTTATGAAAGTTAAAATAATACATAGCCAACATGTCAACATTTCAAGACGTATTGTGCTCTTTCTTGAAGAAATCTTTTCCGGAAAGAGCAGGGTATGCTCTGAGACATGTCAAATAGTTGACCATTGTATTATTTTAACTTTAAAGGAACAGTAAACTTTTTCATTATGAAAACACATATTTTACAGAGCATTTCCTGCTGAATAAAACAAGGTCACTCCCATCGCTGTCAGGTGTTTTATACAAAAATTATAGCAGTTTAAATAATCAGGAAGTGAATTTATGGTGTTTACTTCCTGGAAGTTCTAACTGACAGGAAGTGACAGGCAGTTTCTATCACATTCTATGGAGAACTGTATGTCTCTGACTTTTCTGACTTTCCTCTTCATTGGAATCTAACAGGAAATCTAATTAGAATTTCACCATTAGAGGGCACTGCTAATATAAAAAACATGGGTTTAAACTGTAATAACTCTGGAAATATAAATCTCTTGGTAGTGGGAGTACCCTTATTTTACTCAATAGTAAAATCCCTACAATATATATTTTTTCATAAAAAAAGTTTACTGCTTCTTTAATAAAATATAAAGTTTATAGTTAGCGTTTAAATCTTTCTCCACTGTATACTTTTTTTGGCACAGAGGTTCCTGACCTGGGACGGGATTGGATTCCCCTGATGCTTAGCCATTTTAGCTGCTGTCACAAACACTGCACATTATATTTACTAGAGCTATTCAAATGTCAAAAGGAAAATAAATCTTGAACCACATAGCTAGCTACAAAGAGATGGTGATAAGTCATTCACCTCCAGTTAAATTTAAATGTAAAAATAATTAACATGACTGTATAACCTGTCATGGATTTTGTATTCAGCCTTCATTCTAATTATGACTGAAGAAGAGAGCTAAGTTATCCTGAAAGCTTCCATTCTAAAGCAACTTAGCCAAATTAGGTATCACTTATACTCTACCAGTCTCCTGCTTTTACTTATTTTTTTTGATGACACAGTATGACACTTAATGCTAATTCCATGCATAGCATGTTATTAGAGCTGTTCAAAGCAAAACTTCTCACTCACTGTGCTAATAGAAATTATTTAGTGACAGTTTTAACTGTTATAACTTTTGAAAAAAGCAACAGCCAGCAGTGGAAGTATTCTAGTTACACTCAGCAGGAAATCTCTACAATATAAAATTTTTCATAATAAAACTATGCTGAACCCTTAAGTTGGAAGGTCCACTTTAAATGTAACTTTTAACCCCTTGACTGCTAATGTGGTCTCCCCTTAGGAAACTACAAAATAGAATACATAAACAAAATAAAAAGCAACACTCTTCCAAACTATACTACGACTACTATAAAATCCAGACAATAAATCCCTTTAGAGGCTGCTACAATCCATAGGCTGTAGTGTGATATACATTGCCCAAAAAACCACAATGAAAAAGACAACAGAAAAATATATGGAGAGCTCCTCTATTAAGATAGAAATATAATATGTATTACTTCAATATTCACATATAAAAATACTGGATAACATCAAATACATAGAAGAAAAAATAACAATAGAGATGGAGAACTCTCTAGAAATCAAGAGGTTAAAAGCACAAGGTTGTATATACGCCAGAGGAGGAGGAAGACTTCCTACATATCTTGTTGACTTGTAGAGAGGGTAAAAAGCATTGGAGACAAGTTGAGACAACTGCAGGAGTCTTACTTGGGGTTGTAAACTCATCTTTTACCCTTTGGATGGCCCTTCTTGAACACTCCCCTAATATGACTCAAAAGAAGGTGTGTTTGCTGAACTACCTCAGTAGCAACCGGTGGCTTAAATCCACAAATTCACTGACACAGTGGCCAGAATTAATAGAATTGTATAACTTGAATGGCTCTGGTGTCTATTAAGACAAGACGAACGGTTTAAGAGCATATGGCAACCATGAATGAACTTTCAACTTGCCATTGATTTCAATCTCTGAACTGGCCCATGAGCCTGGTCCTTCCACATCTATGATGGACTCTTATTCCAGGCCTCCCTCCCTTGGATTGTTCCCTTATCCTTCCTTCCCTTACATCTCAGGAGCCTGTAGGCACAGAAGTCTAAAGCGCCCCCCGCCCATTGGCCATCTCCACTGGACACCTCGACAATGCTCCTAATGTCCACACTGCCCCCATCATCTCTTTATTGCCCTCACATTGCCCCATCAGCTCCAACTTGCCCACATCACCTCCATGCTACCTTCACATTGCCCTCCATCAGCTCCACATTGCCCCCACCATCTCCAAATTGCCCCCCATCAGCTCCAACTTGCCCCCCACCAGCTCCATGCTACCCTCACATTGCCCTCCATCAGCTCCACATTGCCCCCACCATCTACAAATTGCCCCCCATCAGCTCCATGATACCCTGGCACAGCACCCTCCATCAGCTCCACATTGCCCCCACCATCTCCATGTTGCCTCCCCATCAGCTCCAACTTGCCCACCATCAGCTCCAAATTGCCTCCACCATCTCCATGTTGCCTCCCCATCAGCTCCAACTTGCCCCCCATCAGCTCCAAATTGACCTCACAATGCCCCCCTTCGGGTCCAACTTTCCCCCACCATCTCCATGTTGCCCTCACATTGCCTGCCTCCCTCCCATTGTCCGTTTCCTACCTCCCTGGCAGGAGATCTGTTGTCTGTGCCTCCTTTGGTACAGTCAGTCCTGTAGTAGCTGAAGCTCCCGCACCGTCTCCTATTCAGGAATGCAGAGCGCTGGGAGATTATATCATCCCCCAGCGCTCTGGATTCCTACAGAGCCGACGAGGGAGCTCAGCACTTACAGGACTGACTGTACCAAAGGAGGCACAGACAACAGATCTCCTGCCAGGGAGGTGCAATGTGAGGGCGACATGGAGTGGGCGCCAGTGCAGCCATTTTTTTTTTTTTTTTTTTTGTCGTTTCCCAAAAAAAAAAAGTATCCTATTGGGAGGCGCCCCTCAGTGGCGTGCGCCTGTAGGCAGGTGCCTACTTTGCCTTATGGAAAATCCGGCCCTGCCTCCCGTGACCCTCCAGTCAAGTTGTACAGAGTTGTGCTACAGGGTGGCACGCAAGGCTTGATGTTATTGTTACTAGTAGTATTGTACTGTATAATATCTTTACTGTTCTAATCTCTGTTATAAATTAATACATTTTTATTATAAAAACCTTATTTAAATCAATGGTATGTTTTACTTGTCTTTTATATTACAGTTGTTTTTCCCTAGAATTAATTCAAAAAAGGAATTGAAACAACCTTCCATTAAATCAAGATTTGTGACATGGGAGAAAATATTACCAACAATCACATATATTAAAGTCATATTTATTAAAAATGTCCAAAAAAACTAAAATCAATCTATGATATCTGAAAATTAAGAACATTTTTTTGCATTCTGTTGTGAAAAGCATAACATCAAAATGAGGAATACAATATATCTTCCCTTTTGTATCTAAATGTTGCCTTTAAACAATACCTCACTAGTTAGCGTTATCCATGACACAAATTTGGATCCCCCTCCGAGCTTTGGTCTAAATGGGCGCCACTCCCACTACGCAGCTGGGTACAGACAGGATCTAGGTGCCCACACCTAAGATCTAAATGTAATATTGTTTATAACCAATCTATTTCTCTAAAAATCCCAAATCTATAGTATGCCCGTAAGAGAGGAAAGATATAGAGTTCTCTGAAATGTGTAGGGAGGAACTTGTGAATTGCATGCCAGCACTTCATTGTTGGAGAAGATTTGAGCAAGCAAAGTGAAGATTGGTTGCTGAAGCCACAGAAGATGCTGTTTATGTTTCTTATGTTTATGTGACCAAAGCTGAGAATTAGGTAAATGCCCCTTTTATGTTCTCCACCACTGCTGTGGTGGTGGCAGCAATGGGAGGAATAGATGACAGAGCCCCCCCACTAAGTGCCACATGGGCCGATGCCTGTTCCTCTGTGAGGGGATTTTGAACATAGGCTGCTTTTATATAGGCAGTATCTGTTCAACATGACTCATAGCCATTGGCTGGGAGGTATGCTTAACACCTCCCAGCCAATCAGCTTTGAGCAGGGGATTGAAGGAACCTTCTTGAAACTGATTGGCTGGGAGGTGATTTAGTACACATCCTAGCCAATGGCTGTGAATCATTTTAACAGTACCTCTCTGGCACTCAAGGGGTTAAACTATGCACATATGTCCGAGTAAGGTTTAGGGCAAATGTTAATATTTCTCTTTTTTTTTCATCTACAGGTATGTGAATGGAAGACAGAAGAAAAAAGGCAAAACAGAAGAAGAAAGAAGATGTAGAGACTGAGAAGAAAGAAGAGAGAAAATAGAAGAAGAAGAAGATGGACAGTAGCTGACCAGGGTGATGAAGACTCCGCTGAACATCAGGATTAATGTTAAGTGTTTATTGTCAATGGCTGTTGTTTTTTTACCGTAGTCGGATTAACCCTGAGAGTGCTAGTGAGGTAATTGAATTGCATCTTTCGGCATTGTTTTTTTTTTTCAGTGAGTGAATTTCCGCTACATTTTTCGATCAATGTGTTTTTTTTACCAGTTTTTTTTCAGAGCACAGGTAATTGAATAGCTTACCATGTTTGGAAAACTGTCAACAGCTGTTTTTTTTGGCATCAGGTAGAAATTGAATCAAATCCTCAGATCTTAGGTGTGTGGCCCTAGTCCATGCCCGAACTGTGTAGAGGGAGTGGTGCCTATTTAGAATGAAGAGCGGGGGGGGGGATTTGGGGCATGGATCATTCTACCTACTCAGGTATAATTTAGTTGTGCATTTTTTGTTGCCTTTATTATTTAAAGGCAACATTTACATATAAAAGGAGGATATATTGTGTACCCGATATTTACTGATGTTATGCACTTCACAATGGAATTCTAAACAATTTTCTAATTTGCAGATTTGAATAGATTTTAGCTATTTGGTTATTTTAAATAAATACAACTTTGGTATATGTGGTTGTTGGTAGTATTTTCTCCCACGTCACTAATCTTGATTGAAAGGAAGGCTACTTCAGTTCTTAATTTGATTTAGTGTAGAATACATTATATCATAGTGGTATTTTTTAAATGATAGCAGCCCTATATAGAGGCTACTCCAATTATTTTGGGGCTCAGTAGGAGGCATACTGTTTTTTCTTTTGTGATTAATTTATCCCAGAATTACTCTAATTTGCCTTTAAACTTAATGTGCATTTTCCCATCACGTGATACAGGTTAGTCCTGTTTGAACTCATGTGACTAAATCTGGAAGAAGAAGCAAGTTTAACACCTAGAGGGATTGAAATAGGATTCAGCTATTGTCTGACATATAATACCTTGTGAAGAAAGAAGTATGAATACTTTAGGGTCAAGTATTTGTCAGAATGCAAATGAAATTCAAGATTTTTGTGCATTTGTATTGATTGTTTTGGGAAAACAATTGAGTTACTGTATATGATAATATTGCATTACCTCATTGTATAACTAACATTGAACAATCCCAATTTACAATTGGAATTTAAATCTCAAATCTCATGTGCAATAGCATCTATCTTTACTTTATTTTTCTTTCATTAGCTGAAAGGTTTCACATAAAATGAAATTTACTGTACATGCAAAAGGAAGTTTAGTTTTGGGATTGCATCCATCTGGTCTGTTCATCGTTATCTAGAATAAAAGATCTTTATGTTTTTCGTTGCTGCTGGGGTGACAATAATCTATTGTTTGAAGGTATTGTATAAGAAGGGATCCTGGAGTCATTTGTCTTTATTTTTATATAACATAGAAATAAAGAATATGATGGCAGATAAGAACCAATTGGCCCATCTAGTCCGTCAATTTCCAATCTATTGAAAAATTCATATGTATTTAATCCTTTGAATAATCATATCTATCCCAATAGTAGGGATGGGTGAAAGTCATATTTTTCCCCTTAGGAGTATTCAAGAAAGAAACACAATTTTCACATTTTCCTGCAGGAATTTCCCCCATAGAGTAACCCATAAATTTTCCCCAGTTTTATCTAACACCATAGAATTTTTTGGTATCCCTTTTTTTCATTACGTTTGCATCCTCCAGATTTGTATATAAGGCATAACCCCCACCTTATGTAGATAGTGCAATCCAGATTTCTTTTTTGTACCTCAGAATTTCACACAAGAATGGTTCTATTTCACGTCTATGGTTTGCAATGAAAGCAAATCTTCCTTATATTTATGTGAAGCATGTGAAATTCAAACCCCTGAAACAAGAAATTGAGAGCTACTGTCACTGTGCCTCTATCCCCTTCCCCCAAGGGCAGAAAGAACAGGGGTGAAAATCCCCAAGGAGGAGAGAAGAGAAACACAGCCTGGAAGTTCAATGAAAAGTTTAACACCTGCATCATCATTGTTTCCTTGTGCCAGGGTCCAGGTGTGGGGAAAATGTCCCCACTGTCCCCACCTCTGTTACCTCCCACACTAGTTGATAGTGAGCGTAGATGTGAGGATCTGGCAGTTTGTTTCAACCTATTGCACACTCAGTGGTGCACTGACCACAGTAATGTGGTGGAGAGCAATAGAATGCAGGGTATCAGAGACTAGTAGAGTAAAAATTGCACCTTTCTTGGCTAACTGAGTAGTTTTGGATGCAAGCTTTCAAGACAACTAGGGGTTAGATTCTATTGCAGGTGATATGTGTTAACACCCTTTTTATCAAACATTTTCCTATTGAAGTTTATGTGGAAACCTGGAGATAAAAGCAGTGATAAAATTAGCACCTGCAATAGAATCCAGCCCTAGGTCTCTTCTTTGGGCATAATAAGAATGAAAGGTGCTTGCTCAATACATGACTTTAAAATGTATACACAAAATTGAGAGGCATTCACCACATTGTAACACAATGCATTGCATACCTCTGTGGCACTCAAAGGGTCAAATTGTGCATTCAGCTCTTATTTAATAAGCATGAAGAAAGGTGTCTTGAAAGTTCCATCCAAAGCCACTCTGTTAGCCAATAAAGGTATCATTTTTACTCTACTAGTCTCCTGCATTTTCTATTAATATCTCTGTACCATGCTTTACCCATATTGCAATGGAGGGTATCAGAGAGAGTCTGCAGACATTCTATCCCATTGAATACTCTAAGCTGGTGGAAGGGAGGATTCTTTAATTTTTTTTTAAGTCTTCTGTCTTGACATCAAGTTTCCTTAGCGGAGTGGACAAAGGCCCTAGGGACAGCAGTATTTGGTTTATTGAGGGATGGATTAACATTTCTGGGCTAAGTTTCAAGGTGTTTGGTTGCAGTTGTGCCTGTTGCTTCATATGAGAGCAGATGTGTCAATCGTTGTGATACTTCCCAGTTCTTCCCTTTTTTCACAATGTTTCCTTGCATACACTATGCACACTGCAGTTGCTGATGAAAGGTGCAGTTCCTTCCTGCTCTCAAAGGAAAAATTAGTAACCCACCACACCCATGATTTTAGAGGAGGTACAGGAAAAGAAGCATAGAAGCATCATCTTACTGTCACTCCTCCTTACCTGCGTATCTGCCTCCATCAGCCTCCCATTGGTCATCTACTATGACCTTGTGTTCATATCCTTGCTTGATCTTCGCATCTAGTTCCTGAGGGTCATTGTCCTGAGTTATCTGATCCTGATTCCTGTGTTCCGTCCTTGGCTTGTTTCCTGACTTTGCTACCCATCTGCCAATTTCAGTCTTCATCTGTTTCTGTCTCTTGACCCTGCTTCCTCTCTGACTATGATTTCTGTCTTATCTCTCATCCTCTGGCTCTACTTTGCCCAACCGGTACTGAACTCGGCCTGTTCCTGACTACCTTTCTGACTTCTGCATCTTAGACTTCACCTCAGCCCCTCCGGGAGCTGGAAGACATCACAGGTCAGTGCTCCCCGATGCCTCTGGCCTACCAACTAGTTGTAGCCTACTTCTTGAATCTTCTGACAATCCCACCTTAGGCCTTCTGACTTCTAGAGGGCATTGTTGGTTTGTAACCTATGACTAACTTCCTCCAGAGTTCTGAGTTGTTGAGGGTGTGATTGTCGATAGCATACTACTATCTGCATCTAGCCTACCTACTTGTCGAGAGCGTTGTTGGTCAGTATCCTACGACTAACTGCCTCTGGAGTTCAGACTTGTCAAGGGCGTAGGTAGTTGAATCCTCTGACCTTCCTGATTTGGACCTCTCTGCTACTCGACCAGCAGGGAGTTGGAGTCCTCCGACCATCTCTTCCAGCATGGTTGTCGACACTCCTTGATTCCAGCCTAGACTTCTACCTTGAATCAGGTCCAGTTCATTAACTGCTTTGAACTCTGTTTCTCCCTCTTGCTCCAGTTCTGAACCTGATGTTACGGTTTGTTAGACACTCAGACCAGTAGGTAAAATAAATCAATCTTTTATTGAAAGAAAATAAAATGCAAAGGATCGCCCTCTACAGTTGACTGCAACAATTGCAAACTATTACACAGTACATATAACTTTAATACAATATTCAAAAGGCACCCAACATAGGTACAGAGAATAGGGAATAGGACCCTAAAGGGTGTATGAAAACAGTTAGTCAATCTCAGCTGTGGGGTTTGGCACACCCGTGTGATGTCTAGATAAACTGAGCAAATGTGCAGAGCACAGAGTTCTTATGAAGATGAGTAGATGATGTTCAGTGACCAATAAGTTATAGCAGCACAGTAACCCACGATAGCCCCCACGGGCGTTAGTGAATAGACCAGAGAGCCTGCAAGTGCGAGAGTATGTAGCCCCCATGGGCGTGATCGAGACTAGCCCAGGATGCGAAGCTGGCGTGTTAGCCCCCACGGGCGTATCACGGAGGACCACTGTAAGCACAACACGAACCAAGAGCCCCCACGGGCGTTTACCTACAGAGTGAGCAAGAGCTTGGAGCCTAACCTTGCCACCAATAGCCGCACCGGACACCTCCGTCGTTAACCATGAGACCAAGAACGCCCAAACGGCCTACCGGGATTTACTACTCTGCAAATATCACCGGGAGTCGCCGTCCAAGTAGCGGCCAACTCAGCAGCAGTAGAATTACAAGGCAACGGTTCTACATTGAGCAAGGAGGTCCGGTCAGTGAGGAGCGGCAGTGCAAGGGTTAATAGGTACGTTTGAATCTCCCAGGCTCGGTATGGTAGCTTAGCTCTGCAACGTGTAAAGGCTCGGTACGAGAGGCACAGCTTCTGCAAGTCGGCAAGGAACTCTGCACAGATGGATGGGTTACCCAGGAGGGTAATGGTCACACTAGCTTGGCACAGCAATGCAGGATTCAGAATGTCGCGGCGGCGACAACCAGCCAGGCAGCCATGAAGGACTTGAAGCGGGAAGTCAGCCAGCCAGGTCGTAGCATGTAGAGGATTCTCAGACAAGCCGGGTCGTAGCACACAGAAGATTCTCAGACAGGCCGGGTCGTAGCACGTAGAAGATTCTCAGACAGGCCGGATCGTAGCACGTAGAGGATTCTCAGACAAGCCGGGTCATACACGATCAGGAACACAGGAGAGTAGTCAGAACAGGCCAAGGTCGGTACACAGGAATCCGGATACAGGAACACAGCAACAGCAAGTCTGACTCAGAAACACCACGAAAGGGCATCTGACAGATGTAAGCGTCAGGTATAAAAAGGTCACCAAGGGGCGGGCCAAACCAACCGAGCAAATCACAATCTGCCATAGATGAGAGTGACAGACAGATCACAGGCACTGTGATACCTGACTATTTAACCTCTTTCACCTCAGATCCTTCTTAAGCTTGCCTGGATACCCAGTGACTCCAACTCCCAGCTTCGCTGGGGCCTGATGTCTGGCCTTGTTATCAGCTACTGTTACTCCTGCCTGAGTCAGTTGTATTCATCAGTGGTCATCTTTTCTACTGCCATAAGACCATTCCAGCTCTAACTAGCCTGAAACTTCCTCATCACTAAGGGGTACCTACTTGAGATCTGACAGGTACTACCAACTGTCTTATATTGGTGCTGGTGCTGACCCCAGTCCCATGCAGCAGCCTAATCCTCTAAATGTCATGATTACCCAACAACAGGGATAGTCTTATTTGAAGCCAGAATGGAATTTTTTCAAGCCTAGCCTTTCTGTAATATTTTGAATGTTTAGCTTTCTGTAAGCCTGCAAAACAAATATTTTTCAGGCTTTTCTTTCTGTAAGCCTGATGTTATGCTTTCTAACCATTACTTTTAAAGAGATCATTTAAAAAATATGGTTACAATTTCCACTGAATGTGACAGATGTATGTCATGGTGGACTAGTCTAATCAAACAGATATATATATATATATATATATATATATATATATATAAAATCATAATTAATAGGACTGAAAGCTAGACAGATTATTTGCATTATCATCTTTGAGTCCAATCTAAGCTTGCATTATGCTCAGATTATTGCCAAACATTAGTCAGTGGTCATAGCAGCAGTCCTCCTCATCCTCAGTGCTACTGTTAATAGCATATGTTCCGTGGGCTTCCCTGTCATGTGGGGAAAGAAAGTCAGAGATGCCATACACAGAGAGGAAATCTTCTGAAGCATATCATACTGGTCCTGCCAAATGATAGTCCAGCCACGAAATGCTAGACAAGTCCTCTCTGAACAAGGGAAACAGCTAACCGCGGACATGCGTTTCGGCCTTCTTGAGCCTCGTTGGTGAGGTGCCCCTGATCCCTCTAGGCACTGTGAGCAAGGGATCCACGTCTGGATTCCCCTCATTACTCTTAGGGTGACCAACCCCAAGAGCAATCTGCATATGTAAAAGAAAAGTCAGAGATTCTCAACTAGGCTCATTAGCTAGCAAATACATGCAAGAAGCTCACTGGGACTGTGTCCTTGCGCCCAGGGTGCAATCTCTTTTAGCTCAACAGTGCCATACACAGAGAGGAAATCTTCTGAAGCATATCATACTGGTCCTGCCAAATGACAGTCCAGCCACGAAATGCCAGACAAGTCCTCTCTGAACACAGGAAACAGCTAACCCCAGATGTACGTTTTGGCCTTCTTGGGCCTCGTCTGTGAGGTGCAGCAGATCCCTCTAGGCACTAAAAGGGCAATCCACTTCCAAAATGATGGGCAAGTCCCCCCCTGCATGGGAACACCAGCCAACCCCAGACGTATGTTTCAGCCTAGTTGGGCCTCATCAGGAGGGTGCAGCTGGATTCCCTAGCCACTGAGAGCAAGGGGTCCACATCTGGATTACCCTTCACTCTTAGGGAGACCCCCAAAGAGTATTCAAAATAAACATATAGAATGTGAGAGGCTTCTGGGAATGAACAACAGCACAATGAGAGGCTTCTGGGAATGAACAACAGCACAACGTGATGCCTCTGGGTGGTGACTAGCCATAGAACAGGCCATTGTGCTGTTGTTCATTCCCAGAAGCCTCTCACATTCTGTGTATTTATTTTGAATACTCTTAGGGGGTCTCCCTCAGAGTGAAGGGTAATCCAGATGTGGACCCCTTGCCCTCAGAGCCTAGGGAATTTAAATGCACCCTCCTGACAAGGCTCAACTAGGGTGAAATGTATGTCGGTGGTTAGCTGGTGTTTCCGTGCCGGGTGGACTTTTGGAACTGGACTGCCCTTTTGGGCGAGATAAGTCTAATATGTATGTGGAAATTTCTCCTCTGTAATGGCACTAGAGAGCTAAAAGGTGATGCTTCTGGGCGGTGACTAGCCATAGAACAGGCCATTGTACTGTTGTTCATTCTCAGAAGCCTCTCACATTCTGTGTATTTATATTGAATACGCTTAGGGGGTCTCCCTAAGAGTGACAGGTAATCCAGACATGGACCCCTTGCTCCCAGTGCCTAGGGAGTCCAGCTGCACCCTCCTGACAAGGCCCAACTAGGCTGAAACGTACGTTGGTGGTTAGCTGGTGTTTCCGTGCAGAGGGACTTGCCCGTCATTTTGAAACTGGACCGCCTTTTTGGGTGGGATTAGTCTAATATGTATGTGGAAATTTCTCCTCTGTAATGGCACTAGAGAGCTAAAATGTGATGCTTCTGGGTGGTGACTAGCCGTAGAACAGGCCATTGTGCTGTTGTTCATTCCCAGAAGCCTCTCACATTCTGTATATTTAGTGGCAGCACACATCAGTACTGACCACACATACATTATTTTGTTTTCCAGTAGTCATGCAGTGTGACTACTCCTAGGATCTGCAAAGTGTTTGTGTGTAGCAGTTACAAACCCATACTCTGGGAACAAGTCCCATAGAGATGTTCCCTCACCAGCAGAACCACCACATCCACCACCAACACCACAAATGTTAGACTGCCACCCTGGAGACACATGAATTGTTTTCTGTCATGATTATTATTACGATTCTTTATTTATATGGAGCAAACTTATTCCGCAGAGCTGTGATGATGACATGATTTCAGAAATATGTTGGGAATGGGATCTTCCTGTTGATGTTGTTGCTGCTGCTCCTGTTATAAGATCTTTGTTAACTTCTTTTTCACTGTGCTTTCTACCAGTTTTTGGGCCATAACTCTCTCTCATCCTTTACAATGCAAGCCTCCACTCAACTAGTGATGAGCGAGCACCCCAATGCTCGGGTGTTCGGGTGCTCTGACCGAGCACCCCCTGAGGCTCGAGTGCTCGGCCGAGCACCCGAGCCCCATTGAAGTCAATGGGAGGACTCGAGCATTACACCAGGCACCCCCTGCTCTGATGAGGGGAGGGTGCCTGGTCCATAGGAAAAGGGCAGAAAAAGATGGAAACACTACAGAAATGGTTCAGGGACAGCATAGGGAGGATGTCTGGATGCATCTTGGACTCCAACATCGCTGCTGGGAACGATCTTTCGCCCGTAGTACGCCATTTTTACAGACTGACCATAAAACACACAAAAAGGAAAATAAAAACGACTTTAGGCGAAAAATTGTTACCAAACAATATTTGCTGTATATTTACTTGTATATCATCTGCAAATTCTCCCAAAAATTTCCTTGATTTTCGGAAGTGAGGCCATGATTAAGAGGGAAACGTGCGCAGAGGCAAATTCTCCCAAAAATTTCCTTGATTTTCAGAACTGAGGCCATGATTAAGAGGGAAACGTGCGCAGAGGCAAATTCTCCCAAAAATTTCCTTGATTTTCAGAACTGAGGCCATGATTAAGAGGGAAACGTGCGCAGAGGCAAATTCTCCCAAAAATTTCCTTGATTTTCAGAACTGAGGCCATGATTAAGATGGAAACGTGCGCTGAGCCGACCATCTAAAACATTATGGGTGAGGGTCTGCTGCGGAGCTGACCATCCTAAACATTATATGCGAAGGCCCGCTAGTGAGCTGACGCTATAAAACATTATATGAGAGGGCCCGCTAGAGAGCTGACCCAATAAAACATTATATGAGAAGGCCCGCTGGTGAGCTGACCTATATAAAAATTGGCAAACAGGGCCCGCTGGTGAGCTGACCCTATATAAAAATTATATCACAGGGCCCGCTGGTGAGCTGGCCCTATATAAAAATTATATCACAGGGCCCGCTGGTGAGCTGGCCCTATATAAAAATTATAGCACAGGGCATATGGAAGAGGAGGAGGAGGATGAGAAGATTAAGAGTCAACCATATACCCGTTTTTTGGGTGGAAGGGGTGAATGGGAATACAGAGTATTCCCATCATTGTAAATAACATATATAAAGTGAGTTTATGTTCCCCCGGGGCTTTCCTCCAGTGGAGTGGAGAAGTCAGGGGAAATCCAGGCCTTGTTCATTTTTATAAGTGTCAACCTATCAGCATTGTCGGTGGAAAGGCGGATACGCTTATCTGTTATGATGCCACCAGCAGCACTAAATACCCGCTCAGACAGAACGCTGGCGGCAGGGCAGGCCAGCACCTCCAAGGCGTAGAGTGCCAGTTCATACCACGTGTCCAGCTTGGACACCCAGTAGTTGTAAGGCACAGAGGGATCATTGAGGACGCTGACACGGTCTGCTACGTACTCCTTCACCATCTTCCAAAACTTTTCCCTCCTTGTGACACTAGGCTGCGCATCAGGGTGAGGGTGCTGGCGGGGTGTCATGAAGGTGTCCCACGCCTTGGAGAGTGTTGCCCTGCCTTTCTCGGAACTGCTGTGTGCTCCCCTTTTCTCCCCTTCTCGGTTGGCCAAGGTAGCACGTACTCTGCCGCCAGCGTTGTCAGATGGAAAATTTTGGAGCAATTTTTCAACAAGAACCTTCTGGTATTGCACCATTTTGCTTGTCCTCTCCACCGGAGGAATGAGAGATGAGAAATTCTCTTTGTAGCGGGGGTCCAGAAGGGTGAACACCCAGTAATCCGTGTTGTTTAAAATGCGTATAACGCGTGGGTCACGGGAAAGGCAGCCTAACATAAAGTCAGCCATGTGTGCCAGAGTACCAACAGTCAAGATTTCGCTGTCCTCACCAGGAGGATGACTCTCAATATCCTCATCCTCTTCCTCCTCTTCTGCCCACCCACGCTGAAGAGATGGAACTAAAGTTCCATGGCTACCCTCTGTAGCGGAGGCAACCGTGTCTTCCTCCTCCTCCTCCTCCTCCTCCGCCTCCTCCAATTGTCGCTGAGAAGACGAAGTGAGGGTGCTCTGGCTATCACCTTGTGTAAGCTCTTCCTCCCCCATTTCCACCTCTTCCACATGCAAAGCGTCGGTTTTAATTGTGAGCAGCGAGCGTTTCAGTAGACACAGAAGTGGGATGGTTACACTGATAATAGCGTTATCGCCGCTCACCATCTGTGTCGATTCCTCAAAATTGCGTAAAACCTCGCAGAGGTCTGACATCCATTCCCACTCCTCACTTCTGATTACAGGAAGTTGAACGGAGAGGCGACGACCGTGTAACAGCTGGTACTCCACTACTGCCCTCTGCTGCTCACAAAGCCGGGCCAACATGTGGAAGGTGGAGTTCCAGCGCGTGCTCACGTCACACAGCAGACGGTGAGCTGGCAATTGTAAGCGCTGCTGCAGCTTCAACAGGCCGGCTGAAGCTGTTGATGACTTACGGAAATGTGCACACACGCGGCGCACCTTGGTCAAGAGATCATGCAAATTGGGGTAGGTTTTTAGAAATCGCTGCACCACTAAATTAAATACATGCGCTAGACATGGTACGTGTGTGAGCTTGCCGAGCTCCAAAGCCGCCACCAAGTTACGCCCATTATCACACACAACCATGCCTGGTTACAGGTTGAGTGGCGAGAGCCACTGCTCGGTCTGGTGACTAATCCCCTGCAACAGCTCTGAGGCCGTGTGCTGTTTGTCCCCAAGGCAGATCAGCTTCAGCACGGCCTGTTGACGCTTCCCCACTGCAGTGCTACACTGCTTCCAGCTACTGGCTGATGGGGGAGTGGCGCTGCGTGTAGAGAATTCGGAGGTGGAAACGGAGGAGGAGGAGCCAATAACGTAGGTGCTGGTGGAAACCCTGATGGAGGTAGGGCCCGCAATCCTCGGCGTGGGTAGCACCCGTGCCATCCCAGGGTCCGAGTCACTCCCAGCCTCCACGACATTCACCCAGTGTGCCGTCAGGGAAATGTAGCGTCCCTGGCCACAAGCACTTGTCCATGTGTCAGTCGTTAAGTGGACCTTCCCAGTAACTGCGTTGGTCAGGGCACGGGTGATGTTACGGGACACATGGTGGTGTAATGCGGGGATGGCACACCGGGAAAAGTAGTGGCGGCTGGGGACCGCGTACCGAGGGACAGCTGCTGCCATCAGGCTGCGGAAGGACTCAGTGTCCACAAGCCTAAATGGCAGCATTTCGATGGCCAGTAATTTGGAAAGGTGTGAGGTTAGTGCTATGGCCTGTGGGTGGGTGGCTGGGTATTTTCGCTTGCGCTCAAATGCCTGGGGTAACGACATTTGGACGCTGCGCTGGGACAGGGAAGTGGATGTGGTCGCTGATGGTGCTTCAGATGGTACAGGTGCAGGGCGGGAGGTATGCGGGCCTGCACCTTCGACAGGCGATTGGCCGGCACCGAAAACAGGGGAAGAGGAGGCAGTGGTGTGGCCTGCAGACACAGATGGGCGATCCAGGCGTTCCTCCCACTTACTACGGTGCTTGGATGCCATGTGTCGGATCATGCTGGTGGTGGTGAGGTTTCTAGTGTTCATGCCTCGGCTCATTCTGGTGTGGCACAGGTTGCAAACTACAATTCTTTTGTCGTCCGCACTTTCCTTAAAAAAACGCCATACCGCGGAACACCTACCCTTTGGCAAGGTAGATTTACGCAAGGGGGTGCTCCGTGGAACATTTGCGGGCCGGTTTGGTGCGGTCCGCCTTCTTTCTGTAGCCACACCACTGCCTCTTCCAGCCTGTTGCGGTGCTGCAGATGGCTCACCCTCAGGACTGCTGACATCGCTCGGCTCTACACCTTCCCAGGTGGGGTCAGTCACCTCATCGTCCACCAAGTCCTCCTCCACTTCCTCACTCTGATCATCCTCCTCAAGTCTTGATCCCACCACATACTCAGTCATTGACAACTGTATAACATTCTCCTCAACAAGGTCTTGAGACGGAAATAGTGGTTGATTTAATGGCAACTGTGTCTCATCATCATCATCATCATCCACTACTTCCTTTGACCTTAAATGCCGTTCACATCTGTCATCTTCTTGTGATTGGGTAGCCTCTAGAGGTTGTGAATCAGGGCACAAGATGTCATGTTCCTCTGCAAGCGTGCTTGGAGAGAGGGTCAAATGAAGGATTGGTGATGAGACGAGCTCCTCACTATATCCCAGTATGGGATCACTTCTTTGACCAGACCGTGTATGGTGGGAGGAAGGATGATCAGAGTGAGGATTATTTTGACCAGACTCTTGGCTACTGAGAGTGGACTTGGTGGAAGACAGGGTGGTGCTTAACCGACTGGAAGCAGTATCAGCTGTCATCCAACCGACCACCTGTTCGCAGTGGTCGGACCTCGAGAGTGATGTCCTGCGACGCCCTGTAAAATTACACATGAAGCTAGGTATGGTGGATGTCTTTCTTTCTTGTGCTCTGGCACCAGGCACAGTTTCTCCGCGTCCTGACCCGCGCCCTGAACTTTCAGGATCACGTCCACTTCCCCGTCCCTTTTTACCCGCCTTCTTCATCTTACACAGAATATGTGACTTTAATATTTGAGTTTGAAAACTTAACAGTATTTCTTCCTATTCTGCAACTCTGCAGAGTACACAGAATAGGCTGCTAAACTGCGGTGACACACACTGAATGGAATAAGTGACTTTAATATTTGAGTTTGAAAACTTAACAGTATTTCTTACTATTCTGCAACTGTGCAGAGTACACAGAATAGGCTGCTAAACGGCGGTGAAACACACTGAATGGAATATGTGACTTTAATATTTGAGTTTGAAAACTTAACACTATTTCTTACTATTCTGCAACTCTGCAGAGTACACAGAATAGGCTGCTAAACGGCGGTGACACACACTGAATGGAATAAGTGACTTTAATATTTGAGTTTGAAAACTTAACACTATTTCTTACTATTCTGCAACTGTGCAGAGTACACAGAATAGGCTGCTAAACGGCGGTGAAACACACTGAATGGAATATGTGACTTTAATATTTGAGTTTGAAAACTTAACACTATTTCTTACTATTCTGCAACTGTGCAGAGTACACAGAATAGGCTTCTAAACGGCGGTGATACACACTGAATGGAATATGTGACTTTGATATTTGAGTTTGAAAACTTAACACTATTTCTTACTATTCTGCAACTCTGCAGAGTACACAGAATAGGCTGCTAAACGGCGGTGACACACACTGAATGGAATAAGTGACTTTAATATTTGAGTTTGAAAACTTAACACTATTTCTTACTATTCTGCAACTCTGCAGAGTACACAGAATAGGCTGCTAAACGGCGGTGATACACACTGAATGGAATATGTGACTTTGATATTTGAGTTTGAAAACTTAACACTATTTCTTACTATTCTGCAACTCTGCAGAGTACACAGAATAGGCTGCTAAACGGCGGTGACACACACTGAATGGAATAAGTGACTTTAATATTTGAGTTTGAAAACTTAACAGTATTTCTTCCTATTCTGCAACTGTGCAGAGTACACAGAATAGGCTGCTAAACGGCGGTGATACACACTGAATGGAATATGTGACTTTAATATTTGAGTTTGAAAACTTAACACTATTTCTTACTATTCTGCAACTCTGCAGAGTACACAGAATAGGCTGCTAAACGGCGGTGATACACACTGAATGGAATATGTGACTTTGATATTTGAGTTTGAAAACTTAACACTATTTCTTACTATTCTGCAACTCTGCAGAGTACACAGAATAGGCTGCTAAACGGCGGTGAAACACACTGAATGGAATATGTGACTTTGATATTTGAGTTAGAAGACTTAACAGTATTTCTTCCTATTCTGCAACTCTGCACAGTACACAGAATGTGCTGCTAAACTGCGGCGAAGCACACTGAATGGAATATGTGACTTTGATATTTTAGTTTGAAGACTTAACAGTATTTCTTCCTATTCTGCAACTCTGCACAGTACACAGAATGTGCTGCTAAACTGCGGCGATGCACACTGAATGGAATATGTGACTTTGATATTTTAGTTTGAAGACTTAACAGAATGTGCTCTAATCTGCAACTTTGCACACTAAACAGAATGTGCTCTAATCTGCAACTTTGCACACTAAACAGAATGTGCTCTAATCTGCAACTTTGCACACTAAACAGAATGTGCTCTAATCTGCAACTGTGCACACTAAACAGAATGTGCTCTAATCTGCAACTTTTCACACTAAACAGAATATTTTTTTTTTTTTTTTTTTGTTTTTTTCCCCCCACACAAAATAACCTGCTGCCCCCACACACAGTAGTCCTAAAAAGGACTTTTGGTTCTTTTTTTTCACAATTTTTGTTTTTTTCCTCCCTACACTGCCTTTCCCTTCCTATCCTCAGCTCTCCCTGGCTCAGACTGAGCCGAACTCGATGGTCAGGTGCTATACAGCACCCGACCACGGGTTCTGGCCAGCCAATCAGTGTAATGCCAGCAGCCAACATGGCTGCTGGCATTACACCGATGTCAGAGCCTCCCTGCACGTTTATTGGCTGCGCAGCAGCCGCAAAACGTGCGGGGAGGAGACCCGAACATGGCGGGCGAGCACATGCGGTACTCGTACGAGTACCGCCATGTGCCGAGCAGAGCGATGCTCGAGCCGATCCGAGCATCGGCCGAGCATGCTCGCTCAACACTACACTCAACCTATAAGTATATCTTTATATTCTGTGACAGAATCTCATTCCTCAGAGAGATGCTGTGGATTGTCATGCCTTGTGACAAATTGATCAAGCTTTGGCACAAATTCAGTGCTTTTATCTTTAAATTTGGAGACCAGCAGAGTAGCAAGAATGTATGTGTATTCGGTTTTAATGGACGCTGCACGAGGATCCTGCTCAAAGCATCTAACATGTACTTCACTAGCTTGTGCATGTCTGTTTTGTCATTATTGCAACATTCATCAACCATACGCCTCAGTATTTTCTGCAGTAAATATATCACTGGGAGAAACATAGAAACATAGAATTTGACCATTTCACCTATTCTCAAGGAAGTTAGTATGTTGAATCCATTATGAGCAGACACAGTACCAGCTTTCAAGGAGTGGGGTACAAGCCTTTCCTCTATCACCTGCTCTAGTTTATTTAATTCATCTATGGCTTTGTGGGATTGTCTCTCAAAACACTGCATGCACAAAGTGGCATGCTGATGGTATGGGCTACCCTGTTGCTGTCTTTTAAAAATATTGCCAGAACCAGAGGCAAGATTACTGGCTATGAACTGAGGCTGCAAACTATTGTTTTAAGTGTTTTAAGTTCCCAAAACTCATGCTAAGTAGGATGAGAAACAGGAAAATCAAAGCAGGGCTCAAAATTTCCACTCGCCACTAGCCAATGGCGAGTGAAAATTTAGCCCTGGCGAGTAGAAATTCAGCCCTGGTGGGTATGTTATGGCTTGCAGTGGTGAGTAACATTACAGGTCTGGCTAGTAGCAAAGGACTTCACATTTTAAGCCCTGATCAAAGGAAAGCGGCTAATGCTCGATACTTGATACGCTGTCAAGCACTGAGTGTGAGCTCAAACACACAGTCACCCTCACAACCACCAACCCTACACTACCCGTATCAGTAAAGTGCAACAATACTAGCCCTAACACCATCCTAACACCCAAAGCTGTATAACACTTACCTGTCATCCTCTATCTGTCTTCTTCCGTCATCTTCTATCTTCTGTCTTCTTCTTTCTCTTCATCTTCTGTCTTCTTATCGTTTGTCTTTTTTCTTTTTACATGGTCATCATTAATGTGCTTCGAGCGGCAGCGTTGTTTAACTTTTTAACTGCCGGCATATATTTTCAGTAAGAACTACCAACTTTCATTTCTGATTTGGTCAAACAGCATATATTAAAGATTTAGACTAAAAGAATATATTTTTAATTTGGACTGCCAGCACCAGTTTAATGACTGCATATCTTTGATTCATCCTGTTTGGAAGCATATGTAATGCTGACTTTTTTCTTTTTTCAGGGACATTTTTTGAGTACTTTGGCTGTATTGATATGGCTTAGGGCCCCATATCAGTACATCCACTGGTCACTTAGGTTTTTTTAGACTTTTTTTCTCCCTTCTATTCCTGCGTCCGTAGGTTTAAACATGCATTCAATGACTCTACACCCTAAAAAAATGGGTGCAAATTGTCAGCCATAAAAATTGGTCCCTTAATGCATATTTATGCCCAACACATGGAATTGAGTGGGAAATTCAAACTCATTTTAATGGGTTTAAATGGGTGCAAACTTTAGCACCCGATGTGTTTTTTTTTCCACCACTATTCTTTCATAACACAGGTAATTGAATGGCTTACTGTGCTGTTTTTTTGGCTGACGGGGCCAATTGAATTGAGGCCCTAGTCTACTCTTGTCTACTCTGAACCCAATGCAGTCTGACTTACAGAAACTGCTCTTCTGAAAATAACAAATGACCACCATATTGCAAAACCCAATGATCACTTATCTCTTCTTATCCTCCTTGACCTATTAGCTGCATTCAACACAATCAGCCATACCCTCCTCTCCCAGATTCTAAAATCTCTTGGCATCTGGGGTCTGACACACTCCTGGTTTATATCCTATATATCGCAATTATTTTTCTCTGTGTCATTCACCAACACCTCCTCACCTTCTATTCCCCCTCAGTAGGCATAACCCAAGGCTCTGTTCTGGGCCCTCTTCTCTTCTCTCTGTATACCATTTCTCTGAGGCAACTGATAAAGTCCTTCACTTTAACCACCATCTTTATGCAGATGATACACAAATCTATCTCTCAGCACCCTTTCTATCACCTGAAATACAGAAGAGGGTCTCAGAATGCCTTACTGCTATCTCTTCCTGGATGACTCATCGTAACTTAAAACTTAATATGTCTAAGACTGAGCTACATATCTTTTCACCTAAATCCTGCACAATACCTCAATATTCTATAACTGTTGGGGGCTCCATAATTTACCATGTGGACAAGGCATGCTACCTCTGAGTAACGTTGTACTCTACTCTTTCCTTTACCACCCACACAATCAAGTAACAAAAACCTGCCACTTCTTTCTTTGACATATAGCAAAAATCTACCCATTTCTTTCTTGGTCTAAAACAGAAACTCTTATGCATACTCTTTTTCTATCCCACTTGGATTACTGCAGCTCTTTACTTATTGATCTGCTTGCTCTCCATATCACTCCTTTCCAATCAATTCTTAACTACTCCACCAGAATACTGTTCCACTCCTCCAGAACAGTATGTAACCCTACACTTTTAAAATGATTGTCATGGCTTCCCATAAAGCAACCTATTACTTTGAAAATCCTCCTCATTACCCTCAAGGCTCTCCAAAATTCATCCCCATCTGATATTTCATAGTTGATATTCCGTCATATACCTGCACGTCCTCTACTCACCAAGCATGATGGACAACTGTCTACTTCTTTAACCTCTATTGTTGTATCATGACTGAATGTTTTTTCTCTTGCTGCTTCCTACCACCCAGGATTCTTCAAGCCTCAACCCTCAACATCTAAGCTAAAATAGCACCTTTTAAATGTAGCACTACCGTAATATGCAAACCCTATCAGAACTTTCAAAAATTGCACTTCCTCCTCTACCTGCTTGCATCTGTATATCACACATCCTATACTTAGATTGTAAACTCTACAGGGCAGGGACCTCATATCTTAATGTATGCTCATCTGGTGTTCCCCTTATGATTGTCTATATAACCACTTAATTCCTGTACTTATTTACCCCTCTAAACAAAATGTAAACTGTAATGTGCTAAGTATACCTGTTGGTGCTATATAAATAAAAATATACATACATACACCTCTTTCCAGTGATCCTGCCACTCTCTCCCAGGGCCGGCCCAGGACATTGTGCTGCCTGGGTCCAAGGATGAAATGCTGCCCCCTCCTCCGCACACCAAAACCATGCCCACCAAAACACACCACATCCTTAATTATATTAACCCTTTCCTGCCCCTAAAACCACATAAAACTGTCATGTTTTTTGTTTACACCCCTTGTACCTCTTTCTCCCCCTTACCTTTTTACACCTCTTGTGCCTCTTTTTCCCCTCTTTTTACCCCTTGTGCCTCTTTTTTCACCCCTTGTACCCTTTTCCCCTCTTTTCACCCCTTATGCCTCTTTTTTCACCCCCTGTGATTCTTTTTTCCCCCTCTTTTCACCCCTTGTGCCTCTTTTTTCACCCCTTGTGCTTCCATTTTCCCCTTTTCACACCTTATGCCTTTTTTCCCCTCTTTTCACCCCTTGTGCCTCTTTTTTTCACCCCTTGTGCCTCTTTTTTCCCCTCTTTTCACCCCTTGTGTCTCTTCCCCCCCTTGTCTGTTTCTCTTCTACTTGGCTGTCTCTCTTCTCCCTGGCTCTCTCTTCCCGCTTGTCCGGCCCCTTCCTTGCCTGTTTCTCTTCTCCTTCGCTCTCTCTCTTCTCCTTCTTGCTCTTCCTCTTGATTTTTACTCAGTCTCCCCACTGATGACAGCCGGGACCGTGCCACAGACGGAGACGCCGTGTGGTGCATGCTGGGATTTTCTTTGTTAGTCTGGGTGCCGGTTTTAAAATTGCACTGGCCTCCGAACAGAGGAAGAAAACCCTGCATGCTCTACACGGCGTCTCCGCATGTGACGTGGTCCCAGCTGTCATCAGTGCGGGGCCGTGGGGAGACGCCACGCACAAAATAGCATGCCTTGGGGTGGAAAATTGGCTCCCCTGTCAGAGTGCCGCCTGGGTCCATGGGCCCACGGGGACCCAGGTAAGGGCCGGCCCTGCTCTCTCCTACACTCTCCAGTGCTCCAAATCTTAATCCTCTCTCTCACACTCTTCCTGCCCTCCATGTCCCTCTCTCCTCCACCTTCTCCAACTGTTGATATGTAGTTTGTTCTGCATGTTAGATGCCTCACTAGCATTCAAAAGGTTATTTGTCCCCTTTGGTTTGCTTGCTCCAGAATTACTCCAGTTTGACATAGCACATCAGCCACACTGTGTTATGTAAATCCTACAAGACTGGTGTATTTACACACATACAGACATTAGGAACATTCCATGTACCTGCTTTCTTCCCATTGCTCTGCTTGCAATCAGCTCCTGTACCTGGTATTAGACAAAACAATGCAGTGGGCATATCCCTAACATACAAGAGGGTTAAATCAGCTGGAGTTTTTATTTCTCCACTACTGTTTGATTGACCCAGAATTATGTTACTTTTGGCTTTTTGCATATTGCCCACAGCTGAGTCCCAGGGGTGTAGGTACTCATGCCCTACTCCTCAGACGGTCTGGATCTGCTTCACATCTAGGTACTAAAGGTGAAATTCAATTACATAATGTAGAGCAATTCTCCAGTAAACCAATTGCTCCACAGGGGATCAATAAACATTCTCCAAATTCCTAGTCATTGAAATGGAGCTTTAACCTCTTGGATACTAAAGATAAAGAGTGACTTCTTCATGATCATGAGGAAAAGTAAAGCTAACCATTGCTTTAACCCACTGCTTTAAACCACTGAATGCTAGAGAGGTCTCCAAAGCATTTAGTCAATTTTCTAGCATTACAAGGGTTAAAAGCCCCATTTAAAGCAATATAATTTAGTCAAAATGTTAGTTCTCCACTCTGGAACAAAGCTGAACTCTTTTTCCATTGTGCATGGAACCCTAGGTGGTTATACACTAAGGTGTGGTAAAGAGGTGATAATGTGGAGATGATTTCCCCAGTGATATCACTTAATCAATGTTTGCTGAAGCCAATGCACTAAGATTTCTTCCATTTGAGAGATCTTAGTGCATAGGCTCCATGAAATAACATAGGAACTGGAGAAGTGATATCACTGGGGAAGTCATCTCCACTTTATCACCTCTTTATCACCCCTTATTGCATAACCCCCTGGTCACTTTGCATGACCCATTTAATCTCTCCATTATTGATCGGCTTTCTTTGCAATGCATGTAAGTACATATGCAGCAGAGGGAAAACAAGCATTAGAAGTGTCTTTAGAACCCAATATGATAAAATTAAATAGTTACCCTACAATATTTCACTATTTTAACCCATGTATTTCTAGTTCGGGACACAACATATTGCAAAGTAAAACTGAAAAATAATAAGTAGAACACGCTAATTAATTTCCATGATAAAATAGGTATAGCAATCATTTTTTATGTCCTCCTGCAATCATCTATCTGCTTCTCATTTCTGTCAACTATATATGCTATATGGGAGACATCTGGGGCTTGTTCACATTAAAGTCTACAATACAGAGTGTATGACGGTAATCACAAAAGCAATTATACCTCTGCTATATACACTAAGGAGCTGCCACATGATTTGGAGGCAAACATCTTAGCACAAAAAATAGCTGATTTAAACATTTCCACCAATATATAATAGTGCCATTTCTCTTCTTGCTTCTCATTTTACTTGGGGTAGCTGGGGATATCCCAGAGACTTTTATTATTAATAATAAGCTACATATGGAGAGACATACATTAGTCTCTCAACCTTTTTGTAAAGGAATAAATTACAATAACTAGCAACAGATTTGTTCCAATAGCTTGTTTTGCTGAATCAGTCTCTTGGTATACTAAAATGTGTAGTGATGGATTTTGCAATTTCATAAACCTCTTTAGATCTGTTTTCCATGCCAATAAATAATGAAAATATAGGCTGTGCAAATTCAGTTCTTGAAAGTATAAGTTTTAAGACAAACAATCCTTAGTATGTTTTGTAAATGATGAGTAAAGTGTGGTCCTTTCACACTATGATAAGTTGTTAATTTTAACCCCTTAACGAACCTTGACGGTCATAGTACATCAAGGGTCGATCTGACTGAATGACCCATGACCACACCTGGGTTTTGGCCCAAATCTCAGGGTCTCAGGGTGAAGAGCCAAAATCTCAGGGTGAGAGAGTCCAGTGCTCCCTGTTATATATTCTGCTCCAGTTAACTGCTTCAAGCAGTGATATCTGTAAGTTGTTGTGTATTAATTGCTCCTTGAATGCTGATTGGAGTGATTCTCGATTACACTGATCAGGGATATATTGCGTATAATCTATATTGTGGGAAATATAAGGGTTAATATTTACACAATCTCAGGGTCAGCTCATTTTGAAAGTTCCCAGATATGCCCATGATGTACTAAGACCGTCATGGAATTCTGGGCTCCCCCCGTGGCTGCCCACCATTCCGGGAGTCTGTAAGCGGAAGAAAGAAGAAAAAAAAAAATGCTTCGTGGTCCTTAACTGACCGCGCTGCGCTGATAGGCTGGTCGTTAAGGGGTTAAAGAGAATTAAAAACTGCCTATTTATTGTACTAACCTGAGAAAATAACCATTATTTGTTGGTGGCACAGAGTGGCACAAAATGTTTTTAGTTCCTGTGCTGGGGCAATATTACAACACACTGGCTGAGATTCCACTTTGAGATTTCCTAGCTTTTTCTTATTGCTGTAATTCCATTCTGGCTGGTATGTATACTAAACTTAGCAACTTGGTATATATATATATATATATATATATATATATATATATATATATATATATATATAAATAAATATATGTATATATATATATATATATGCAAAAATGTCTGTAAATAGCATTTAAAACAAACATTCTGCTATCACGTTGCAACAGAATGTCTTTTGTATAACTCCCTTTCTAGCCCAGAGCAAGGAAAAGGCCTTTTCAGTCCCAAAACGGCCACACTACAAACCTTTAAAAAAATTATAAGCAGACCTGCACCGCAAGCTAAGCCTTCAAAAACAGTTGGTAGGAGCCAGCTCAGGCTAGTAGTATGACAATGTCTTTGGTGCCCACCAGGAACATATGCCACCCATCTATAATGTTACGGAGCTTGTTGTAAATTTAGTTTCTGCTGCCAAGTCATTTGGTCTTGTAGCAGCAGCAGAACAACAAGGCATTTCAGGTGCAGCCAATTTACTGCTTCTCCTCCACCCACTTCCCTATAATAATGGGTGATTGAATATGTTTCACTGGCGATGGAGGGACTGTGCCGTTCTCAACAACTGTAATGTGCTTAGTATGTAAAAACAAATGTTGTGAGAGAGGCAGGGACTGCAATCACACAGCTGACACATCACCACTCTTAAAGCATGTCCAAATTACCAACATTAACCTCAAAGTGCTGCTGGTTAAATACATGACATGCTGTAAGTCACTTACTGAGACCCTTGTACATATATAAGCCGGTCACTTGATGGTGGGTGGACAAATGACTTAATCTCCACTTTATTAAAATAGTGTACCATCCCCTAGCTATCATGTTGGCCTATTTGTCATGGTGTGTCATTTTCAGATGATGCCCTGCATTATTTTGCTCTCCACACCATCACCATGTGTGATAATCATAGCACTTTATGGACAAAGCTTATGCTGAGTCTTGAACAATCCCTGCATTTTAAGTAAAATAATCCCATATCCATGATTTCAGGGAAGGGAAAGGTGGAGAAGGATTGAACTGATGACTGTCACCACCTAAAGTGCCTTCTAGTGCTTTTGCAGCTGTACTTTCTGGTGATGCTGTACTTGCTGCTGCCTAACTAGTACTACTCCAGCACTAGGAAGTAGAACAAATTTATTCACCTCTGCCTGCCCCATGTCACCACCACCTTATCCAACACTCCAGAGGACTTTGCTGACTTTTTTAAAGATAAGGTGCAATCCATTCACCAAACCATGCCCTCCACATTCTTTCCTCTAGTCCCCCGGACTCATAGTTCACCTGGAGCAACCCTCAGCTCAATCAATACTGTTACAGTGGCTCAGTGGTTAGCACTGTTGCCTTGCAGCACTGGGGTCCTGGGTTCAAATCCCACCAAGGACAACATCTGCAATGAGTTTGTATGTTCTCACTGCATTTGCGTGGGTTTCCTCCCACACTCCAAAAAACATGCTGATAGGTGAATTTAGATTGTGAGCCCCAATGAGGACAGGAACCAATATGAGTGTAAAGCGCTGCAGAATCTGTGTGCGCTATATAAATAAAGGATTATTATTATATTATTACAGAGGAGGCAGTATATCTCTTACTATTCTCCTCTCCATCCACTACGTGGTCCCTGGATCCCATGTCCTCTTACCTTATCAAGGCTATTGCAGCTACTCTTGTTTCCAGCCTTACTAATATAATAAACTCCTTTCTTTCTACTGGAACCTGTTCCTCAAATTCAAACATGATCTTGGAAAGCCTTGCATTCTCACTCTTAATCTCTTTTCTCAATTCCAACTCTCTTCTTGACCCACTACAGGCAGCTTTCAGTTCCAACTACTCCACAGAGACAGTCCTAACAAAAAATTACTAATGTCCTACACATAGCAAAGGACAATACAAAATATCAATCCTACTAGTGTTACGGTTTTCAGTACACTCAGAGGCAGGTAGTTTGGTAAAACACAGTTTTATTGAAACCAGACAGAATAAAGTAACCCTCGCGGGTCCAGCAATAGTTAACACGTAATACTGACACAGGACAGGTTACAAAATAACATTAACCCACACGGGTCCAGTACATATATCAGAGAGCAAATATATATTACTGACACAGGTCAGGTTACAATTCGTGTGAATCAGTGAGACAACGATGTGAAGGTGCTATTAGGCCGGGAGGCTGGTAGGCCCTAATAGCGAGGCCCAAGAAGTATTCTCAACAAACTGAGGCACCCAGGAGATGAACCTCAGTAGGCGTGCAGTAACAAGCCAAGCGTACAGTGTGCAGCCGGGAATAGCTTCTACCCTGGGGTATGGAGATACAAGGCACAGGAGTGTAAATGGATTGCAGTAGCTGAACGGCTAAAGCAGCAATCGAGGCAACCAACTGGGTCTAGCAAGCTCTAGACAGAGCACCAGAAAGTTCCCTTTACCGGATAACCGGGCGCGGTAGTGAACCGGGCCTAAGACACACTGAGCAGGAACGTCAGCCAATCCGGGTCGATACACAGAACAGGAACGTCAGCCAGGTCCGGTCGGTACATGGAGCAGGAACGTCAGCCAATCCGGGTCGGTACACAGAACAGGAATGGAATCAGACAGAGTAGTCAGGCAGTCCAGGTCATACACAGAATTCACACGATAACGACAGCAAGCACTAAGCAATGGGAACACCACGAAAGGGCTCTGCAGAAGTGACAGGGCTCAGTACTTAAAGGCTACCACTGGGTGGAGCAATATCACGCTAGCCAATAAGAAGGTATCAGGAAACAATGCTGTCAAAATGTCGCCAGCAATATACGGGCACCATGATAGTACGCCCCTCTCAAAGACCCCACCCCCCCGAGAGGAGGGAGCCGGCTTCTGAGGGTACTTAGCATGAAATCTGCGCAGCAGTCTGGGAGCATGGAGGTCACTCCGGTCAACCCAGGAACGCTCTTCAGGGCCATAGCCCTTCCAATGAACCAAATATTGCAACCTTCCTTTGAATCTCCTAGAGTCAATTATACTTTGTACTTCGTACTCCTCCTGACCTTGCACCTGAATAGGACCAGGGACCGCAGGAGTGGTAGTGTAACGGTTGCAAACTAATGGCTTTATCAGGGATACGTGGAACACATTATGAATCCGCATGGATGCTGGGCGATCCAAAACATAAGAAACTGGGTTAATCTTGCGGATAACTTTAAAGGGACTGACAAACCGAGGAGCCAATTTGTTACATGGAACCTGCAGATTAAGGTTTCTGGAGGAAAGCCATACCCTGTCCCCAACCTCATAGTGGCTCTGAGCACTGGACAACTTCTTATAGAAATAGTCACATGGCCTTAATCTACTCCCAGGGTCCAGACGCTGTGACAACACTGCCCCTACCCCAGTTTCAGAGGCATCGACCTCTAATGTGAATGGAAGGGAGGGGTTGGGGTGGGACTGTACAGGAGCAGAAGCAAACGCGGATTTCAGAGACTCAAAGGCATGTTCAGCTTTCCGAGACAATTGGGAGGGATTAGCACCCTTGTGCTTGAGATCGGACAGTGGCTTTACAATCGTGGAAATATTCCGAATGAATTTCCTATAATAGTTGGCAAAGCCAAGAAAGTGTTGGATAGCCTTGAGTCCCTTAGGACGTGGCCACTGCAGGACTGTTGCAAGCTTCTCTTTGTCCATTGCAATGCCATCCTTAGAGATCACAAAGCCTAAAAAAGGAACTATAGGCTTGTGAAACCCGCACTTCTCAATTTTACAGTGGAGTTTGTTCTCACGGAGTCTAAGCAAAACTGCAGTCACATCCTTGATGTGTTGCGACAGATTGGATGAATGTCATCGAGATAAACCACAACGCACGACTGGAGCAAGTCACGGAGGATATCGTTGATAAACTCCTGGAACACTGCGGGAGCGTTACATAGCTCAAATGGCATCACCAGGTATTCATAATGTCCAGATCTGGTACTGAACGCCGTTTTCCACTCATCAACAGCTCTTATTCTAATCAGGTTATAAGCTGCACGTAAGCCTAATTTGGTGAAAATGGAGGAACCCTTTAACCTGTCAAACAGTTCTGTGATGAGTGGTATTGGGTAAGCGTTTCTTGCCATGAGTTTATTCAAGCCACGATAATCAATACAGGGTCGTAACTCGCCATTTTTCTTTTTGACAAAGAAGAAACCAGCCCCCGCGGCGAGGATGACATCCTGATAATACTCCACTCAAGGGCATCCGAAATGTATTCCTCCATGGCCCTATTCTCCTCGCAGGACAACGGATAAGTCCGACCTCAAGGAGGAACGGTGCCAGGAGGCAGATCAATAGCGCAATCATAGGCCCTATGCACCGGCAAAGCATTAGCCTCCCCCTTGCTAAAAACATCACTAAATTGATGGTATTCAGCTGGCACGGAGGGAGAGGTACACAGAATCTTGGTAGGATGAGAGATGCAATGCATATTACGGTATTCAGACCAGGCCGTGATTTCACAATTTTGCCAATCGAACCTAGGGTTGTGCATGTGGAGCCATGGGAACCCCAGGATCACTGCATGGTGAGGAGACTGGATAATCTGAAAACACTGTCTTTCAATGTTGAGCACCCCAATACGCATAGACAGTGGTATGGTTTCCTTAGTAATAAGAGCTGGTACCAACGGCCTGCCATCAATGGCTTCGATAGCCAAGTGTAATGGTTTGTTTGACACACAGAAACAGTGGTTTAGGATAAAACACAGTTTTATTAAGCAATCAGTAATACAATAACCCTCACAGGTCCTGTAGTGTATTAGCAGTATAATACAGACACAAGACAGGTTACATTTACATATGCCTACACAGGTCCAGTATATACATAGAGTCCATAACACGATATACTGACACAGGTCAGGAAGAATTCGAAGGAATCCCAGTGTATCGGCACTGCATGGGTTAATGGCCTTCAGCGAATGTAAACAGTCCCATGTGAAGAGAGGTCTGTTAAGGAGCTCACTTAGGATAGAGAGCTTATAGATGAGTAACACCCAGTAATAGGTTAGCAGACAAACGTGAACTGCCAGAGAAGTAACGGAGGCTGAGCAACATAGAGCACTGCCGGAGCAGTAACGAAGACTATACCACGTGATCACTGCCGTAGCAGTAACGGAGACTGAGAGACGTGGGCACTGCCGTAGCAGTAACGGAGACCAGGCAACTTGTATTCTGCCGTAGCAGTAAACAGAGACTAAGTCACTTGCACTCTGCCGTAGCAGTGAACGGAGATAGCCCACTTACACTCTGCCGTAGCAGTAACGGAGACTAGGCCACTTGCACTCTGCCTTAGCAGTAACGGAGACTAGGCCACTTGCACTCTGCAGTAGCAGTAAATGGAGACTAGGCCACTTGCACTCTGCCGGAGCAGTAACGGAGACTAGTCCACTTGCACTCTGCCATAGCAGTAAACGGAGACTAGACCACTTGCACTCTGCCGGAGCAGTAACGGAGACTAAACGACTGGAGACTGCCGTGACAGTAGTGGAGACTGCACAACTGAGCACTGCCATGACAGTAACGGAATGAGCAACTAAGCAACTAACCCTGAGGTGGCAACCAACCGGGAGCGTCATGAATGACAAGCCAATAGGAATGTTGCCGAGGTGACACAGAGGCAACCAGAGCAGGAACGACAGCCAAGCCGAGTCGGTGCACAGGAACAGGAACGTCATCCAAGCCGGGTCGGTACATGGAGCAGGAACATCAGCCAAGCCGGGTCGGAACACGGAGCAGGAATGTCAGCCAAGCCGGGTCGGTACACGGAACAGGAACGTCAGCCAAGCCGGGTCGGTACATGGAGCAGGAACGTCAGCCAAGCCGGGTCGGTGTATGGGAGCAGGAGAAGTAGAATGGTCAGGCAGTCCGGGTGAGTTCACAAGCAGGAGACTAAATGCAGAGTAGTCAGGAAGGCTGGGTTGTATCATGGTTCCTGTGATTTTCTGTCACTCTCTGCTGTGGTGTGTTCCTATTGGAGGAGCTAATACGAGTCGGTACACGGAGCAGGAACATCAGATAATCCGGGTCGGTACACGGAGCAGGAACATCAGATAATCTGGGTCGGTACACAGAACAGGAACGGAATCAGACAGAGTAGTCAGGCAGTCCGGGTCATACACAGGATTCACACGATAACGACAGTAAGCACTAAGCAATGGGAGCACCACGAAAGGGCTCTGCATAAGTGACAGGGCTCAGTACTTAAAGGCTACCACTGTGTGGAGCAATATCACGCTAGCCAATAAGAAGGCATCAGGAAACAATGCTGTCAAAATGTCGCCAGCAATACACAGGCACCGTGATAACTAGCTCTATCTGCTGCCTTTGACATGCACTCCTTATGGACTCCCTTTACATCAGTGACACATCTCTAGAATGGATTACCTTCTATCGCTCTAACCATACTTGCAGTGTATCTTTTGCTAACATGTTCTCGTCTCCCCATGACCTCTCAGTAGGTGTACTTCAGGGATCAGTCCTGGGACCACTTCTATTTTACCTCTATACCCTCTCACTCTGTGACCTCATCTCATCTCTTAGATTTAATTACCATCTGTTTGCAGATGACACACAAATCTATCTCTGTTCCCCTGACCTCACTTCAGCTGTGCACCCTTCAGTGTATCATGGCAATTTCTTCATGGATGGATTCTGCCATCCACTCAGTAACCAAAGCATGCTGTCTTGGGGTCATATTTAATTCTACCTTGACATTCACCCTCCCCCCCACATTCAGGGTACAGTGTGTTTTTGTAAATGGAAAATTCCCCAATACAGTTAAAGTTGAAATGGAGTACATCAGTGTTCAGTACTAGGACCTCTACATTTTAACATGTTTATAATTGACCAGGAAATAGATATATAAAGCAAAATATCAATATTTGCAGATGACACTAAATTATTCAGGGTAATAAGTTCAAAACAGGATATTTGTTTTCTACAGTGTGATTTACGTAAAATGGCAGATTGGGCAAACAAATGGGATATGATGTTTAATGTAAGAAAGTATAAAGTCATGTAATTGGGAATAAAAAAATCCTAAAGCTACTTATGAACTTAATGTAGTCATTCTAGTTGCCTCCTTGCTAGAGAAAGACCTGGGAATCCTTGCAAACTACAAATGTGGATGCAGTGACCAGTGTCAAATAGTAGCAAAAGCAAACAAAGTCCTGTCTTGCATAAAAGGGTGGGTATGGAAGCAAGAGTGAATAAATAATTATGGGAATGGGAGGTGCTCGGGTTTGGCATATTGCAGACTGGGCTGACAGATTATTGGGAGGCACTGGAAGCGATCCAGCGGTCTTGATACATATTGGTACCGATGACAAAGTAGAAGTAGGAGGAAGATGGAGATCCCTAAAGAATGATATCAGGGATTTAGGTTGCAAGCTCAAGTCAAGGACCTCTAAGGTAGTTTTTTCTGAAATACTACCTGTGGCATGCTCCAGTGCAGGTAGGCAGAGGGAGCTCAGGTAGCTTAATGCATGGCTCAAGCAAGTGTAGGAAGGAGGGTTTTGTGTTTTTAGAGCACTGGGCTGACTTTGCTCTTGGGTACACTCTATATGGAAGTGATGGATTGCACCTAAATAGTAGGGGAGCCTCCGTGCTAGGGGAGAGAATGCTAAGAAGCTTGGAGGAGCTTTTAAACTAGGAAAGGGGGGAAAGGTTTAGATAGCAAAAATGGGGTAGATAGAGCAGGGAGGAACTGGGTCCAAGTAAATGATCAGGAGGGAGGAGCAAGGGTGGGGATAAATGTAGTCAAAAGGGAGAAACGCATAGTAAATGAAGATGTAGAAAAAAGGCATGTAGGGAGTAATATTTGTAAAGACTTCAAAATTAATTGCATGCTAGCAAATGCAAGAAGTATGGTAGATAAAATAGGAGAACTAGAATTGCTGGCGGTTAATGAGCAATTGGACATAATTGGTATAACAGAAACATAGTGGAGTGATGCACATGACTGGGCTGTAAATATATGGGGCTATTCCCTGTTTAGAAGAGACAGGATTAATAGAAAAGGGGGAGGTGTGTGCTTATATTTGAAACCAGAGCTAAATCCAGTTTTGCAGGATGATATTAGTGAGGAAACTGGCCAAATTGTGGAGTCCTTGTGGGTAGAAATTGAGACTAAATGTGGTAAAAATGGTGTTGGTGGGTATATGCTACAAACCACCAAATACTGATGACCGTGGTGAGGTCCAACTGCTATTGCAAATGAGGAAAGCTGCCCAGCTTGGGCATACTATAATTTTGGGAGATTTTAATTATCTAGATATCAACTGGAAAAATAAGACCTGTCAGAGTGCTATGGGTAGCAGGTTTGTGAGCATGCTTTGGGAAAACTACATATCACAAATGGTGGAAGTGCTGACAAGAAATAACAATGTATTGGACCAAGTGATAATGAAATGGTATCCAATATTAAGGTAAGCGAACATTTGGACAACAGTATCACAACATGGTTACATTTGAGATTAGCCTGGCAAAGCAAAACTGTATAGGTTCAACCAAAACTCTTAATTTTAAAAAAAGCTAAATTCAAATTGTTAAGGGCTTCAATGCAACACATAGACTGGGATACTTAATTTAAAGGCAAAAATACTGAGGAAGAATGGTCAGAATTCAAATTTAGGTTGCAGAAATGTACCCAACAGTATATACCAATGGTGAACAAATGCAAAAGAAGTAAGTCACAGCCAATGTGGTTAACTCAAAGTCATGTATTTGGGAGGAAATAATCTGAAGGCTACTTATGAACTTAATGGAATCATTTTAGGGTACTCATTGCTAGAGAAAGACCTGGGTATCCTTGTCAACTACAAACTTGGGAACAGTGACCAGCGTCAAACAGCAGTAGCAAAGGCAAACAAAATCCTGTCTTGAATAAAAATAGGTATTGAAGCAAGAGTGGATAACATTATTTTGCCATTACACAAATCATTGGTAAGACCTCATCTTGAGTATGCAGTGCAGTTTTGGGCACCAGTTCTGAAAAAGGATATACTAGAACTATTTATTCGAAGGCCTGATCAGATGACCAGGGAACACCCCTTGAGATTAGAGGAAAGGAGGTTTAGACTTCAGCAGAGGAAGGGTTTTTTTACAATAAGGTCTGCTAAATTGTGGAATTCCTTGCCCAAGGATTTGGTTATGGCAGATAAAATGGATACATTTAAGAGATTAGATACAGAGTTATACTGTTTTACAGTAGGCAGATCAGGAAGATAAAGACTACCTTATTTGGTAGCAGGAAAGCTATAAAATTCTCAGTCACTGGGGTATGAGGCGAAGGTTGAACTAGATGGACATGTGTCTGTATTCAACCTAATTAACTACATTACTATGTTACCTGGCATGTCAGGAACGTTTAGACAAACTTGGTTTGTTTACTCTAGAGAAAAGAGGACTAAGAGGAGATTTTATCACAATGTACAAGAGAGGTCAAGGATCTCTCTGGTGAGCTATTCTTTCAAAGGCCTGATCAAATAACCAGGGGCCACCCTTTGACATGAGAGGAAAGGAGGTTTCAACTTCAGCAGAGGAAGGATTTTTTACGGTAAGGTCTGTTAAATTCTGGAATTCCTTTCTCAAGGATGTGGTAACAGCAGAGACAATGGATATATCTAAGAGAGGATTATATGCATTTTTTCAAGAGGGAAAATAGAGGAACAAACTAAAAAAGAGAAAGAGGTAACTACCTATAATGGCACTCTTAAAAAATAGAGGGTTATGATGTGTATTAGTAGGCAAAACAGGAAATTCTGATAAATAATTTATTTGGCAGCAGGAAAGCTTATGTAATTCTCATTTCAATTGGTTATGAGGCAAAAAAATGAACTTGATGGATTTGTATCTTTTTTTCAACCTAATTTACTATGTTACTATATGACAATAGATGTTAGTGGTGGTGAGATATGATGAAGAAATGATACACAGGAATATAGTTCTTCTTATAATTAATATGTCTTTGTAGAACTATGCTAAATCATTCACACTCAGATCTCTTTGCAGCTGTTAAAATCCTGAATCCACTTGGTTGAAAGAGATGTGAAAATAGAAACAGTGAAACAGCACAAGAGATGTAAGTATAGTATTGAATGAAACAAATATGTTAAGATAATAGATAAATATGATTGTCATGGTAACCAGTACAAGATACAATAATAATAATGATGATAATACCCCAGCAAGCCCCTGAGCATATAACTGACAGGCCACAGTCCAATACCCAGACTGATACTGTGCGGAGGCTTGTACTACTCAGTGAGGAGTAGAGAACCAGGCTATGGTTCTTTCCCCTTAAGATGGCTAGGTGCCCAACGGGTTAGAATACTATCGCACGGTACAGAATGGGGACAGTGGCAAACAGAGTGGAGGACAGCACAACCCACAGTACCGCAATGCAAATAGCCCAATGAGTTGGATACAATACATAGATACAATATGTCTTTGTACAACTTTGCTAAATCATTCACACTCAGATCTCTTTGCAGCTGTTAAAATCCTGAATCCACTTGGGTGGAAGAGATGTGAAAATAGAAACAGTGAAACAGCACAAGAGAAGTAAGTGTAGTATTGAATGAAACAAATATATTCAGATAACAGATAAATATGATTGTCACGATAACCAGTACAAAATGAAGGTCAGACACAAGTACATGTAATAAAAAACACCTTTATTAAAGATACAATAATAATAATAATGATAATACCCCAGCAAGTCCCAGAGCATATAACTGACAGGCCACAGTCCAGTACCCAGACTGACACTGAGCAGAGGCCTGTACTACTCAGAGAGGAGTAGAGAACCAGGTTATGGTTCTTTCCCCTTAAGATGGATAGGCACCCAACGGGTTAGAATACTATCGCATGGTACAGAATGGGGACAGTGGCAAACAGAGAGGAGGACAGCACAACCCACAGTACCGCAAAGCGAAGAGCCCAATGAGTCAGATACAAGGGATAAGTAGACAGCCAGAGCTACAGTACAGAACTGGAATGGATAGTCAGACAAGACGGGGTCATAAAGGGAGCGAGTAGTCAGCCAGAACCAAAGGTCAGAACCGGTGTGTATAGTCAGACAAGCTGGAGTCAACACTGAACGGGTAGTCACCCAGAGCCACAGGTTAGAACTGGTGTGGATAGTCAGACAAACCGGGGTCATACACTGAGCGAGTAGTCAGCCAGAGCCACAGGTCAGAACCGGTGTGGATAGTCAGACAAGACAGGGTCATACACGGAGTGAATAGTCAGCCAGAGCCACAGGTCAGAACAGGTGTGGATAGTCAGACAAGCTGGGGTCGTACAAGAAATGAAATAGACAATCTCACCATATAAATAAAAATAATGCTAATAAAACAAAAAAGGTCACATGACAATGTTGTGGAGAGCAATAGAATGGATTGCATTAATAACCCCTTAAGGACCGGCCGCACGTGCACGCGGGCGGCACTTAAGGACCATGGACCTTTTTTTTGTCTCTTCCGGTTCCGGGCTCCCCGAATGGCGTGCAGCCGCTCGGGGACCCCAGAATTCCATGACGTACATCTACGTCCTTGGTCCTTTAGGGACCTACAACCAGTGACGTACATGTAAGTCAGGAGTCGTTAAGGAACATCTGCCGGTGGCAGTAAGTCATGCACCCACTATCAGGTGATCTTATCTATGTAGTGTCACAGATGAGTGGCATACTTTCTTGGCTGGCACCTGTGGTGTTGGCATTAACTTTCTGTGCAAGCCTGTTTATTTTTTTTGTCAAGGTTTGCATTGTTATGTAAGCCTGCTCCTAATCTCAATCTCTCTCTCTCTCTGTCTCTCTTTCTAGACAGACAATTTATTATGAGAACATTTCAAGCATTAGCAAAAATGTGGAGAAACATTTACTTTTCTATGGGTGGAATTTCCATTGGGAAAAGTGGATTTTTTGGGGTAGAATTTACTGTGAGAGCAAAGTTGAGCTTTTTGTCCATCCCTAATTGGTACTGGTAACCTAAGTTATTAGGCTTAACCTTATCAGGTATAACACTTACACATAATTGCATCTAACATATCTTATTGTAGAAAGGGCAATGTTATAGTTCTTATTACAAAGGAAATTTATTAGAAAACAAAATTGCACTAATTACACCGTGTCTTCCCCACATGCTTTCTTTATCGTTCCAGCCTTGCTTCCCTGTTCGTCATTACTTAAAAACCAACTATCACATGATTGACAGTGACTGCATTGTGAGTACTCATGGATCAGCAGGGGTGCAGAAAGGGATCTGAAAAGTGACCACTTGGGATTTCCTGTTGATCATATGAAAGGCTCTGAAACTGGAACTCAACCTGGCAGTGTGAATGCTCTAATTTTACCTAACAGGAGTAATCATTATATATACTTTTCATAAAAATACTATTCCTTTAACTGTGCTCCTAAATGATTGGCATCTATACATACTAAAATATGGGGGAAGATATTAATATGATTCCATATTAAAATTAGAGCTGGAACCAATGTTTCTGTTCAGTCCCTTCCTAAAGCCCATGTTATGTATGCTGAAAATTCTTAAAGGGATAGTAATGTTTCAAAATAAAAGCAGCTCCAATTAATCTTCATAGTATTTGGGCCATGGAGAGTGTTATTTCAATACTGTTAGAGTTGTAATTCAAGAGTTATTGAATGATAAAGTATCCCCCTCCTGCCTCTTTTACTGATGTAACGCTGCTCACCTCAGAACAGAGAGGTGGTGTCCAGATGGCTTGCAGAGCGCGACAATCTTCAATTAGCATTAGAGAAAACCTGAGAAACCTGTCAAGGGGGGCAGGGTTTTCATTGTTCTCACAGTAAGAAGATTGTCCCTTGCTGTGAGCTGTCTGGTCTTAAGGCCAGATTCCACATCTGAGGGGAGGTGGCTTACACTAGGTAAAAGGGGCGGGAGGAGGAAACTTTATCATCCAATTACCTTTGAACTACAACTCTGACAGTATTGAATAACAATCTCCAGGCCCAAATACTATGAAGATTAATTAGAGCTGCATTTATTTTGAAACATTACTATCCCTTTAAACCATTTGCTCCAAGGCAAGGCAATATAAGTGTATGGGCTTTTGTGGGTGTGTCATTCTTTTCTACCTTGTTTCTTTCTATGTACTAACAATGTGCAGATGATATTGTAGTAAAATTTGACAGTTTTCCTACACATGATGTAGGGGAGGTATTCGGAACTTGCTCACACAAGAGACAATAACATTGGAGTCTGTGCACCATTATACACTCTAGTACACACATCAAAGGGCAGGTACATAAGTTTAATGCCAATGTCCTAGCATACAAAATGAAATGTACTCTTAGATGTTTACTTTCCCCTTTATATCTGTACGTATTTTCTTCTCCTGCACAGTAATCCCAACAAGGTAGTTTACCTTTCATAGCACTGCCTCGCTTGTATAGTTGCATAAAATATTGTTGCTGCTAAAACAACATATAAAATATAGCTGAGATATTTACTGGTATGCCTACTTTCTTGGTTTTCAACTGATATGAATAACATAAAATAAAAAGTAAAAAACATAGTGTGAATTGTCCTAGCAAGTGGTACAACTAAATAATTTCTAAATAGCTGCTCACAGTGAAACTGACGTATCTGGGTAAATATGTAAAGTTTGGCAGAACCTTCTTGGCTTCATATCAATATTCATATTCAAGCTAGAAAACAAAGATAAATTCAGTATATAGTATAAGAATGTGATTGTTAAACTTTTAAAACAAAGATGCAGCCATTTACAGGCTAGTCAGATGCCCTCTGTGTACAACTCAGTGGTGGGCTTTTTCACTCTATCTCTTGCAGGTTCCACACAGCTCAGGAGCTCTGTGTACTATCCTCACATCTGACATGTCCACCTTCACCTTGAGGTTGCTTCCAATATTGGCATATGTGTCAGCCAGCAAACCCAAGGTCCTCGATTTCAGAATGTGCAGGTGTGTTGCCTGCGATGGTTATTAACAAAAATAAGCACCCGATAACAATGATGTGAAGGAAGATGCAGCTGATCCATGGACAATACACCACGTGTGAAACCTGTAGCAGATAGGGAAAGCATGAGTAAGATCCTCTCTGATTTGTACACAGAAGCTGTAAGATGCTGCAGTGTTAAATTATTGGTACCAAAACTGCCTTATTCCTTAAATTTCTGATAATCTAATTGTATTCCTGAAATACTGTATATCCATATGTAATAAGGGATTTGCAGCTAAGGCTCCCCTAGAAAACTCTATTTAGTTGGGCAGTAAGGTATGCAATAAGGTGAGGCAGTAGCCACACCCACTGTAACACCTTTTTGCCCAACCCTGTCCATATGGTTCTTGCTGTTGTTTACATTATTAGTACCTGTGGTTCAATATTAATACATATTTTATGTATTTATTTGTGACTGTAATGTCTGTTTGAGGCTGATGTACTAAGTAAAACAGGACCCATACTGGAGAACACCATCATTGGGATGAAATAAAAATTCCTAAGAGTCCCATTGATCTGATTGAAACATTTGCGGATTGATTACAAGGACCTGGAAAAAATTCCAAGTGTGTTTGAATCAGTCCAGAGCAAATCACTGAAGGTAGAAAAGGATTAAGGAGGGTCAGGGGAAGGAGGAAAATGGAGGAAGGGAACATGGGACAGCAAGAGAGGGACAGAGTGTTAGAGGTGGCCAGGGGATGGTTTTAAGAAGAGGTCAACTAGTAGGATTGAGAAGAGACCTAGATGGTGTTGGGAGCGAGCAGGAGAGTGAGGAGAGGAAGGAAGAAGAATGGATAAGGGAAGAAAGAAGAGAAGGTGGAAGATGAAATGGGAGTGGGCCATAAGGGAGAGTGGTCTGTAAGGGAAAGAGGTGCTGGAACCTGGGGGAGAGTATGAAGACACTAAGAACTGGGACAGGAACTTGTGAGAGAGAAGAATGTAGAATGAGAAGCATAAGAAAAAAGCAGGGGAGTAGAGGAGTGAAAAGATAAAAGATATCCAACACAACTGCCTGAAGAATTTCTCCTACCTTGCTCAGACAACAGTAACATGCTTTAATTGATGCCTGAAGGGTACATGTCTTTTTTATTCTAATACACATCACATGGATGCATTTCCAGATTTATGACTTGTTATAGATGCAAATGAAACATAAAAACAAATCATGTTTCTCAAGATGTGGTTCAGATCTTGCAAAACAGCTTGTTTCATAAGAAATCTAAATCTACAGGATTGTTTGACTGGAGGAGTTACCACTGAAATGTAATTTCAGCTTTACAATCTGAGAGATTATATAACATTAAAGGAAATTTTAAGATTCCCAAACAACATGCCATCATCTAATATATGATTAACAGAGTTTATAAATTTTCCAAAAATGGTAACAAACATTTAGCAAGTTGTGAAGCAACTTAGTTTTATTATATTCATACAGAAATAGAAGTTATAATTACATTTACATGCTCATTCTCCATGTTATTAGAAGTGGCTGTAAAACACAGGGGACTTGTTGAATATTTTATTGTGTAAGTGATATGTAAGCATGTGTAGAAAAATGATATTTCTGTTCAGCTTTTAGTCCCTCCAGAGACAGAGAGTATATTCACATCTGCAGTGTGGTATCTACAGAGTAAAGTGGTCACATTCTTACACTCTGTACTCAAGGCTGCAGTCTGAGAGTCTTGTTAGCTGCAATAAGGTAAGATTGCCAAATTAATCACATGAAAGAATAAACTTTTATTACCCTCTAGTCACTGAACCTTAGCATTCTTCCAAAAACACAAGCTAAATTATTTTAGGCACAAAATGCTTGTAATGCGTTTTGAATGTTCCCTCGTTTGCATTTTTGCTTTCAGTGTTGACAGAGTCAATTAGAAAACTCAATGCATTTATTGATATATATAAAGAACTAAAGAGGTGCAGTTCTGGGGCAAACCTAGGGAAACAAATAAGAATCCCCAATATACCCATTGCTTTAAATGGGTCTTTTAACCACTTGAATGCTAAAGAGTTTGCTCTATCTTTCTATGGGTTAAATGCCTTATCTAAATTAAAAAAAGCAATAAGATTAGTTTTGTAGATACATTGATCCATCCATTTTTTTAATAACAGTGGGAGGGACAAGGGGAGAGGAAGAAGTATGCGTGAGAGAGAGAGGGTGGGGCAAGGACAGATAGAAAGGGAATAGGATGAGATGACTGGAGAGCACAAAAGAGAGGAGATGGAAGTGTGAGAGGAAGGGGGTGGAATTTCATAAAAACAGGCAGAAGAAAGAAGGGGTGAAGTGGAGAAGGGAAGATAGATTTTGACAGAAAAGGAGTAACTGAGAGTAAGATTGGTCAGAAACAGAGTAGCAAAGAAGGAGAGAAACAAAGTGGTGGAGAGTTTCTAACCCACAGACAAACCTCTCCTAAATTGTGACATGGACCGAAACATCTAAAGGTAATTATTTCATTATTTTCTCGTCAAAACATGAAGCAAAGTATTTCTTCCGAATGGCAGATGTATAGATTGCAGCATACAGAATTATACCACTTATTAGGGGTGGGCAAAAGGCCCCTTGATGTTCTCATGAAAATATCTGTGAAAACCACGTGGTTGTCTGCTTTAAATAAAGTGATTAAAATCTTCACCATTTTTGCCCATTGCCAAAAATGTTTTGATATTTTTTCAATGGCTACAACCTTTTTGCCCCTTTACTTACATGTTTTTACTATAAAAATGTGATGTTTTCCAGGAAGTGAAACACAATACAAGCAGCTATAAAGAGAGAGAGAGCAGCAGAAAGAAGAGCTGTCTCAGATGCCACAATGATACCAGTGGACGTGACAATGCCCAGTGGCCAATGGCACCACAACATGACCTGCGGACACTAGGCCAGTAGGGCATTTTTATTTCTCAGGACTTGTTCTTTCATAGAAAACCAGAGACCTACAAAATAAAAAAAAAGTGGGGGTGTTTGTTTCTAACAAGCATAAGTCCTACAAATCAATGTTTCCTCAGGACTTGGGCTTAACACAAGTCTAAGTCCTACAACAAGTCAATGTTTCTTTAGGGCTTGTGCCAAACAAGTCTAAATCCTACAACAAATCATGTTTCCTCAGAGCTTGTGTCTCTAATAAGTCTAAGTCCTACAAATCAATGTTTCCTCAGTGCCTGGGCCTCTAACAACATATCTAAGTCCTACAAATCATCCTCCACAAAATACTCTATCCCATTAAGTATCAGTCTGCCCCAGTCACAAATTTATGCCAGGGGATCCCTTTCTCTGTCACGATAAGTACTAGTGATGAGCGAGCATGCTCGGCCGAAGCTCGGTTCGGCTCGAGCATCGCTCTGCTCGGCACATGGCGGTACTCGTACGAGTACCGCATGTGCTCACCCGCCATGTTCGGGTCTCCTCCCCGCACGTTTCGCGGCTGCTGCACAGCCATTAAACGTGCGGGGAGGCTCTGACATCAGTGTAATGCCAGCAGCCATGTTGGCTGCTGGCATTACACTGATTGGCTGGCCAGAACCCGTGATCGGGTGCTGTATAGCACCCGACTCGCGAGTTCGGCTCATTCTCAGCCAGGGAGAGATGCGATCAGGCAGGGAAAGTCAGTGTAGGGAGAATAAAAGTGTTGGTACTCTTTCAAGACCCAAAAGTCCTTTTTAGGACTGTTGTGTGTGGGGGCAGCATTTATATTTTGTTTGGGGGGGCACAATTTCCTTTTTTTTGTGGGGGGGATATTAGTAAGGTGACATTGTACTAGGTGCACAGGGACGAATATTTTACAACGCAGCGACAAAAAGGGCCATTTTAAACGTGTGCCTAGCCATAGATTATTGTCACATTCTGTTTAGTGTGCAAATTCACAAATTAACGTCACATATTTCGTTCACTGTGCCTAGCCGCAGATTAGCGTCACATTCTGTTTCGTGTGCCTAGCCGCAGATTAGCGTCACATATTGTTTAGTGTGCAAATTCACAAATTAACGTCACATATTGTTTAGTGTGCAAATTCACAGATTAACGTCACATATTCCGTTCACTGTGCCTAGCCGCAGATTAGCGTCACATTCTGTTTCGTGTGCCTAGCCGCAGATTAGCGTCACATATTGTTTAGTGTGCCTAGCCGCAGATTAGCGTCACATATTGTTTAGTGTGCCTAGCCGCAGATTAGCGTCACATATTGTTTAGTGTGCAAATTCACAAATTAACGTCACATATTGTTTAGTGTGCAAATTCACAAATTAACGTCACATATTCCGTTCACTGTGCCTAGCCGCAGATTAGCGTCACATATTGTTTAGTGTGCCTAGCCGCAGATTAGTTTTTGTGTGTTTTACGGTCAGTCTGTAAAAATGGCGTACTACGGGCGAAACATCGTTCCCAGCAGCGACGTTGGAGTCCAAGATGCATCCAGACATCCTCCCTATGCTGTCCCTGAACCATTTCTGTGGTGTTTCCATCATTTTCTGACCTTTTCCTATGAACCAGGCACCCTCCCCTCATCAGAGCAGGGGGTGCCTGGTGTAATGCTCGAGTCCTCCCATTGACTTCAATGGGGCTCGGGTGCTCGGCCGAGCACTCGAGCCTCCGGGGGCGCTCGGCCAGAGCACCCGAACACCTGAGCATCGGGGTGCTCGATCATCACTAATAAGTACCAATTTCTTACTTTATTTTTAATTGTATTTATTTATTTTTTTATTAACTGTCCCCACAATACCAGTCAACAACCCCCTCAAAAAAAAATTCACTGTTCCCCAGACTCCAGCCACCAACACAGGCACCCTCCTCAGACCCCTATTATACCATGTCTTATTTTTTTTTATGTAACTCATTTTTTTTATTTTTTCATTTACTGTTCCCCCAGTCCCAGTCAACAACCCCCCCCCAAATATTCCTTGTTCAACTGATTCTTTCCGTAGACTTCACCAACACAGGTACCCTCATTTCCCTTTTATAATATGCCTTTGGTAAATAAAATAGTTGATAATTGTTGTGTTTAAATTCAATGTTCCCATTGATATCAATGTAATGAGCTAGGAAAAAATATCCAGGAAACAAATAAGGTGGCTCATATGATTTATGGTTTCCATGTATTACCTCAATATAGTGCCTGTTGGAGTAGCTGTTATTTTATGAAATAAAGCTGGCGATTTTTATCCTATTTGGTTGACTGGCTTCTCTGCAAAGATGGATCTGTTGAAAGCTCTCTTCCTATGTCTTCTACTTTGCTGTAGTCTTTTGCCGATGCTATTGGGAACTGCCCAGGATTTGCCACAGCCTCAGGGTGAGTCTGTAATAAAATTTGTTATATAACAGCAACTGCAGCAAACCTAGAATATGTTATTTTACTTTAATCTTTGTGCTGTGTATATAAATGTATCACATTGCTGCTCAGTAATAAAACTAACATAATGTTTGTTTAAACATGCTAAACAATGCAAAGTGTACTTGAATTTAAGAGAGATATTTTCATTTTTATCTGTGTAACATGCCTGAGGAAAAGACCTAAGATTTTGAAAGAGTGCGTTCCAAATCTGCTTAGTTAGCCAATAAAAGGTATCAGAAACTGTATTTGCCTCCTGTATTTCTACGGCTAACACGGTACCAACTCTCATCTGTTTAAACTTTAGTACACTTGTTTATACATTAGTCTGTGTAAATCATTTGGTCTTGCTTTAAATCATTTATTTAATAACACAAAGAAGTAGCAGTAGGTTATCAAGTGACCAAAACTGCTCACCCCTAGTTCTGCTTCCAGCACCTACTCCACTTAAATTAAAAGGTCCCTTTTCTCTGATGCTGTTGGGACTGTGTTCTCAGTTAGGAAAAGAGAGGCAGAGAACAGTGAGGACAATGTGTACTTTACATTGCCTTTGTCCTGTGACTCCCCCAGCACATGTGATCACTGTAGAATTTTCGTAACTGAAAGAGCATTTAAATATGATACAAGCTGCATTTAAACCAATAACTGTTTTATTTTCTTTAATAATAGTGGTAGCAGCTGTAGCAGTGATCATATGTGTGGAGCCACTGGGGAAAGGCTGAAACTGACTGCTCCAGTCACTTAAAGGACGGATTCCTGTGATGGTCCTGGCACATCACCCATCAATAACTGGTTAACTTCTTCATTGCTAGGGATGTCTCCAATGTATTGCTTTGTGATGCTTTGTCTACCTCACCACTCTAGCATAAAATGTTTTAAATCCCCATTTAAGTCAATCAGAATTCGGAGATTATTTTTCTTTAATATGTCATATATATACTGCATTTGTTTTCTCCAGTATTGTTCCAATTCCTCAGATATTTTCCAGGTGTTAATAGGAAAGAGCTGTGCACTGTGACTTCCACATGTGGCTGCTCAGAAAATGGCATACCAAGAGAATACAAAGTAACTTCTAAAATGAATTTGGCACTTCATACCATTGGGGAGCTAAACTATTTTGCAGGAGTTGTTCAAGCTGTCAGTGTTTTAGCCAAAACGCTGCTATACGAAAAGTAGGGGGGAGCAATAAGGACCCCGAGCTTATTTAAAGCCTTCTCTTTCCCCCTTGGAATGGAAAATCTGCAATCAAATTCAATAAAACATACCTCTTATTTCATAGTTGCAAGAGATAAGGGATTAATGAATATGGAGCAAAATAAATCTAGGCTTTATGCCCTGAGAGCCTGATCTACACTTGTCATAACTAAAAAAGCATTTAAACATGGTGCAAGCAGCATTTAAACCAATAAATGTTTTATTGTCTTCAATAACAGTGGTAGCAGGTGGAGTATAATTCTTTAAATACATGTAAGTTTCCAAATGTAGGGTCATTCAGAGAGCAGGATATTGCAGCCAATGACAATTTAAAAAGTAAAAATTGCTGGCAAATGAACAATCCCTAAAATCTCAATAGCTGCAGGGCTTTAATATTTTAAATGTTTCTTAACACTTACAGTTTGTTGTCTCATGGGATTCCTCTTAAAGCACTAGCCAGGCACGTGGGGGATTTGACCCTTATGTAGCAGCGATCAGTAGGCTAAGGAATAAGAGGAAGAATTTATTTGGCAGGAGACTTAGAGATGGGCTTTGGCAGCCTGCTGGACAGAGAAAGCTTAGTCCAGAGAAGGAACTAAGCACTTGGAGCAGGCAGGTGTTTAACAGACGGCTGTGCAAAACACAGGTAAAAAAATACTGAAACAATTTATAAGTCTCTGGGCCTTATTAGACTGCAAAAAATGAAAAACGTTGGAAGCTTTTAGCACTGAAAGATGTGAAAATTAACGTGTGTCATTATTGTTTTGTTAATTTTCTGATATGTGCAATAAAATGGACAGTTAGTACTATCAACTATAACCACAGGTGTCCAAAAACAAAAATGTAAATTTTTTATTGCTGTCTATTAGTTATTCTAATAGGTGTGAAACAGCTTATTGTATGGTTTATTGTGTAAAAGAAATAACATAGTCTAGTGCTAACCAAGCTTTGGTGCTAAGACCCTGACATTTTTTAAATTAAAACTTCTCATAGTTATGGGGAAATTATATAAAAAGTACAATATTATTAAATATTTTTTCCCTATTTTAGGGAAGGAAATTTCACCCTCTCTGTTTTCCATGTAAATAGTTTGTATCATCACTATGGTGTACTGTTGACTAAATATGTTACAGTTGGGGTAGCTGTACACTTATCAGTCTATGTTAAAATAGGCGGTGGAATAATTTTACCAATTTACTAATCTCTTATGCCAAAACTGACCTCTTAATACCATTTGCTTCAAGGGCAGGACAGTGAGGGTATTTCAGGGAATTTATTTGATCTAGTAATGTTTCACAAAAACAGCAGCTCCAATTAATCTTCATAGTATTTGAGCCATAGAGAGTGTTATTTCATTACTGTCAGAGTTGTAGTTCAAGAGTAATTGAATGAAAAAGTTTCCCTCTCCCACCCCTTTACCTAGTGTAAACTACCTCCCCTCAGATGCGGAATCTGGTCCACAGACCAGACATCTCATAGCAAGAGAAAATCTTCTTATTCTGAGAACAATTAAAGCCCTGCCCCCCCCTACACAGGTTTTTCCCTTATGTTAATTGAGGATTGTCCTTCTCTGCAATCCACATGGACACCACTCTGCTGCTCTGAGCTGAGCAGTGTCACATAAGTAAAAGGGGCGGGAGGGGGATACTTTATCATTCAATTACTCTTGAACCACAGCTCTGATGGTACTGAAATAACACTCTCCATGGCCCAAATACTATGAAGATTAAGTGGAGCTGCTTTTATTATGAAACATTACTATCCCTTTAACATTACAAATTAAAGAAGGTGTCGAGAAAAGCATTTGACATTACAAGCTAAGAATCTGGTTGCATAATTTCTGAAAAATATGGTTTGAACTGTCTGCTATGTTAATCACATGATAACTAGATGGGTGTGCTTGGAATGTAAAAATTCAAAAGCAGACTATAGTATTTAAGGGATAGCAAGTTTCACAAAAAAGCAGCTCTGATTAATCTTCATAGTATTTTGGCCATGGTGAGTGTTATTTCTGTACTGTCAGAGTTGTAGTTCAAGAGTAATTGAATGATAAAGTGTCCCCCTCCTGTCCCTTTTACTGATGTAACACTGCTCACCTCAGAGCAGCAAAACTGTCCAGATGGATCACAGAGAGAGAAACTCTTCAGCGAGGATAAGGAAAAACCTGCCCTCCTTTGTCAAGGGCGGCAGGGTTTTCCTTATGCTCACAGTAAGAAGATTGTCCCTTGTTGAGAGCTGTCTAGTCAAGTGACCAGCTGTCACATCTGAGAGGAGGCAGATTACATTAGGTAAAAGGGGCAGGAGGGGGATACTTTCTCATTCAATTACTCTTGAAATACAACTCAGTATTGAAATAACACTCTCCATGGTCCAAATGCTCTGAAGATTAATTAGAGCTGCTTTTGTGTGAAACAGTAATATCCCTTTAAGGGTATTGTGATGTCAGAGACAGCAGAGGAATGGGAAAGGGATTCGGGAGTAATTATTTCTGATGACTTAAAGGTAGATAGGCAATGTAAAAAAGTGGCGTGGAATGCAAGCAGGGTGCTGGGTTGTATAGCTAGGGGCATTAGTAGCAGAAAAATGGAAGTGGTTATGCAATGCTACAGATCTCTGGTTAGACCTCACCTAGAGTATTGTGTAAAGTACTGGAGACCCCATCTCCAGAAGGATATAGATACTCTAGAGAGAATTCAGAGAATGGCTACTAAAATGGAAAATGGTATACAGGAAAAGAAATATCAGGATAGACTAACGGTTCTGAACATGAAGAGAGAGAGGGGATATGATAGAAACATTCAAATACATGAAGGGATGTTTGAAATGTAGGAGGGAAGGACATTTCAAAGGAGTAAAAATGTTAGGACAAGAGGCCATAGTATAAAACTAGAGGGGCACAGGTTTAGACGTAATGTAAGAAAGTTTTACTTCAATGAGGGGTAGTAGATACGTGGAATAGTCAACCAGCAGAAGTGGTAGAATTTAATACAGTGATAGAAATTAGATATGCATAGGATAGGCATAAGACCCATCAAGGACCAAATAAGGTTTAAAGTTTTTACAGTAGGAAAATGGGCAGACTAGATTGGCCAAATGGTTCTGATCTGCAATCAAATTCTGTGTTTCTATGTTTCCTTTCTTAGCCATGTGTTGTGCAACTTGCTGGCCCTTAAAGGTTTAAGACATCGCAAATTAAGGCATGTACTAATGGTAATACATGAGCAGTACAGACTGCCCGAATGCGATGTGGCTGATACGGAGCGGGGCGCTCTGAATCCGGACCGGAGTCCTCTCTTCGCACCTTTCTGATATCGCTTGGTGAGCAGAGAGGCTCCGGGCACCAGCCGAGGCTACTGGGTGCTACCGTGGCCTGTGTACACGGGCTTTTAACCCCTTAAGGACTGGCAGCGGTCACTTAAGGACCACAGAGCATTTTTTTTTTAGCTCCGCTGATTCCGGACTCCCCGAACGGCGTGCAGCCGCGCGGGGAGCCCGGAATTCCATGACATATATATGTCCTTTGTCATTTAGGGACCTCAGTCTCATGACGTACATGTACGTCATGGGTCACTTAGGGGTAAACTAGTATTTTATAGTCTGGTTCACTTAGAAAAATATCACCATAATCATAGGTGCAAGAGATACTGAGTGAAAGAAAAGAGAGTGAATTAAATCATACTCACATTCGGCCTTACAGGATTTGCTAACATTATTTTCATGGAAATCAGAGGTCTATATACACAATGAAAAAGAGGAGCAATTCTGGAGCAAACCAAGTACAACATAGTGGGTAAAAAAATCCTTTGAAATAGGGATTTTAAGCCCTTGCATGTTAGAGAGGTCTCCAACACACTGATTTACAATGCTTTGGATACTTCTGAATTATTCAAGGAGTTAACAACCCTATTTAAAACAATGGCATTGTTTTCAGTTTGCCCCAGAATTACCCCCGCCTATACCTCTAATAAGATTTCACTCAGTAGCTCTGGAATCTTAGGCCCCCGATAAAATGTGTTGGTAGTCACTGGGAGCAGGCCTCCCATTCACCTGATCTTTGCCTGGGTGCTATACTTACTCTCTGCATATAGAAACTAGCAGCCCCCATTAGTTTTACTCTGTACTTCTCAGCAAAAACACATTGTTGTTGACTTTGTATTAAATCATACCTGCTACTAAAGGAGACCTAACACCTTCTAATTATTATGGCTAGAAAATTCCAATGCACTCCTATGAATTTTGTCATTGTGCCTTTGATCAAGTTAAAATCTTGAATCAGTTATTGATGTCATGCCGGTGGAGGCAGACATGGTAGATGCTGGTTGTACATGAGCATACATACACCTTTAAGTACTAGGAGGGTGCACAATATACTACAAATGCAATGGCGACCTCTCTAGCATTCAAGGGGTTAAAAGATCTATTTTATTATTGTCCCCTATGGAACAGTTTGTTTCTAGCTCTTCTTATCACATAAGCCTCAATATCAAGACGTCCCCCAATGTACAATTACAACAACTTATTATTCAATTATGTTTAAAGTGGATTTGATACCCAAGACAAGTTTAGTTCATTTTATAAATAATCATAATCTGACTATATGTTGTATTGGCCATTTTTCTATAACATAATTTTTGAGAGCTTAATCTACATGTTTTAGTGGCACAGTGTGGAACTTTATGATAATTCTCTGCATAGTGAGCTAATTAGTAGTGTTGAGCGAGCGTGCTCGGCCGATGCTCGGATCGGCTCAAGCATCGCTCTGCTCGGCACATGGCGGTACTCGTCGAGTACCGCCATGTGCTCTCCCGCCATGTTCGGGTGGCGGGGATCTGTGCCGGAAGAGGCACAGATCAGAAGACGCTCCGCTGGACCACCAGGGACTGGAGGTACGGGGGCATTGCGGAGATGAAGGGGGCATTGCGGAGATGAAGGGGGACATTGTGGAAGAGGGGCATAGACTCTATGCCCCTCTTCCACAATGTCCCCCTTCATCTCCGCTATGCCCCTCTTCCACAATGTCCCCCTTCATCTCCGCTATGCCCCTCTTCCACAATGTCCCCCTTCATCTCCTCTATGGCATAGAGGAGATGAAGGGGGACATTGTGGAAGAGGGGCATAGCGGAGATGAAGGGGGACATTGTGGAAGAGGGGCATAGCGGAGATGAAGGGGGACATTGCGGAGATGAAGGGGGACATTGCGGAGATGAAGGGGGCATTCAGAGATGAAGGGGGCATAGCGAAGATGAAGGGGGGCATTGACCAGGCACCCTCCCCTCATCAGAGCAGGGGGTGCCTGGTGTAATGCTCGTGTCGCCCCATTCATTTCAATGGGGCTCGGGTGCTCGGCCGAGCACTCGAGCCTCAGGGGGTGCTCGGTCAGAGCACCCGAGCACCCGAGCATCGGGGTGCTCGCTCAACACTACTAATTAGTTATGTTTGAGGCCAAACTTAATGGTCCCTATGCAATTAGAATGCACTCAGTATGTGTCTACTTTCATTTGTAGCACAATCTGTGGTAATATTGGCTCAAATAGAAGCTAATTAATATAAAGTGCCAGACAGTGCTTCAAACAATTAATTATTAATTTACTTTATTTGTATTACAAACAAATAGCTAAAACAACATATAGACAATTTTTAATTACCTCCATCATTAACTAAATATCTTAAGATGACAGGTCCACTTTAATCCCTTAACGACGGGCCGATCAGCGCGGCAAATTGAGGTAAGGACCACAGAGCATTTTTTTTTCTTTTTCCGGTTTCGGACTCCCCAAATGGCGTGCAGCCGCAGGGGGAACTCAGAACTCCACGACGGTCATAGTACGTCATGGTTCGTTAAGGGGTTAAATTGGAAATGATGGAGTAAAGCTATTGTTGTTCTCGTTTGTTTATGTATTACAGTGTATTAGATTGAGGAAACAGAGGCATACTGGAAATTCATATTTCAAAAGCTTGATTTATTGTATTTTTAATGAAAGCTATGGAAATAGAAATGCAGAATTCACTAGAGAGTACAGCTCTGCAATACTCAGCTCATAAAGGAGACCTAAGAGACTTATACATCCGCTGTTATTATAATTTAGCATTATTCTACATTATAATGAACTCAGAGAACAATAAAATATTGGACACAGTTGTATTTATATGTAACCCTGTGATGAATTTTATTCATGAGTTTTGCCAAACCCTTACACTTATGTGACTCTGTCCCATAGATTTGCCTCATTTGCTGTTGCCCCAGGGATGGCTGGATGATGTTGTTTTACTCATACTGTTTGAGTGAGATTTGTTTGTAAGGTTTTGAAGGATTGATTGCATGTCCATTAGGCATACAGTAGAGACCGTGAAATTCACAAACAATGAATAATATCAAATTAGATAGAAGCAATAGTCTTGAGACACCAGTGCTCTGCATTCCATAAATAGTATTTATATTAGAAGTAAACAAACTTGCTTCCTAAGCTGCTGGAGCAGGGTTGGGAATCCCTAGTCCTGGAGGGCTACACACAGGTCAAGATGAGAACAGGTGTGTTAGTTACATTGGATAATTGATTGTCTAGCTCACCTGCACTAAAACATCCATAAATCCTGATCTATTGGTTACCCAAGGAAATACAGTTCTTCATTTCTGTGTTCGGACCTGGGCCAGATTTACAGTTCAGGTGCCTCTACACAAGGTACTGTAAGTACACTCAGCCAGACCCACACCCAGTCCTCACATTACCCTTCCCACGCTCTAGGACAAATTATATAACATCTAAGAGCAAAAAAAGCTCACACCTCCTTGGTTGCTAGATATGTCTCCAATGCATTGCTTCACAATCCGTTGGAGACTTCTCTGGCATCCAGGGTATTAAGTAATGACCAGCAAAAATTAAAACTGTTAAATAAACCGGCAACCTTGAAACAGAAGCTGGTTTCTGCTGTAGGGGCACTATTTTGGCCACATCTATAACTGTGGCCATAGAAAGCACAGTTCTGGCCCTCTCCAAAAGCTGGAGCTGGAGGTATTTACCTACTCCACATAATGGGAAATCTGGTTCTTATCTGGACCACTGCATACTGAGTTTGGTATTTGAGTTTAGCAGTTTCATGAATCATGAAAAGGTTTTGTGAAACTGTATGTTTCTTAAGAGCCTCACTCACTGTTTTAATTACTATGATTGCTGGAAAAGCAATTATGATGTCAGAAACAACAAACAGAGGATCTTTGTGTAACTCTGGGTTCATTTGGATAGTTTACAATATGGGTTACTACACAAATGGACAAGCTAAGAGAACTTCTGGAGAACACCTCTTACCTTATTCTCTATGAACCAGTTAGTCAAATCCAAAACTGCTCACAATTTTTTCCATTTCCATAGTTTATTCAAACTTTTACAAAATGCTAAATTTATTGGATATAAAAACAAATTAAGTCATAAACCAAACCATGACATACTAGCTGACTTCTATTTAGGACTTGAAAACAACAGTACTGAAGTGGTATTCCCATACATCTGTATAATGTTCAGCTTGGTGTTGAAACTTTCAGAAATGCAATGCTCTAGCTTTGAAGTCCTTTAGACATCTACATACACAAAAAAAGCAACTGTCTGAGTGTGATCGCTTCAACTGAAGCATTTTCTGACTAATTCCTGTAATGGCTGTTTCCTCATGGTCTTTAACCCTTTGAGTGCATTGCATTGTGTACCTCTCCTGCACTCAAGGGCTCATTAAAGGGATAGTAATACTTCGTTTTATCTTTATTTTAATTTGTAGGCATTAAAAAAAACATGAAGAACGATATAAGTCTTATCTCTCAAACCTTTATGGTTTGAGAGATATTCAAAAGCAAAGTTTCCCCTTTTACCTAGTATAAGCCATCTCTTCTCAGATGTGGAATCTGGTTGCTAGACCAGACAGATAACAGCGGGGGACAATCTTCTTTCTATGAGAACAATGAAAACCCTGCCTCCCTTGACAAGTTTTTCAGGTTTTTCCCATATCTTAATTGAAAATTGTCCCTCTCTGCAATCTACCTGGGCACATCCCTTCTGCTCTGGCTGAACAGTGTTACATCAGTAAAAGGGGAGGGAGGGGAATACTTTGTCATTAAATTACTCTTGAACTACAACTCTGACAGAATTGAAACGACGCTCTCCAAAGTCCAAATACTATGATGATTAATTAGAGATCCTTTTATTATGAAACATTACTATCCCTTTAAGCACCAAAACATACCAGTTTGGATTGTCCATAATCTCTATTGCAGTGATCGACTGGAAAAAGTAGAAGACAAAACCTTTCAGAAATGATGTTAGGTGTAGGACTTGGAAGTCTTACAGTTTGCAAGCACGGTGGAGAGAGATGGTATCCATACATTTTAAATGATGTTTTAATTTAGATGCTGAATTAGACTCTATGCAAGTTGGGTGTGTATTTGTGATTATTAAAAAAAAAAAAAATTTTATACTATAAGATATACGATACTTTGAGGCTGTGCTGTGTTTGTTCTTCTTGTTATTTACAGTTTTAAACAGGGATGAAGCTATCCCAGGATTCATGTTGCATGACTGATATGTTTTATTTACTTTATTTTGTTTAGGGAGTATTTTCCTGGAATTTCTCTCATTTTCGATAATGTCCTTGATAGCATTGACAATACAAATGTTAGATACTTATACATGGATAGAAAACAAGAAAGTAAAAATTACACATCTGCATACATTTACTTTGTTTAAATATTATGACACCTTATTTTTAGGGATTTTAAACTGGCAGATTTGATTGTTTTGGATAGGTTATTACAGTCTTGTGGAGCTCTATAGGGGAAATCAAATTAACCTGCTTTATCTTATAGTTTGGTATAGTCAGTGAATTGCTGGCAGTGAAGTGGAGGCTATAGGTAATAGCTGGAGTGAGGATACTGATAAGGTAATGCACTAGGTTTACAGAGAATTGGTTACAAATTAAGATGAAGCGTATGTCTTGATTCGAGTATTAAGCTAATTTAGTTCTGTTAACATATGGCAAAAATGTATAGTTTGATTACACTGAAGAACAAAGTGGTGTGATACATTACACACCGTCTTGAGTTTACCAAGATGGATTTTTGCAGCAATAGCACATAAAATACATCAGCGTAGCTGAAGACTGGCAATTACTTACGTTGCACATTATGTTTTCTGACCAGAGGACTTAGACAAGATTTGTTTCTAAACAAAGCATCTACTTTAAAATAATGTTTGGATCTTAATTTATCATGGGGTCTAACCACATTATAATAATTACTAGGGATAATTTGGATACAATGAATCTCATGCATGGGACTTAATTATTCCTGGGTACAAAATTTACAGAAAACACAGACAAGGGAAGAAGGGAGGGAAGTTGTACTTTATATAAAGGAAAATATCACATCTACATTATCACAGGGTACTGAGAAAAAATTAGAGACTGTATGGATAATTATGGAAACAGGTGATAAAGCTGATCAGATAGGAGTAATTTTATAGACATCCAGGACAAGATGAAGCATTAGTTAAGACAGAAGAAATAAGAAGGATGTCAGTGAGAGTTGATTTTATAATTATGAGAGATTTGTATACGACAGATGTGGACTGCAAGTTCCCTTTATATCTCCAAGGAGCAGGAATACCGTAAAATCTCAGGTATAATACGCACCTGTGTATAATACGCAGGTGCATATTATGCCTAATATTTTAGGGGAAAACAAGAGTGCCTATGTATAATACGCACCCTTGTTTTCCCCGTTACTGAAATCTTTTTTAACCCTTTGAGTGCCTCAAAGGCTTAAGGCTGGCAGGCTGGTAGATGGCTTCCCTCCCTCCCCTGGCGATATTTGCTCTGAAAATAAGACTTACTAGTTTAAATGCAAGTCCCTGATGAAGTCCTCATCTTTTGAGGAGCAGGCATACCGGTATGTAAAGCTTCAGTGTGGGCAGCATGCTTCCATTTGCCGCCCACTTCCTTCAATGGGTTTTCAGGTCCTTCCACCTGCAGCCAATGCCCTGTGAGGATCTCAAGGTCCTCACAGGGCAATTCCATAGGCGGAAGGTCCTGAAAGCCCATTGAAGGAAGAGGGTGGCAAATGGAAGCATGCCACCCGCACTGAGGCTTTACATACCGGTATGCCTGCTCTTCTCAACGGGGACTTACATTTAAACTAGTAAGTCTTATTTTCAGAGCGAATATCGCTGGGGAAGGGAGGGAAGCCATCTATCAGCCTCAATTTTGTACTTTATTTAAAAACTCTTGTGTATAATACGCACCGCCCACTTCACATAAGGTGAAGTGGGGTAAAATTGTGCGTATTATACCCGAGATTTTACGGTACATAGATTCCTTGCTATGGGCATTGTTTGTACAGTCTGTGAAGGAGCCAACTAACAAGAAAACAATACTAGATTTGATTCTCAAAAACAATGAAAAATTGTCAGCTGTATCTGTAGGAGAGAGCCTGAGGGCCAGTGACCACCAGTCATTGTGGTTTAATGAATGGGTAATGTCAGTGAGTAACCACATTAAAACAAAGGTCTTAGATTTTTATCTTATGGGTGAACATATAAGTAATTCTTTAGCAGTGAGGAGATTGCCTTATAGTGTGCAGGCACAATGAGCACAACTAAAAAACTCAATTGTATCTGCAACTGAATTCAGAATCAGAAGTGCAAACAAAGGTATAAGAAAAAGAAAACCAATCTGGTTCTCAAGAGAGGTGGCAGATATTGTAAAGGATAAATATATGCATACAGGAAATACAGACAGAATAATTCATATGAGGATAGAACATTTTATAAGGTTAAAAGAGGGAAGCTAACAGAATTATAAGGTGTGCTAAACCCAAAGCAGAAGAAAAAATAACAAAGTATGTAAAAATAATAACAAAATTCTCTTTTGGTATATTAGCAAAAAGACAAAACATAAAAGGGGCATTGCCGTCCTGAATAAACATTGGGTCTGGGTGGGCTGGCCTGGGGTCATATTATGACTTTGCCCGTATCCATGGAAAAAAATTCTGCCTATGCCCCTGAAAAGAGGTATAATCAGATTAAAGTCAGAAACTGGCACATATGTGGAAGAAGATAAGGAAATAGTGGAATCCAGGGCTTAAAATTTTAAGTCCTTTGCTACTAGCCAGACCTGAAAAGTTACTCACCACTGCAAGCTATAGCACACCCACCAGGGCTGAATTTCTACTCACCAGGGCTAAATTTTCACTTGCCATTGACTAGTGGTGAGTGGAAATTTTGAGCCCTGGTGAAATCTCTAAATTATTTCTTCTCAGTCTTTACAGAAGGTTGTGAAGAAGAACTGTTCTTTTTAAACCAGTAGACAATAATCTATTTACAGAGAATATGGTGTTACTCATGTTAGCAAAACTGAAAATGGATATGTAAGTTGGTGCAGATCAAATTGATCCAAGAGAATAAAAAGGCTGAGGCCTTTGCTTGCAGCACCTCTAGCCTAGTTAGACAGGAGTAACTCTGGATGACTGGAAAATTGCCAATGTAGAACTACTATACAATAGGAAGGTTGTAGAGAGGACTCTGGCAATTAGAGGCCTATGAGTCTTACATCAGTAGGTGGAAAATAAATGGAAATGCTTTGAAAGGAAGAATTGTTTCATATCTGTAGTCTAATGGCATGCATGATCCCTGGCTTCATGGTTTTGCAACAGGAAGATCTTACCAAACACATTTGTTTGAATGTTTCTGTTATTTTACTAAAGTAATAGAGAAGGAAGGATCAGTAGATATTTGGCTTTTAGTAAAGCTTTTGATGCTGTACCATAAAGGAAACTGATTCAAAAAATAGATAGTTTGGGACTGGACTCAAAGGTAGTTGATTTGATCAATAATCTGCTGATAGACAGGAAGAAGTGAGTGTGTTATAATCAATTTTTTTAATTCAGATGAAGGCAAGGTTACTAATGGAGTGCCATAGGGGTCAGGGCTAAGGCCTGTTCTCTTCAATTTCTTACAGTTATTGTTTATGGTATTCAAGGTAAGATGTGCCTTTTTTGCAGATTATACAAAATTCTATAACAGGGTTGATCCTTAAGGATGGATAAACCAAAAGTATGAGGATTTAGAAAAACTGGAGGAATGAACAAAGGTATGGGATTGAAAATTTAGTGTTGAAAAGAGCAAGATAATGCATTTCTGAAAGCCAGAGGTGGAATATAGGCTTAATGATACTGTGCTGACAAAAATATTAGTGGAAAGGGACTTGGGTGTTATTATTTCAGATGACTTGAAGGTAGGCAAGCAATGCAGTAAAAGCGTGTGAAAAGTGAACCAGGATCTTGGTTGTATAGGAAGATGCCTTTGGAGCAGAAAGAGAGATAGTAAGGCCATTCTATAGATCTCTGGTACAACCTCACCTGGAGTGCCCAGTGTACAGTTCTGGATACCACATCACCAGAAGGACATTAATAAATTTGAGACAGTTCAAAGGACAGCCATCAAAATGGTTCAGGGTCTTCATGACATAGAGTATCAGAACAGACTCAAACAACTTAAAGGGATACAAAAACACTTATTATGTAAAAAATAAATATATTGTAGGATTTATCCACCCGAGTAAAACAAGGGTATGCCTACTGCTGAGAGGCATGTTATTAAAACGTTATTGCTGCTCAAACTTAATTTTTTTAGGTGCAGTATCTCAATAGGCAGACATTGTACAGTAGTGCTGTTGCTACACCATCCTATAGAAGTTTATGGACAACTGACCAGAGCTGTCCATAGGATGTGTAGCAGCAGCACCACTGTAAAATGTCAGGGCATTGCAATACTGCACCTAAAAGGAAGTTTTAGCAGCAATAACTTTTGAATAAAACACATCACAGCTGTAAGAGTACCCTTGTTTTGCTCAGGAGGATAAACCCTACAGTATATTTTTTTTTACAAAGTGTTACTTTACCTTTAATATGTAGTGCTTGGAAGAAAGGAGGGAGGGGGTGAATTGATAGAAACCTTAACCTTTTGTGCCAGAGAGGTATTCAACACATTGCAATGGAATGTGTTGGATAACTCTTTGGCACTCAAAGGGTTAAATGTATTAAGGGATGTAATGTAGTTCAGAGGGGAAGCATTTTTCAAAAAGAGGAAAAATGGTCATGATCTAAAGTTAGTGGGTGGAAAATTCAGAAGTAATTTGTGTAAGTACCACTTCACAGGAAGATTGATAGACTTATAGAGCAGCCTCCTAGCAGCGGTGCTTGGTACAAGTACTATCAGCAAATTCAAAAATGGCTGGGATAGACATAAGTGCATTCTGAGAAGAATGTATGACTGCATTTTTAATTAGCTAGGGATATGGGCAGACTGGATGGTTCAGATGGCTATTTTCTGCTATCAGAATTTGTATCTATTTTTCGGTTTATATTGATATTGCATTGTTTCAGTTTCTATTTTATAGTTGTCAGAGAAGAATGATTGGGGGGATTGATATTTTTACTAACCTTCCAGAAGTTGGCTGATTTTGATTTATTTATCAGGGTTATCAGGTTATCATAAAATAATTTTCTTTGGTTAGGTGTAATGAATTTATGCAATATGTCTATATGTAGAGAGATTATATGCAGAACCAGCTTGTTGAAATTTTGCCCATAAGGCATCAGCCAAAACCCATGGTAGATGGACCACCTCACCATGACCTTACTTAGTGGGCCATGCATGTTATAGACCTGCAAGAAAGTAGACAATTCCAGAGTCTAGGAGTATTACATTTATTCTACATACTGTGGACTTCATGGACTGCGGGGTTCCTGAGGGGCTGCTGCTACTACTACTGGGGCTAGGTGTTGCTGCAATTCTACTGCTACTCCTAGGTGTCAAAGGTGCTGCACTTCCAGCAGCAGAGGCACTTATCATAGGTTGAGGATGTTCATAATATGTGTTGTTGTTGCTGCTGGTTATTCAGTACTAGTAGTGTGTGTGGCTGAGTGGGGCTTGGACTCAGCAGTGATGATGCTGATGATGACTGATAGAATGACTGTGTGTTTTGGACATCTATTTTTGTAAAGTGTCTCAAATAGTTTATAAACAGGAGCAATGTTCTTTATCAATGTAGAGGTACCGAGCCTTTGTCTTTCTGGCCATGTCATCATCTCTCTCACTCTGAACTTCATCTGTATCTGAAGAAAAGGAGAATGCTGGAGGGATATATTCTAGATCTACATCATCATCAGTCATCATTAGGTCATCCTCAGCATTGCCCACTACCTGTATTATCCTCTAAGCTTTTAGAGGTCTCAAACAATTTCTTTTTACAAAGTTCTCTACTACTTTGAGGACAGGTGTTTTGATGCTTGTTTGTCTCACTGTCAGATGCAGCAATTGGTTGAGCTGCTACACTTTCTTCTATTATGCCAACATCAACAATAGAATGTGACTCGTCATCTTCAGTGTTCTTCTTACATTTTTTACAGTATTGACACTGGTGGTGGTGGAACTTTTGGTGGACTTTGACAAACTGCATCCTCCCCAGGAAGATAGTGTTCATCATCATTTATTTCACATGTTGCAGCAACCATGGCTGCAGTCAGTTTTTGAACTACCACTTAACTTGCACATTTCTGCACTGCTCCTACTCCTTTCCCCCATCCCCTGTCCTTTTTGCCTTTGCTGGATATTGCTCAACTACTGTATGTGTTTTTACTCTAAAGTACACAACAAAATTGATGGAATGTGATGTTTTGCCTTGGCCCTCAACAAAATACTCAATCTTATCTGATATCAATCAAGTCTGCCTCAGTTACACACTTGATGTCAGGGTCCCAGTCAGCTGTCACCTTAAGCTGTTGACCACCCTATCCTTTCACTGTGGATAAAAAAAACTAAAAAAATAAAATAAAAATAAAAAAAACCTTCTTTCCCCAGACTCCCCCAGCACAGAGATAATAACAGCAAACTCAGCATGGAATTTGAACCACAGCTGCCAGTCTCTGTGTCTTTCAAATCTGATTGGTCAGATAGAATGTTGGGGTAGTTGGGGTCAACCTCGTTTGCACCCTTCTCACTCACACCCCCAGATACCTTCAACACAGAGATAATAAAAACAAGATCAGCAAGGACCTTAAACCACATCTGCTTGTGTCTTTAAATCAAGTCAGTCAGACAAAATGTTGGGATATTTTGGGTCAACCTCCTTTGCTCCCTAAACACTTACATCTCCCAGACACTTCAACACATAGATAATAACTGCAAGATCAGCAAGGAACTTGGACCAAAACTGCTTGCATTTTTCAAATCAAACCAATCAGACACACTGTTGGAGTACTTGGGTTGAACCTCCTTTGCTCTCTTCTCACTCACCCCCCAGACACATCTAACACAGAGATAAAAACAGAAAGTTCAGCAAGGAACTTGGACCGCAGCTGCTTGTGTCTTTCAAATCAAATCGATCAGACTGAATGTTGGAGTATTTGGAGTCAACCCCTTTTGCTCCCTTCTCACACCCCCAGGCACCTCCAACACAGACATAACAGCAAGATCAGCAAGGAACTTGGGCCACAGCTGTCTGTTTTTTTCAAATCAAACCAGTTAGACAGAATGTTGGGCTACCTCCTTTGCACCCTTTCTGTCCACCAGACTCTCCTAATACAGATAACAAATGTCCTGCCTACAAAACTCCTTAAACTAAGATCCACTGTATTCTTTAGCTCAAAAATTAGCAGCTCACTCTTCCTCTCACAAACACAGAATAACATTCTGTTGGAACGTGCCACCCCCTTTATGTTATACCTGAGGGAAATTAAGGGAAACTTACCATGTGCTCTGTAGAAATTCAATCTTCCCATTCATTTCAATGCAATGAGCTAGGCGAAAAAGCAGGAAAACAGCACTTTTTGCAAAAAAGTTGCCACTGTGTGAAAAGTGCCATTTTGCTTCTGTTTCGCTTATGAGGCAAAAACTTTTGCCCATTCCTAGTCTTAGGTACAGCTCACACTAAAAAAGGGTTACATTGAAAATGGAGTCTGAATTTAGAGTTTTAGGTGCAAAACTAGTGGTAAGAAATAAGAAACAGTTACAATAAAAATGGAGACTGAATCAAGTATTACATAAAGCAGCAGTGAGCATACACACCATAAAGGGTTACAGTGAAAATGAAGTAGCGTGTTAGGTACGGCAGCAAAACAAGTGACATTAAAGTGAAACTGAAGTCTAAAGCAGAATCTTAATTGCTGCAGCAGTGAGTACAAGTTGCATTTGATAATTTGTAGGGGAATTATACCATATGAATGAGTGACTTAATTCGTTCAACAGAAATGCTTTCCTATGTAGGTATTCTTCAAACAACAGTTATATCTATTTACTGTTTAGTTTTTTTTTTGTTTTTGATCTGTCCTTTAATCCACAGCTAATTGTTTATGCGTACCATCAGAAAACAACTTTTGTCCCTTATAAGTTATTCAGGTCTACTGAAGACTTATTTACTATGACCGAGGGACAAGCTTAATCAGAGATCACTATTTACAGGGAACTGCAGATATAATGCACAAAGTATATAGAGGGATATACCTACCTACTGAAAATGAAGGGCACCTATGTAGGTATTAGAATCTATGGAAGGTGTCCAGCTAGGGTCGCCACCTTTTCTTCAAAAAAATACCAGCCATGGCATTCCCTCCATAGACTTAACATTGGACAGAAACCAATTTTTTCCGGCCTGCTGGTAAAATACCGGCTGGTGGCAACCCTATGTCCAGCAGGCCAGAATCACCCCCACCTCCCAAAGATTTTGCTGCATCAGATTAAAAAAAACAGACAAAGATTTAATTCCCCTGTAATGAATAATGTTTCAGATATGCAAGGGGTGGGCAACCTGCACCAGCATGCTCAGTAATTTCTAGCCACTCTTTAACCACAACTCCCATCATCCTCAATCAACCATTGGTCGGCTGTGAATGATGGAAATAATAATTCTCTCCAGTTCCTGTGTTATTCTAAGAAGCCTATGCATAAAGATACAACTTTAGGGCATAGTCTTCCTAGAATAACATAGGAATTGGAAAGTTTTGCTCACTGGGGAGCTTAGTTTACCTTTATCACAACTCAATGCATAACTCCCATTGAGTACATGTAACTGTTACTTACTCCTACACATACCCCTCCTGAAATAGAATCACTTGCTGCATATTCCTGCATATAACCCACCCGGAGTAGAATCATGTGCTGCCTACTTCTATGCAAAAGGTGAGAGAAAGGTGACATTAATTCTACAATGTGACAACTTTCTTTGGAACTTATGTAATAAAGTCTCTCCAACTTGAAATAGAGAGTTCATGTCAGATCTATGCTCAAGTATCTGCAATGTTTTTTGGATACAGAAATACATGAAACAAATTCTAGGTACTGTTATAGCATAAGTATTTTATCTTTTGGAAATCAATACATGGAAATCCTGTTTGCCAACAACTTTAGACTGGAATTCATCAAAATGCGTGAAGTGCAAAATATATAATATGCTGCTCTTTGCTGTGATCACTGACAGATACTTGAGTGTATTTATCAATGATTGGATATACAGTATTTCCCTACATTGTGTATGTGAAGCAGGGCTATATGAGAAAAATATTATGTTAATACTGCAATTACCATGATACATACAGATACATCATATGTGTGTGCATATCATCCTCATAGAGTACTTTAGCATTTCCCAGACTAATCCTGGCAGATGGAAAAGCCAGACTTATCTGGTGACAAAAAAACAAAAGAAGTGTGACAAGAGCTCATTGGCGGCACCCAATAAAGGCAGCTTCATAAGCGGTGCTGTTTTTCTCATGCAGAGAGGATTTGCCTGTTGATGGGATGTCTGTGGGCTGAACCAGACATATAAATATAGATATTTCTTCTTGATAATGACACAAGGGAGTAAAAAGTTTGACTGACTGTACTTGAGGAGGCTACATATCTAGAATAAACTGTTATTTTTTTTTTGTTCTCATTGTGTACTTGTCACACACATTTTTCAGTTCATCAAGTAATCCTGCACTGATAAATTTGTGATTGTGAAAGGGAATCATGGTATTTCCTCATTCAGCTATTTGCTATTTAATAGTGACCATAGAGTGAAAATAAGGTCACATATTTGAAACCCGGAGGAAATTTGTCATTGCCCTTTTCATTTCAACGCACAAGGAGTCTCATAAAGAACCAGCTTTATATGAATATAATTAAATGCATATTAAGTATGTAATATTAAAACATCTTTTTGAAGCATGATTTTACACACCTGGTGCGTCTCTAATGTGGCATGCTTTCCAGGAAAAAATATACAAATATAAAATATCCAACTCATGCAATATACAGTGGTTATCCCAGGAGCAAAAAATGAGGCTTGATTTGGCCAGGGATACTATAATGATTTATAAAGGTCATTGTTTTGCTGACTTTAGTTATTTTCCATCTGGTGCAACCTCACGTGTACTACACATAAAACACATGTAACACATTAGATTCACTTTAAGATCCTCTTTAATTCTTGCTGTTCTTGCTAAGCTTTTAAGATGCATATGTGCTCCGAGGCTGTGGCAACTTCTGTGTTTTTGTAAAAATTCCAATTTAATAGCTGTGACCAGTTTCTATTTTTGTAAATTGTTATGTATAGTACTGAAGTACATACTGCATATCTTAATAAAATAGATCTGAGTTATGTTTATGGTTTTTGCCACCAGATGTCACTGCACTAAAGGAACATATTCTTGATCAGCTTCACAAATGAATGACAAGCTGACAATGAATTCTTCATAACGATCTGAGGACGAAATTCCAGTCTACGTCAGAGTAGTGATCATTTACTTTGCAATTATCTTGAATTAAAATTAACATAATCTGTACTAATCATCGATGGTCCTCTGAAGCTTAGAAGATGCATGTACAATGTGGATATGAGACACATATTGAATTGCTAGCTCCTATTACTTGCATGCATACCTGCTGATTGTTCTGGATGCACCCTGTATTCTGTTGGTCATGTATAATTCCAGTGTTTTAAAATAGAATTTTAACCCATGTCCTGTACAGAGTGACCTCCAGGGAGGAACACTGGGGTGCATGCACAAAGTTGAACTGGAGAAATTCTGAAGCAATCTAGATGGACCCTATGGAATTATAAAAACAATTCCCATAGATTAAGAGGATGCGTTTAACACACCAAGTGCTGGAGAGGTCTCCAACACATGGCTCTGCAATCAGCAGATCAGCAAACAGGAGTTTGGGGAATTTTTATTTGTCCCAAAGTTGTATTTTTCCAGAATTGCTCTACTTGTCTTGTGCCTATGACCCTTTGAGCTTGTTGTTAACCTGACGAGTGTGTAGTGAGCAACGTAATACTGATCAATGCATTGTCTACCCCTCTGGCACTTAATGGGTTAAAGGCTTCTTAGACTATTTGCGGCACTGGTTCTCAACCAGGGTGCTGATGAACGTTGATGTGCCATGAGCATTAGCTTACTGTGCCACCGGTTTCCCCATGAAGTCTTTGATAAAAATGTGAATTTTGTCTTTCAGATCTTTATTTATGGAATGCATTATGCACAGTGTGATCATTTCTGAAATTCTGATTGTGAGACCTACAAATAACTACATTTTTTTGCATCTGTCATTGAGAAATGAATTATAAAAATGTGTTGTGTTCTGAGAATTCCAGAATTTGTGTAAGAGATGTCTCAAGCCAAAAAAGACTGACATCCAATAATTCATGATGTATACTATGGGATGGTGAGCCACCTTAACAGATAAGGAAAGTGAAGAGATTCTCTCTCATCTAGTCTGGTTATTTTTATAGGGTTTTTTGTTTTGTTTTTCAAAGTTTATTTGAAGAAATGTGTAAAGTTACAATGATAGCATCAAGTATAAACAGAGGGAGAAAAATATAAAAATCTCTGAAAATCATAGACATATAAGTCATGTTATGAATACAATAACATAGTAAAGTTGCATAGTTGTGCCTAGATCGCTGAGATAAAGACACAAATTAATAAGATACAGGACAACTACAGTCCTGCAATTCGAATACTAGAGATCTGGAGAGGACAAATGTTTACACTGATCATTATTATATGTTTTTGGGGGTCAGAGATAAGTTCTTGCAGTAGCAGTTGCATCTGGATCCCTTGTTGAAAGACATTATGATTAATAGGAGAAGAGCGCCCACTGATCATGTTTTGGTTCTAAAATCAAAGAGATTACTTTGCACATAGAATCCTTGAACTTGGAATCCCCATTTAATTGTATCCAAGCCTAATAAGTCTGATTAATTTTCTTATTGTAGATATTAATGACTTGAGGCCTTAATGAGGAACAACACATTGCAAAACAATGCATTGCAGACCCATCTGGTCTTCAAGGGGTTAAACCTTTGAGTGCCAGAGGGGTACGGAATGCATTGCATTCCGTACCCCTCTGGCACTCAAAGGGTTAAATAAGAGAGAGTCACTGAGCCCGATATGAGCACATAGTTGCAAAACAAACCCTTATACTGTTTCAAGCATATATATTATTGTGCTTTTCCTTCTAAGTAAAAAAAAAGTTAATCTCATTACTGCGTGGATGCTTCATTCAAGTTATTATAGCTCATGCTTTATGTATTTAAATTTAAATCTCCTAGTTACAGTGCCTCTTTGTGTCATTTAATATTGGATTCCATGGAAGAACTGAAACTTGGACTACATCTCTCCCTAGAATGTGACAGTAACAGCTTCACCTTTCTGTAAGAGATCGAACTGTTATGACTTTTGATTAAAGTTTTTTCCCAGCAGTGGGGTTACCCTTGTTTTACACTACTCCTTCTTTAATGCATGAGACAAGCAGAATAAAAGTGATACATTTATTGTCTTAATTAGTAACTTTACAGCAGAAACTTTCATGGACACCGTTATTGTTTTGTGATAATGGTTATTTTATTGTACAAACTAATCCCGTTCCGTGTTTTTTTTATTGACTCCATGTTATGGTGAACTATGGACAACTGCTGACATACTGAGATGGGATTGATCAGCACCCATGTCCCTGGAAATAATTTTGAAATGCTGGCAACTTTGATGCATATGATGACAGAAATGGCCATATAAGGCATCACTACAGACGTCTCCATTCCGCAATGTGTACTTTAATCAAGTGTTGGGATTCAAGGAAAGGGAATCATGCTGTCAAAAAAAGACAGAGGACGTTCAGGAACAATATAAATATGATTTCAGTAGACAGATATACAAATAGAAAGAGCAGAAAGAAAAAAACAGATTGAAGAACATTGAATTAAGAAAAGACAGCAAAGTAGACAATAATGCATCATCGTTCAATGACACAGTATATAGTGCATAAAGAAGAAATAAAGGACTGCACATACTAAATTATTTTTACCACTAGCTCAGTTACATAATCTACACATTCTCTTATTAGTCACTGACGTATTATAAGGTATCAATAGCATTGCTAGGTTCCCAAAAGATCTGGAGTTGGGGCCCCCAAATATTTAATTAGCCCTTTAATGTCTAGAATGATGAGTAATGTATTGCTTACCCCCTTATGCTTAAAGTGTCAATACACTTGAAAGTCAGTTGCTCCGTTAACTTTAGGTAGATCAGCACTGTATTACCCACTACCATTTGGGAGACCAGCACAGTTTTAAAACATTATCACTAGGGAGCTCAGCACAGTATATATCATCACCATCAGGGAAATCAGCACAGTGTTACACCATTATGCTGGGGACTGGCAACAAGACTTGGAGCTTTGCACATGAGCTCCTTCAACTAGTACCTAGCAATGACCCATTGTCAGTGTTCTGTGGCATCATTTTTGCTACAAGCTTTGATTGTTATTTCACAATCTATGGTTGTTTTTTTATATCAGTCACTGCAACTGTAAACTCTTATTCAGTACTGTACTAGTAGCTACTACTTTACGTGGACAATGCAAGGAGCCTGGCAGGATTATATTTAAATTAACAACTGATTATTGACTTTCTCTATGATATAATTAAAATAACATGTACTTTTATGTATCTTGTATTCAGCACAATGAACAGAGGGTATAGTTTCTACAGCTGTCACTGCCACAATGTGTGAGTAAAACAACCACTGCTGCATATTTGCTCCTATTGGTTGATAAGATGAATCACAATATACTATGAAAAAACTGAAAGATGCATAAACAATTGGATCACTAAATTCTGATGCTCCCATCGTTTGTAATTATATGTACTGGAATAGCTTAATTTTGCTCAAGTAGTTTCCCATAATTGGAGCCCTGCCTATTCTTAGGGCATATCTTAAAAAGTGGAAGGTCAGATAGGAATGTGGTGCCTATTTCTTTATAATACACCGATTCCAGGTGCATTGCCTTTAGACAGTTAGTTATGTTATTTGTTGGCTTTTTATGCAGAAAAAGCATAATACTGACTTGTTCAATCAACTGTATAAATGAAAGTAAAGTAATCTCTGAATTTGCAATAGCTGTCAGCTATAAAAAGCATGTGTGGTCTTCTACATCATCCATGGCAAAAAAAACAGAATGAATGAAATATCTTGGGGCACTGGATATGATGCTGATTTAAGGAAACAAGCTATGATTTTCTTCATGAGTTAGTATTCATCAGTTATTCTACTCAGTGGTTTGGCCACTAAAATAGGTTTTGTATTATATTAAATATCAAAGTTTCCATTCCCCAGGTAAACTGCTGCATAATCACTTGTGATATAGTACATTACATGGTACTGAATTTGGCTTGGAAATTGATGTACCTGTCCTGTGCAAACACGTATGTGCTTGGCTGGAACATGTCCAACCCTTTGTCTGCCAACAATACAATGCTTTGGATATCTCTCTGTCACTCAAAAGGTTAAAGCTTTGAAGGGGTTTACGGTACTTTGGAAGTGGGTCGGAAGTGGGCAAAACTGGGTGGGAAGGAGCAAAAGTGGTCAGTTTCATAGGAAACTCGCCATCACCAGAGAAACAACCTCTGTCCCTCAAAGACCCAGTAATCAACTATAACCCAGTAATCAATCTGAAGATTTACCAGGTACGACTAGCGATCTAGGATGCACTGAAAACCTCTCTAGCAGCTGAGTGGTTAAGAGCCATTTTTGTGCTTGTATGATGCAGCATAAGTGTATTTTCAAATGAAGGGTAAGGGGGTGGCCATGGGTGAAGGTTAAATCCAGCCCTGAAAACCAGTGATTTCATGTATCACCCTCAAAGCCATCTAACCTATTTTTATCAAACCACACACGATAAGAAGTGAGAAAACATTACATTGGTCACTGTAAAGTACTACTACTACTACTGTAACCTGTAGTTTAGTGTGTGCATAATATATACACTAATGTAAAGGATAATGCAATTTATGTATTTATAGAAAATAGGTGCCAGTGCTGCATACCTTATTATATACTCATTTTTTTGAATGAGGGATGAATCTGTTAACCCTTTGAGTGCCAGATGGGTACACAACACATTGCTTAGCAATGAGTTGCATACTCCTCTTGCACCCAAAGGGTTAATCTAGTCACATACTAACAATAGGCTTTATTCATCAGATGTGAAATTTTGGGGCAGACAATCTGCTCCAAAGTGTTAAAATCAAAACACCCAAAGAGTTAAAATGAAAACACTTTAAATCCCCCCTTTGAATGGGACTTTTAGAGATGTTTGCTTCATTGCTTTGTGATGCGTTAGAGGCCTGTCTAGCATTCAGGGGCTTAAAAGCCCCATATAAATAAATAGAAATTTTTAATTCTTCTCTATGGTGCCGTTGGTTTGCTTCTGAATTGCTCCTCCTTAGCTTATTGAATAGTACCTTATAGTCTATGTACCCATAAAATGTCAGGTATAATACGTACCTGTGTATAATACGTAGGTGTATATTTAAAGGGATAGTAATACTTAAAATGTAAAAAGAAATATGTTGTAGGGTTTATCCCCCTGAGTAAAACAAGAGTACTCCCACTGCTGAGAGGTCTTTCATTCAAAAGTTATTAATTTTCAAAGTTGAATTTTTTAGGTGCAGTATCACAGTGGCCTGAAATTGTACAGTGGCGCTGTTGCTACACCATCCTATGGAGATTTATGGTCAACTGACCAGAGCTGTCCATAGGATCGTGTAGCAACAGCGCCACTGTACAATTTCAGGCCACTGTGATACTGCACCTAAAAAATTCAACTTTGAAAATTAATAACTTTTGAATAAAACACCTCTCAGCAGTGGGAGTACTCTTGTTTACTCAGGGGGATAAACCCTACAACATATTTTTTTTTACATTTTAAGTATTACTATCCCTTTAACCCAAGATTTAAGGGAAAACAAAAGTCCCTATGTATAATACGCACCCTTGTTTTCCCTCCCTCTATCCAACAAAAATACATTAGTAGATCCAGTGCAAAGAACTCTTCGCACTGAAACTACAGTAGTGCCCTGCTAGGACCTTCAGGTCATCAAATGGCACTACCGTTATCTTGAATTAACACAGGTCCTCACAGGGGGATACAGGAAGAGGGCTGCAAATACAAGCATTCCAGACATCCTTGATGCCTCTATTTTCTTGTGTATAATACACCTCCCCCACTTCACATAAGGTGAAAAGGGGCCAAATTGTGAGTATTATTTGTGAGATTTTACAACGTATGTGGGCCTTTTGTTCAAAAGAAAAGTGGAGGCATTCTGGGGCAAAGTGTTTGGGGAGAATTAATCCCCATTGACTTAAATGGGAATTTTAAGCCCTTGAATGTTAAGTGGTCTCCAACGCATTTCAAAGCAATGATTTAGAGACATCTCTAGCATCAAGCGGTTAAAATCCCTATTTAAATTAATGGGCATTTTTGAAATGTTTAGTACTTTCCATTAGTGCAAATGGTTTGCTCCAGTACACTTTCCTCTTTTGAACATACGGCCCATGTGTATTTCTTCTGAAACAAATTAGCACATTATAGATAACTCAAATTATAATGTTTCCAGTGCAACAAAATCCTCACAAAACAACCAGGTTGGCAACCACATAAAATACTATGAGAAACCAAAGGAAAACATATTGAAATGCCACAGCAAGTGAAGTTAATGAAATGGATCCTAGCAAACTAGAATGTACTTTTCTATTTTTCACAAGTTATTATGAAGTTGTGGCTTAATTTACCACTTGGTCCCCTAAGCATTAAAATATTTTTGACTAGCGGCCACTATTTGTTACGCATTCACACTTCCAAAAATGGGCCTATTTTTTGTATTGCTCTGCACACATGAATGCACAATTAATATTAAATAGACCGGTTTTAGGAAATATATCTGTTATTGTTGTTTAAAATTAAGCAAGCCACAAATCCCAAGGGTGATAGACAGGATGACAGGAAGAGATGAACCTTCAGAAAATGCATTAATGGAATGGTTCATAGTTTTGGAAGTGAATCACTGAAGCTGATGTACTTAACAGAACTGAGGGGGGATGCACTATGGTTTGATAAAGAGGTGATAAAGTGAAGATGACATCTCCAACATGATACACTCTCCAAGATATTTGTTATTCTATAGAACCAATGCACTAATATTCTCCAGTTTGAGAGATCTTAGTGCATAAGCACCATAGAAGAACATTGGAAATGGAGAGATTATCACACTGGAGAAGTAATCTCTACTTTATCACCTTAGGCCGCTCCTCCCTGGAGTAATTCTGAAGCAAATCAACTGCACAATAAGAGATGAATAAAACTTTCCAAAATTCACATTGATTTAAAGGGGCTCTCTCTAAAACCAACTTTGCTAAATTTGAAATAACTTGCAAAATCACATATATTAGTGTTTTTTTATTTAGAAAATACGTTTGTGAGTAATTTAGATTTTTATATTATGCAAATTAAAGTATGCCATGCAGACACTTCTTGGGGGAGTTTCACCAAAGGTTGATGCTGTGGCGATATTATTTGGTCGATGTGTTCCAAGCACTTTGATACTGCGATAGACACTCACATAAACATATGCACTAAAATTTAGGGATGCAAGGGGGAGGGGAGGAGAAGGTCCTTATTAGCATACAGGATTGTCAAACTGTTGTTGATGTGGAAGGGATGCCCTCCCATACACATCACCAGCACTACGACAATCCTGAAGACTTACAGCATTCTCTCTGCTGCCCCACTTGGTCACTAGGGGAGTGGAGAGAATGCTTTCGGCACAATGGACAGTATCACTTCCTTATCCATTTGCGTGCCATAGGGATGTGCACTTAAAGGGTTAAAAAAAGTACACCAGGCACTAAAAAATGATCCCTTTAGCTCTGTGTCATATATGATACATGTTGTTCACTCCCAAGGGAACAAGAGTGGGGGTACGGCAACATCTATGGGGATTTGTGGCCCAATTAACCCAATGTACACTGTCTGACCCTCTCTAGCCTTGTTTCCTTGCCTACTGCTAGCCACAAATCCTCATGGGCACTGCCTGGGCAATGAAAGAAGGCTGTGGGTTGTCAGTCAGTGTATGTGGTGATGTCCCTTCCCCCCAAAACTCATATTCAACATGCTGCCCCACAGTTCAAAGTTGAAATATTCTGTCTTTCTCATTAAAATGTGACAAATGCTGCTCCTTTTGTACGGCATATGCTACCTCCTCATTAATATCTGACAAATGTGGATATTGTCCGTCTTATACTGTGTAAATCCATGTGTCAAGAAATGTCAAAAAATGTAGCGCTGTGTTTTGAATTGTAAAAACAAGTCAGACCTGGTGGGGGTCATCACCTGGCTTGTTGTGAAGACCAGGCTCAATATGGGGAGTCCTACTCTAGCCAGTCATTGGGGTAAAAAGCAGCCAGCTTGAGTAGGAAGTAGGGGTAGGCAGGAATAGCCTTCCCGGTCACCGCATTGATCACCTATCGTATTGGATAGCTTATCAACACCAGGTGGTAATGAAGAGGGCTCCTGATGCCCCCCACAAGATCTGATTTGTTTTTACAATTCAAAATACTGCACTATGTTTTTTGACACACACAGATTTACAAAGTATAAGATGGACATTAACCCTTTGAGTGCCCAAGAGGTATCAACGATTTGCAAAGCATTGAGTATCCCTCTGGAATTCAAAGGTTTAACAGTGTGAGGCATCATTTGTCAGATACATGGGAAGTCATACATAAGGAGCATCATTTGTAAGATATTAATGGGGAGGCAGCATGTGTTGTAGATATGGAGTATCATTTGTCGCATTTTAATGGGCAAGCCAGCATATGTTAACTTTGAACTGTGGGGCAGCATGTTGAATATGAGTATTGTGGGGGGACATCACCATTGTGTGTTAGCTCACATACACTGACTGACACTCCCCAACCTTCTTCTCTTGCCCAGGCAAGTGTCCATGGGGAGTATTGGCTAGCAGTAGCAAAGAGAAAAGGCTGGAGATGGTCAGACAATGTACACGGGGATCTGTTGCTACCAATGGACAAGGAAACAAGTCTGGGGGCCAGGCAGTGTACATGGTGTTCTATGACATGGGAACAAGGCTGGGAGGACAGTGGTAGCCACAAATCCCGACAGATGCTGTTGGACCCCCAGCCTTGTCCCCTTGGGAGTGCACAACATGTTTCATATATGATATAGAGCTAAGGGGATAATTGTGCAGTACTCGGGGTACTTTTTTATCCCTTTGGGTGCCACAAGGGTGTGCAATGCACATCCCTATGGCACTAAAAGGGATAAAGGAGTGATGCTGTCCATGGTGCTAAAATCATTCTCTCCACTCCCCTAGTGACCAAGTGGGGCAGCAGAGCGAAAGCTGTCAGACTTCAGGTTGTCTACTGTTGGTGATGTGTGAGGGAGAGCATCCCTTCCACACTGACAACAGTTCACAACCCTCCCTGCTTCTGATTGATTGAGAGCTGTTACTGCATAGGAAAGTACAGGGACATCCTAACTTTCCCAGCCTCAGATAGGCGAAGTTGAGACTGTGAACTCCGACAGCAGAGGCTGCTATCAGAGTTTAGTGAATGTGGTAAAGTGACACACGCCTTTGCATTCAATAATGTCTCATTATCCTGCATTCCCAAATGGAAATGAATCATTATACGTCATATTGAAATAGGCCATTGTCGATGTGATGAGTAAAAATTCATAAACCTGTCGGATGGATGTCAATGTGGAAAGATTATTGTTGGACTGATGGTGATGTGATGTTGAAGACACTTTAGTGAATGCTGTCCATGTGCCTTCGATACTGCTCTGACAGGACATCAACATTTTCAGCCCTCTTCGAACTTTAGTGAATCAAAGCCCTTGTCTTACATTACCTTCCCAGTCACTGGTACTTGACCCTTTCAATGCCAATAAGTGGGGTAGGTAGTGTAGTGCTAAAACAGGCAATTCCTGCATTGCATTTCTTAAAGTTGACCTAACACCTTGTATTTTTTTTAAATATATTTAAAAACTTCTTTAAAAACTGCATATGTGTCATGTTAACCAACTGTCCATCAGATGTACAGTTTAGGAAATATTCCCACTTTTATTTCTGGGAAAAATGAAAGCACAGTGCTCAACTAGTGTATGAAGAGTCACTGAAATCCTTCATTAGCATACAAAATGGCACTGAAAACACTTAATTAGCATATGAAACCTCACTGATATCATACAGGTACACAATTAGGATACATTAGCTACATTAGCTACATTAATATCTTGAAATTTTCCACGGCATCCAATTTCAGCTGCTTTACTCTTCCTTCCCTATCTTTTTTCCTTTAAAGGGATAGTAATGTTTCATAATAAAAGTAGCTCTAATTAATCATCATAGTATTTGGGCCATGGAGAGTGTTATTTCAATTCTTTCAGAGTTGTAGTTCAAGAGTAATTGAATAATAAATTATCCCCCTACCACCACTTTTACTGCTATAACACTGCTCAGCTCAGAGCAGCAGGGTGTGTCCAGGTAGATTGCAGAGAGGGACAATCTTCAATTAAGATAAGGGAAGAAGCTGAAAAAACTGTCAAGAGGGGCAGGGTTTTCATTGTTCTCACAGTAAGATGATTGTCCTTTGCTGTTATCTGTCTGGTCAAGCAACCAGATTCCACATCTGAGGTGAGCAGTGTTACACTAGGTAAAAGGGACGGGAGGGGGATATTTTATTGTTCAATTCCTCTTGAACTACAACTCTGAAAGAATTGAAATAACACTCTTCATGGTCCAAATACTATGAAGATTAGTTGGAACTGCTGTTTTTGTGAAACATTACTATCCCTTTAAACCACAAACTGATGGTTAAAAGCCAGCGCCACTAAAGTAAGTCTGTAGGTACAGCATGATCCAAAAGAGCTGAGTGAGGTTTGAGAAACTGACATCACCAGAGAGAAAGACATTGAGAGTAGACATTTTTATTATTGCCACAGCAACATAAGAAGCTTAATAAACTTTTTCCTAATATCTTTATGTGAATAAGAAATCTGAAGACAAAAATGGGAACACAAATCACATTTATTTTCTCCTCTTAATACGCTGCTAGTAGGCACTGGATCTTTTAATATGTCTAACTAAGGGTCTATAATAAATCATGTTTCCTCTGAGATCTTCTAGGAGAGTTATTTAACCACATGAGAAGAAGACGTCTTCCACAACTGCAAACTTTAATTGAATTAAAACTTCACTGGGTTGAATCATGTACAAAAATCAATCTCATGTTAAAACCAGACAATAAATTAAATTTTTAGACTCTACGCCTGCTTAAAGGGATAGTAATACTTAAAATACAAAAAAAAATATGTTGTAGGGTTTATCCCCCTGAGTAAAACAAGGGTACTCCCACTGCTGAAAGGGGTTTCATTCAAAAGTTATTAATTTTCAAAGTTGAATTTTTTAGGTGCAATATCACAGTGGCCTGAAATTGTACAGTGGCGCTGTTGCTACACGATCCTATGGACAGCTCTGGTCAATTGACCATAAATCTCCATAGGATGGTGTAGCAACAGCGCCACTGTACAATTTCAGGCCACTGTGATATTGCACCTAAAAAATTCAACTTTGAAAATTAATAACTTTTGAATGAAACACCTTTCAGCAGTGGGAGCGCCCTTGTTTTACTCAGGGGGATAAACTCTACAACATATTTTTTTTTACATTTTAAGTATTACTATCCCTTTAACACTAATTTACTAAGTTACATACAGCAAAATTCCTCTACTTAGTTCTGTTTGCACCAAGGGGAGGACAATGGGACAGACTATGGACACCTTGTGTTTAATGCAATGTGTTAAAAAACTGGTAGATGAAATTATGTAATTTAATGCTATTTCCCTGCTCTTACAATGAGGTAGGTATACGTGGCTTGCTGGCTTTAAAGTCCTAAAGCTGGTGTGGAGTGTCCCCAGTATACACTACAGCACTCATAAGCTGAAGAGCAGCCACTGGCGTTAGAGATTAACTCTTACAGCAACCTCATTATGGCTATAGATTCCAGGGGGAGATGCACTAAGGTGTGATAACGAAGTGATAATGTGGAGATGACTTCTCCTGTGATATTACTTCTCCTATTTTATTCTATGGTGCCTGTGCACTAAGATTTCTCCAACTTTGGAGATCTTAGTACACAGGCTCCATATAATAACATAGGAACCGGAGAAGTGGTATAATTGAAAAAGTCCTCTCCTCTTTATCACCTCTTTATCACATATTAATGCATAACCCCCTGTTCTTTTTCTCACATTATCATGTTTTGAAATTAGTTGAAGACCTTTCTAGTATACTAAGCATTAAGCCTGGTCTAACTGATTAAGGATATATTGATTAATCCCTTGGTTGTGCAAAGCATCAAGTCCAAATGGTTAAAGAAATATTCCAAAACTTGCTTGTTCATGGCTACCATGGACTAAGCTTGTCCACAGACCTTTTAGAAATGCAGGTTAAATTAAATATAGAATCCTGAACCTGATTTAATTTAGGAAAGTAAGGCTCTTACATGCTACGACCAACATTTGTTTTACTTTTCAGAAGCCAGGTCTAAAATGACTGTGGCTGGAACTAATTTGCTATGACTATTTTTTTGTTGATTTCTATTTTCTGGCTTATTTTCACAAGCCAATTTTGTTTTCAGTTGACCAAGTTAATATGATTACTATGACTGAGATTGTATATGCTTCCTCATGTCGTTTCTAGGATATTTATCTCACCAGCCACCTACTTCTGTTATGACTTGGATAAATGACTTGGTTTCTATTTTAATTCTTCCACTGGAGCCTCTCTCAATTAAAGCCTCCGATCAGTATATATTCTGTAATATATTGGACTACTACAGTATGAAGTATTTTAATGATGTAGTTATAGTACGTCTTGTTTTCAAATGTCAGAATATTACCAAGCTGAAACTAATCAGAATATATATGGTTATAATTAAAGTTAGATAAAACAACATGAAAGTAGAGCAAATATGGTTAATACTGTTTATTCAAAGTTGTATATCAATAATTATAAAAATATACATTTTAAATCTGAGCTATAAATTAAGGAATGTGCTGCTCTTCGTTTGTGTTTAACAGAAGGATTTACCTAGGTAGCCATGATTCTTACAGCATTCTGCTATTTGTTTATATATTTTATAATGGTAGTGTTATAGCACCACCATAGTTACAGTTTGAAATACTGATACCGATTTAGAAATACCTAAAACTTTTCAAAGAAATTACAGTATAGTCAGACATTTTGGATTACTAATCAGTTTAGCAAATTTTATATAAATTGTTTCACAGCTTTTTGCGTATCACCTGAATAAATGATTGGTTATATCAGCCATGTCTTCTTTTGTCACACCTACAGGAGAACAGTTTTAGGGAATGTAATGAATGTCTGCAGAAGAGACTTAGCAACTGAAATTTCCTCCATTTAAACCAATACTTTTTATAACTGAAATTAAAAAGATAAATTCTTAAAATTTATTAGGGTATTGGCAAATGTGGTTAAAATTTTGAAAATTCTAAGGTAAACTTTTGTAAAAGTCCATGATATTCTCACTCGAACAAAAGATGGAAAATTCATTGTAAAATATCTGGAAACATTAACTCTGCACATAACTAATGACTTTTATTACAGTATTAAGTCAATGTCAGTTGTATATTTGAATATAGGGGTGTCCATATACAGAGTGACAGGAATCATGCTCTTGACAAAAATGTAAGGTAGCAAGGTAAGTATCTGAAGTAGAGGGTTTAGGTTAATGGCATTTATTAACTTTTTATATAACTTTATATATAATGTCCTGTACAGTGCCTTTCAATAGCTGTACTGTAGATAGTTTTACCTGGGCTTCTGCCAAGTGACACAGTTTCTGACATAGAAGTACAACATCACTTGAGAGCTGATTGCCACTTGAGTGCCACATGAGAGCTCTGAGTGCCAGGGGGTGGTGTAACAGATCATTTTACAATGTGCATAAACCTCAAAGAAATAACATAGCTGCCTCATCTCACATTTTCTTAGCAGTACGCTGTAACAGCCAATATTAGTTTATTTTCAACCCTGTTTGTGGCTATTTTCACCTGTTTCTCAAAATTGTTACCTGTGAATAAAGTTGGTTTGTTGCTTGTACACTTGTAATTCTAGAATACACACACACGAAAAGGCTGGTACCAGGGAGAACAGGAGCAATTCTGGGGTAAACCAGCTGCATCATAGGGGAAAACACTTGCAACATTCACATTGATTTAATTGGGGATTTAAACCCTTGAATGCTAGCGAAGTAGATAAATGCCCCATGTAACTTAATGGCATTTTGTATGTATTCCCTATGGGACAATTGGTTTTCTACAGAATTATACCTCACAATGACTGATACATTATGGGTGTGTCTGATTAGTATGCACATGCAGTTTAGTACTCCAAAACAGTAATGGAAACTACTCATGAATCCCTTGTATGCCCTAAATGGAGGGGTTGTCATAAGGCATCTGCATGTATCTGCACATTTTTTTCGTCCTGACCACCATCCCCGCCCCCAGCAATACCACCTAAAACACAAGTGTCCCTCTTTGGACATCTGAAATGTTGGGGGGTATGCAGTAATATGTCTGAGAATTGAGGGACCATGGCATTAGAACTTTTCCAAAGAAGTAGCAAAATAGCTTTTGTCGTTTGTAATGACATTTCAAAGTACAGTGTTGTTGGGCTCATTAATATTTTCAGAGCGTGTCAATTGTGATCAGAATTATGTTGTTTTGTCATTGAAGTACGATTTCTGACTGAAATTGTCATATTCATATTCCCTCCACCTTTTTCTTAATGTATAACTGATGTCTTTTGCAAGACTCTTGTTGTGGTTGTATACGACAAATTTTCTTTTCCCCTATTCAACACTGGAGAATAGTTTAGCCACACCCTTGCCCCACCCCTTTGCCCAGCAATACTTCAGTTGTGTCGTACACAACGGACATTACTAGTTTTTTTGTCATATACTCTATGGAAAATATGTTGTTCTTGCATACAGTTACTTATTTTTGTTGTTCATACAACATTTTTTTGTCTTTATCCCTTTGGACACATATTTTATTTAAGGATCGAGCAAGACAGCACTCTGACATAAAAGAAGTGATGAAAATCTGGTTTATTTATCCAAGCCAAATGTTTTTGGTCCTAATTGAACCTTCCTCCTCCTCCTTGTTCACCCTTTTTACTAATACTTTATATCTATCTATCTATCTATCTATCTTTATATATATTTCGTCTATCGATCTATCTACCTATCTATACATATCTATATATATGTTATCTATCTATCTGTCTATCTAGATATATATTTGGCCTTTGATAAAAATATTCAATATGCTTTCTATTTTATTCCAGAACTTTCATAATTGTGATTCCAGCATCAATGTGGAATAGGTTAAGCAACAGAGGTCTTGAACGTATTGTATACCTTAACCATTCTCCAGTCATCCACACTCATCACTTTCAAGCATCTCCCACCTGCTCAAGAAGTCACTCTGTAAAAATATTCTCCTTGTGCACACTGACATTCACATTAGAATCAGTCTGCGCTTCCCTTACTGATGCCTTGCACTTGCACTTAAGATCATTCTCCTACTGTCTCTGTATGTTGTCATGATTACTAATTAGATTGTAAACTCCTTGGGGCACGGTCCATTTCCCAATGTATGATTCCCTTTGCTGCACTTTTTCACCCACTAATAATTCAATGATCACACTTTAGTCTGATGCTCTTAACCCTGTCCTGTATTTTTGTATTGTACTATTACTATTTCTGTAAAGGTCTGTGTACATGTTTGGTGCTATATACATAAAGATACATACATACATACAAGTGCATAATAATTGTTTTTTATCCAAACAATTTCAGTGGGCTGTCAGTTCATTCCAGTGCATTGCTGATGCTGTCTCTGACCGTGCAAGAATGAAAAGTATTGGCCTTAAGCAAAAGATATCAAAGCTATCCTTTATGTGGCCCTTCCAATCTAGACTCTGACATTACTGTAATATGGTAAACCGCAAAGATAAAAAGGAAGGTGAGCTATTGACTTAAAGGATAAGAAGTGTATTGTCAGGAAATGACTTTTCTCTTAAGAAATGCATTCCATGTCTTAGCTTTTTATGCGTCTTCCATGATTTACTTGAAAGAATTTTATTTACTCTGAACTGGTAGAACTAAAAGCTTATGCTCCAGATGTTGATTTATTTATTTGATCACATTAAATACAGGAAATCACAGAGATCATGAAGACACAAAGTCTCATTACTAAAAAAATATATAAATTGAACATACCAAAGAATTGATGCTTGATCTGGCTATATCAAAAGGTAAATATAGCTAAGCTTAGCTGTTTTGCCTGAAGTTTTTTGCCTGAAAACAGTGGGATTTAGTTAATGTGTTCATGAGTTCTGCAATGTTGCTCTTTATGATTTTTTTGGTTATATATGTTATAAAGAATTCTATACAATGTCTTTGGTATATGGATATATATGGTTTTTAATCCCCAAAAGTAGTTTTAATCAATGGTAATAAATAAAAAGAAACACAGAAACAGAGAATTTGACAGCAGATAAGAACCATTCGGCCCATCTAGTCTGCCCATTTTCCTACAGTAAAAACCTCACACCTTTTTTGGTCCTTGGTCTTTTCTTAAGTTAAGGACAGCTTTATGCCTATCCCACGCATGCTTAAATTCTGTCACTGTTTTAACTTCTACCACTTCTGCTGGTAGGCTATTCCTCTTATCTACTACCCTCTCAGTGAAATAAAACTTTCTTACATTACATCTAAACCTGTGTCCCTCTATTTTTAGACTATGGCCTCTTGTCCTAACATTTTTACTCCTTTGAAATATACTTCCATCCTGCACTTTGTTCAATACCTTCATTTATTTGAATGTTTCTATCATATCCCTTCTCTCTCTTCTCTCCTCCAAGCTATACATGTTAAGATCCTTTAGTCTAACCTGATATTTCCTTTCCTGTAAATCAGTCACCATTTTAGTAGCCCTGCTTTGAATTTTCTCTAGAGTATCTATATCCTTCTGGAGATGGGGTCTCCAGGACTGTACACAATACTCTGGGTGAGGTCTAACTAGAGATCTGTAGAGTGGCATGATCACTTCCCTTTTTCTGCTACTAATGTCCCAACCCAGTACCCTGCTTGAATTCCCCACCACTTTATTACATTGCCTGCCTACCTTTAAGTCATTAGCGATAATTACTGCCAAATCCCTTTCCTCTATTGTCTCTGACAGTACAGTACCCATAATAGTATATTTTTCCTTTAATCATTTGGGACCAAAAATATAAATGTACCCAATTCCAAATATGTTCTCATATTTTACATACCAATGGCAACTTGCCCAGGCTAAGAAATTTAAAAAAGGAAAACAAATTAAAATGCCTTCTTATGCCTTCAGTAGAAAAATGTATGAATAAGAGACATTAAGAAAAATATATAATTGTTGTGAAAGCATACTGGAAATGAGATTAACCCTTTGAGTGTCAGAATGGTAAAGCAATGTGTTGGGTACCCCTCTGGCACGCAAAGAGTATAGGAATATTATTTTCCATATAGTGTTTCTTATGGCTAAAGAGACACATTTCTTTTTCTCAAATTAATTTATTTCAATAATTTATCATTTTTATTAATATTTACATAATTAATGAAGAGCAAAGAAATTACTGCTGGTGGGGAATGAATAAAAAAAACCCAATAGTGAACACAAATGAATGTAAATTACGCATATTTTTGTGATGTATGTGTAGGAAAAAAAAGAATTTGGCTTCCCATCTGTAGTGAACTGCAACTTTCATCATCTTCAACCAGCCAATGGCAGTTACAGTCCCCAGCAACTGGATTGCCAAATATTGCTTACATCCAGAGCTGAATTTTTGACTTCAGAGAGTTCTAGGCAGGATCCAGAATTGTTCCCCAGCCACAAACCTCTCAGTTTGACCATTGTACTTGTGGTTAGTGGTACTAGAACCAACTTAAGAGAAGACAAAAAAATAAGGCTTTTGATATATTAAAAATATAAAGGAGATTTAAATGGGGCTACAAAAATGATTCCACAGAGCTTACAACTTACAGGGATAGTAAGGTCCCAAAATAAATATAAGTGAATCGGTAGACGCAATAAAAAAATACTTAATGCCCTTATTTCTATCTCTCAAACTACCAGACGCGGCTCTTCAGGATCGCTGACATAGAGAGTTCTAAAAATAAATACTTCATCGGAATGGTCTACAATGTGTGCTTGCAAACCAGGCACATGTTGTAGACCATTCTGATGAAGTATTTATTTTTAGATCTCTCAATGTCAGCGCTCCTGAAGAGCCGCCATGTGATCCCGGAACCAGAATCTCACGCATCAGCTATACAGCTGACTTATGAGAAGGGAGAGGGATCGGAGATCTTTATTTTCTTATATCTCTCAAACCATAAACGTTTGAGAGATAGAAATAAGGGCATTAAGTATTTTTTATTGCTTCTACCAATTTGCTTATATTTTTTGGGACCTTACTATCCCTTTAAATGGGGCTACATAAATGATTCCAGAGAGCTTACAACTCAAACGGGGCTACAAAATGTTACCACAGAACTTACAAATGAAATGGGGCTGCATAAGTGAAGCTGCAGATTGAAATGTGGAGGCATAAGTGATACCCCAGGGGTCACAAGTGCAATGGGGCTGTGGGAATATACCAGAGAGCTTAACATTTAAATGGGGCTGCACAAGTGATTCCACATAGACTATATATTCCACTAATAGTCACAGTCCTCACATATATTGTCTTCCCCCTGCTTGGTTGGAATGGACCAGTGGAAAGAACCTGGGGAGCAGACAATGTATGAGGGTATCTGTGACTAGCAGCAGAAGGAACAAGGCTGGGGGTGAGGGCAAGCAGACAATATATGAGGGGGCTATGACTATCAGTGTAACCAGGATGTGGGACATAAAGTGTGTATGGGGTTTGACTATAGTGGAAGCAGGTTGGAGGGGGACAGAAAATGTTTGTTGGGGCTGTGGCTACCAGTGGAACCAGGTTTGGGGGCAGACAGTAGATGTGGGGGATGTGACTACCAGTGAAACTAGGCTGGGTGGTGGACAGTGCATCTGGGGGCTGTGACTACCAGTGGAATCAAGCTGGAGGTGAAGACAATGTATGTGGTGGTTGTAACTACCAGTGGACTAAGTTTGGGAGGGCAGGCAGCATATGTGGGGGCTTATACTACCAGGTTGGGAGGTGAACAGTATATGTGCAAACAGTGACTACTAATGGAACCAGGCTGTGGAAAACAATGTATGTGGGGGCTTTGACTTCTAATGGAGTGGGGAGGGCAGCGTATCTGAGGTCTGTGACTACCAGTGCAACCAGCCTGGGGGTGAAGACAATGTATCTGGTGGTTGTGACTACCAGTGGAATCAGGCTGGGAGGGCAGACAGTGTATTTGGGGGCTGAGACTACCAGTGGGAGACTACCAGGTTGGGAGCTGAACAGTGTTCAGACAGTGACTACCAATGGAACCTAGCTGAGGAAGACAGTCTATGCGGGGGCTTTGACTATTATCAGAAACAGGATAGTGGGTGGATATTGTATGTAAGGGCTGTGACTACCAGTGGAGCCAAACTGGGAAGAAGGCAGACAATGCATGTAGGGGCTGCAACTACCAGTGAAACCATGCTGGGGTAGCAGACAGTGTATGTGAAGATCTGTGACTGCCATTGGAAGGAACCAGGCTGGGAGGAGGGGGTCAGGCAGACAATGTATGTGGGGGCTGTGACTACCAGGGAAAACAGGCTGGTGGCAAAAAGTGTTTATGGGGGCTGTGATTAGCAGTGGAACTATGATGGAGGGCAGACATTGTATGTGGAGGCTGTGACTACCAGTGGAACCAGGCTAGGGGGGCAATGTATGTGGGGGCTGTGACTACCAGTGGAACAAGGCTGGGAGGGCAGACAGTCTATGTGTGGACAGTGATTATCAGTGGAATCAGGCTGGGGAAAAACCATGTATGTGAAGGCTTTGACTACTAGTAGAACCAGGTTGGGGGGTGGACAGTGTATGTGGCGCCTGTGACTACCAGTGGATCCAGGCTGGGGGGCAGACAATGTATGTGGGGGCTGATTCCACTGATAGCCACATTCCCCACATACAATATCTATCCCAAGCTTGGGTCCACTGGTATACACAGCCCCCATATACTCTTCTCTGCCCCCCAGCATGGTTTCACTAATAGATATAGCACCTATAAACATGTCTGCAAAGCTCTCTGTGTTGCTCTGTCTTCCTGTAGTGTGTGCCAGGGAGCAGTATGGTGAAAGAACAGTTCCCCAGATTCCTGCTACCCAAACTTCTGGGCTTCATTGAGGTGATCTTAGTGCAACACAGAATTATGGAGTAAGAGGGAGACCAGGGAACTGCCCTTTTACCATGACACTCACTAGCTCACTCTACATGAAACAGATGGAGGACAGAGCACCACAGGTGCACTCAAGTTCTTTGATCCTTCCAGAGCTTGTGAGGGACCTGGACAAAGAATGAATCTCAAGTAGCCAGGCTCCCAAAATTTCCACACGTCCTATACCCTCGCCTAGGTTGCCTTGTGGATTATCTGGCTCTGCTTATCTGTACTTTAGCTCCTAGAGAAATGTGCCTTTGTTCAAGAGACAACATCGATAATCAGTTAAAAATGTCATTACCATGGAGGCAGACACGTCAAGTGCTGGCAGCTTTTTCATCCTGAAGTAAGCAGAGTATATGAGCCTGCTTAACTCTTTAAGAATCAGAGAGTTGTGCATCTCATTATGAAGCTGCACTGTACATCTTCTGGCTCTTAAAGGATTAATATTGCCATGTACAGTGAGTTTAAGGTCCAGTGGTCATGTTAGATTGTTATGTCTTCCTCCATGAACATGACACCCAGGACTGATTGAAATAATGAGAAAAGGCAACATTCATAGAGGCCATTGGTATTTTATATTCATAGTAAATTGAAAAAAAAAACACTCATTCATAGGGTATAGTTATTTAATAGGGTGCACTAGAGGGAACTAATACAATTCACAAAACTGGCATTGTGTTACGTGTCATTTAATTCCTTGAATACTAGGGAGTAGGATGCATGAACATTACAATATTTCTCACATGAATATTGGGGAAAAACTGGATATTTGCCACTTTTCTGTGAAAATTCCTGTGCCTGAAAACACCATAAATGTTGGACTTTTTGTTAACCCCCAAGAAATTTAGACAAACTATGTGAGCAATACAATGCAGTAGAACCAGACTGGAGAGGATAGTATATGTGGTTCTATGGTTACCAGTGCAGTGGGACAAAGCTGGGGTGGGGTCATTACAATCAGTTCTATATCTACCAGTGCAGTGGGATAAGACTGGTAGGTCAGTATGTGTGGTTCTATGGCTATAGTGGGACAAGGCTGAGGGAGGGGGGTCACTCTGTGTGGTTCCATGACTACCAGTGTAGTAGGACAAGGCTGTGGTCTGTGTGGTTCTATGGCTTCTTTATGACAAGGCTGGGGAAGTAAATGTGGGGCCCTCCAGCTGCTGCCAGAAGGCAACTCCCGTAATTCCCTACCAATAAATGGCTGGTGGGAAATAGTGTGGGTTCTTGTCTGGCAGCAACTGGAGTCCTCATGTTGCCCATTTCACCTATCAGACAGAGGAACACGGCTGGAAGGTCGTTATTTATGATTCATGTGTCTAGTATGGGACAAAGCTGTGGTCAGTATGTATGGATCTATAGCTACCAGTGCAGTGGAATCAATACAGTAAAACATCACTTTTCACTGGAATTACTGCAAAAGTCAAAAAATATGTTTTTTCACTTCCCCTTTTGGGTGGAGTTTTTCACCCATCCCTACTAGGATGGTCTCCCATACATTTCCTGTAGTGTAGCCTAGTGTAGTTGCTTGACCCCATTTGTCTTAGAACATCAGCCTCAATGGGACTTTTTTAAGCATTATCAAGACTTTTTGAGCCCATTGACACAAAAGCTGTTACTGCTATTTCTTATTTTCCCAGCAATTTTAAAACTTATTTTATTAAAATCAGCCCAGTTAATAGATTTCAGAAAGTTTTAAATAGTTAGCTTGGTGATGTGGCATGTCGTGCCTGTGGACAACCTTTGATTTAAGGCGTTAACATAAGGTTAAAGCAAAGGAAAAACAATTTCAATGAGAATGTAGATCTGAAGTGAAACAGATTTAGTCTGTTCTTGGTAATACAGCCTGTGGTGCTGACTGGTATCATGCAATCCATTGCTTGTTTTTCCTTCCGTACAAGCCGTACAGCTTAATGTGGTGACATCATCACAATGATCTGTGTAACTAGTGGGAAAGGCTTAGAAAGCAATGGATAGGGAGATACTAGCCAAGACTGTTATTGTGATTAAATGGAAACTATAATCAAAAAGTGTACAGCAAAAATATAGTCAATATTCAAGATGGTATCCCCACCTGTATGAAGATATTGCCTCCATTTTCATATTATATTTGTCTTTACTACAACAGAATCACTTTAGGCCATACTCAGGGAGCTTTAAAAGGGAATAGTTCTGTAGAAAATCAATTGCACCATAGGGGACGAATAAACCATTCCCATTGGTTTAACTCTCATAGGATCAAAAAGTTTACAAAATATTTTGAAGCAATGCATTGCACACCCCTGACAATTAGGGGGTTAAACAAGGCTTTTAACCATATAAGAGTCAAAGGTGTGCACAATAGATTGCAAAGCAATGTGTTGCACACCTCCTGGTCCTTAAAGGGTTAGTCCATTGGATGTGTTGGAGGCCTCTTAAGCATTTAAGAGGTTTAAAGAGATAGTAATGTTTAGATATGGAGAGGTCAGATAGCATCACTGTGGTCGGCAATGTACCAACTGCAAAGAGCTGGTCAGAGATGCTCAACTAGGAATGAGCCTGCCCTCGAATTGATGAGGCGCTATAGAATAAGTGTCCTACCCAAGGTGCAATCTCTTTTAGCTCACTAGTGCCTTTCACAGAGAGGAAATATCCTAAAGCATATTGTACTGGTCCTGCCAAAAGGCAGTCCAGCCACAAAGTACCAGACAATTCTTCTCTGAACAAGAGAAGCAGCCAACCCCAGACGTACGTTTTGGCCTTGTTAGGCCTCATCAGTGAGGTGCAGCTGATTTCTCTAGGCACTGTAAGCAAGGGGTCCACTTCTGGATTACCCTGTTACCCTTAGGATGCAATCCCAAGTGTAATTTGCATATGCAAAGAGCTGATCAGAGATGCTCAACTAGGAACGAGCCTGTCCTCGAACTGATGAGGCTCTATAGGATAAGTATCATACCCAGGGTGCAATTAGGATATTTCCTCTCTGCGAAAGGCACTAGTGAGCTAAAAGAGATTGCACACTGGTTAGGATACTTATCCTATAGAGCCTCATCAAAAAGGGCAGGCTTGTTCCTAGTTGAGCATCTCTGACCAGCTCTTTGCATAGGCAATGTACCAATTGGCTTCTGCCACAGCAAGAGTTAATTTGTGGCTGACTATGCTCCCATGCCTTTCTATCCAGTGTCAATCCCTAGGAGAATCTTTGTATAGCATACGTACCAGAATTCAGGTCCACCTACAAAATTTACAAAGGAAGTTGGAAGCCATCCTAGAAATGTTAAGAAGTTCTTCCCCAACTGCTTTGTCTCAGTCCGCTGCCACATTTGCATCACAACCATTATTTCCTGTCTTGGACTCTATACCGCTGAGTGCCTCCAGAATAAATCACTTAAGACACCTCTACCAGAGTGTTTCTCTGACAAAGCTTTTGAATGTCTTGAATTCTTAAATAAGAACCTTATAATCATAATCTCAATAGGGGCTTTATTGGCTGAGGAAGCAGTTTTGTACTGTGAAACCCGTCCATTAGCATTTAGCCTGTTCTGTTTGTTTTAATACATTTTTAATTTTATTATACGGCTACACACTTTTTATTTTTTATTTTCTTCGATGTTTGGGATTATCTGCCAATGATCAATTGAAGGATTCTGAGAGGAGAGGAACTACTGAACCCAAGCAAGGACGGGTAAAGTACCCTGCAAGCTTTATAAGTTGATTGCTGGCATAAGCTAGATGGTCAACAATGCCATATTGTTAGTGTATCTCGTTTATGCAATTTAATCAATACTAACATACATTGGATAATACACTGTAGGCGCTCCTCCTGTCTTTTGTTTCTTCTTTTACATATTTTTGCTTCCACGTGGTGGTTGACTATCTTTGGGGTGGAGACGCCATCGGATACTGCTAAATAGGGGAGCAGTTGGTGAAATATCCCAGAAGCGATTGCAGCTGGACTACACATAAGTGTTAAGTTCAGCAACTATCCTTGTGAGTGTATTTGGTTACAGTGAAAGGTGGTGGTATTTTGTTTGAAGATATTACACCAGGAGCGCATCCTGCTTTTTTCTTTTTTCTTTTTCAGTGACACTCGCTTCTGTATTCGCCGCCTGGCTGACACCCAGGTCAGTCAAACTGGAGTTGCTTGTGGGGAGAATATATACGTCCCCACTCAGTCAACACTAATTACATCCCAATGGTCTGGTCACAGAGTCCGGTCACAGATTCTCATAGACGTGAAATAATAAATGTGATGGAACAGGCTACTCACAGTATATTTTATCCCAAGGGGTATGTCTCCTCACTAGGGTGAAGGCGCGGGGGGATGGTTCTCAATATCATCCCCACTTGGTCAAATGGCTTGGCAGAGGGTCAGATGGCTTCCTCGGATAAAGTAATAATGATTTCCTATGCATATAAGGGTAAATGGTTCTCCTATTGCTCTTTTGAGGTGAAACATTCAGCCATTCACAGCTGTAAGTTCATAATGATCCTTCTCTCAGATGCAGGATGCAGTGGTGATTATCTAATAAAGTATTGTGATTAAACATATATTTCCTTATTTTTTCCATGATAGTTGACCTTTAAAGGGATTAGTAATACTTCATTTTAACTTTATTTTATTTTGTAGGCATTAAAAAACATGAAGAATGATATAAGTCTTATATCTCAAACCTTTATGGTTTATGAGATATTCACAAGCAAAGTTTCCCCCTCCCGCCCCTTTTTCCTAGTGTAACCCATCTCTTCTCAGATGGGGATCTGGTTGTAAGACCAGACAGATAACGGCAGGGGACAGTCTTCTTATAGTGAAAACAATGAAAGCCCTGCTTCCCTTGACAAGCTTTTCAGCTTTTTCCCTTTTCTTAATTGAAGATTGTCCCTCTCTGCAATCTACCTGGGCACCTCCCTTCTGCCCTGGCTGAGAAGTGTTACATCAGTAAAAGGGGCGGGAGGGGGACACTTTGCTTGTGAATATCTCTTAAACCATAAAGGTTTGAGAGATAAGACTTATATCATTCTTAATGTTTTTTTAATGCCTACAAAATAAAATAAAGTTAAAACGAAGTATTACTATCCCTTTAAGCTTCAGTAAGTAACTAGCATGTCTCTGCGCTGTGCATCTGTACATGTTGTAGTCACAAGCACAAGGCAAACTTATTTTATTTAGCTGAGACAACATTTTTTACATGGACTTGAAATATTTTCTGCAAGCCTGGGATTCCCACACAAATATAATTTTATTTCCATTACTTTATATTCACCTTGCAAGATACATCTACAGGCAAGGGTATATACTACCTCGTTGGGGTTATTGACTTTTAGTGATCTCATAGAGTCCCCCTTCCAGCGCTAAATGTGGAACAGTCATGGATTCTGATTTTTGTTCTTTAGTACATGGGATTTATCAAGTTTATGTTCAGTATTCAATGCAATCAATATAAAATTTGATGTTTTCCTGGGTACTAGAGTTGTAGCATGACAGATACATATTTTGTACTTATCCTCCAGGCTCTATACTATGTGCCAAGGTTTCTCCACCTCTTCTGGGAGCTAAATTTCTTCACGTTCTTATAAGATCTGTTGAACACATGTTGGGCAGACGTAGTATAGAAAATCTAGCTTTATTATTGCATGAGTCACTCTTGCTGTCTGAACAATCAGTTTAGCCATTGTTTCATCCAGTCACCTCACCCAATCTTATTTCTTGCAAATATAGAGGTATAATTTGCAAAATTACTTTTTACTTGGGTATTTTAACTGAAAAAATATGCATAATTATGGAAGTTTTTCATTTGCCATATCATAAAATGTGTTCTCGAAATTTAAGTGACAGGATACAAAGAAAGAAACATTCTAATTGGCTGGCTTGAATCACTTGTGAGAGTAACATAATATTATAAAACACCATATAGTGCATTTGATATTGTTGCAGAACAATTAAACACCATCAAAACGTTGAGTTTTTTTTTGGTTTATTTTTGTGGTCAAATATTACAAGCGTTTTAACCATTTCCATTTTTTGTTTCAAATCAGAGCTCTTGGCTCTATACACAAATAAAACACTTAAAGGGATAGTAATACTTCGTTTTAACTTTATTTTATTTTGTAGGCATTAAAAAAACATTAAGAATGATATAAGTCTTATCTCTCAATCCTTTATGGTTTAGGAGATATTCACAAGCAAAGTTCCCCTCCCCGCCCCTTTTACCTAGTGTAAGCCATCTCTTCTCAGATGTGAGTCTGGCTGTATGACAGGACAGATAACAGAAGGGGACAATTTTCTTTGTATGAAAACAATGAAAGCCCTTCCCCCCTTGACAAGTTTTTCAGCTTTTTCCATTATCTTAATTGAAGATTGTCCCTCTCTGCAGTCTACCTGGGCACCTTCCTTCTGATCTGGTTGAACAGGGGGGGGATACTTTGTTTGTGAATATCTCTTAAACCATAAAGGTTTGAGAGATAAGACTTATATCATTCTTCATGTTTTTTTAATGCCTACAAAATAAAATAAAGTTAAAACGAAGTATTACTATCCCTTTAAGCAGAGAATCAGTAATATAAATCTAATTTAACAAGCACAGTGTTAGTTTTTAAGCATTGCAAACAACATTTCATGCAGCACTTTCCCATATATTAAACAATAATCTAATGCAAAAGAATGACGAGTATCACAGGAAGAAAAGAAAAAGAAAGTTTCACAGTTCGTCTGTCTTTAAGTCAAGAATGCAGACTCCAACCTCTGCAAGACACCATCCATGATCAAACTCCAGGTACAGGAATAAACTGACTTAATTGCAACTATGGAGGTGTATTAGTAACGGTACAATCAAGCCATTTGTTTAATATTTTACTAAACATGCCTGGGCAGAGACTAGGGTGGGTGGGGTCTGAGGGCTCTTTAATTTTACTATTATAACTTTCAGAGCATTGAAGAGAAGAATTCTGAATATATTATTCACATTTTTAACTGGCTTTTAATTCCTTTAGTGCATTGGAGAAAGCTCTAAAATACAAGGGGTTACAGTTTAGTTTAAAACTATTTATATTACTTGTTCCCTTTGCCCCAGAATTGCTCCACTTTTGGCCATGGGAAAATACTCATCTCGTCCATTTATGACAGTAGTTTACTTACCGTAAGTAGGGCACTTCCTGACTGACAGCACCTAAAGAGATCAATGACTCTCCTCGCTTTTCGTCTCCTTTTCTGATGTGCGAATTAAAATATTTTTCTTTTGTTTTCAACACTCCATAGACGCCATCATTCAGCTAATCATTGTAAACTCTTGTGAGCAGGGCCCTCTTCACCATTTGTATAAGTTTTTGAACTTTTGTTTTCCTTTTGTAATTAATTTGTTTGCTCTTTACAAATGAATGATAATAATCATTAAAAAGTATGATGTAGAGCACCAAACAGTAAGTACAGAATCCTGTAATGCCACAGATTACAATAGCAATAAAATATATCAATCAATAAAATGCTCATGACAAATTAATAGATAAGAAGAAAGTAAAAATACCATCCAGGCCTCTCGTTCAATAGTTCACCCAGATAGATACTTTGAACAAAAATACTATAGATGAATTGGTAAATAGACTGCATGAAAATGCAGGTGTTGGAATGAAGACAAAATAGGACAAACAGTACTTAGCTTCAGTAGGTTACCAGTATCTTTCATAAATTCGAAACAGTATATCCCAATGTCTTCTGTTGATTAATACACTGTCATTATATGATTGAGCAAATATAATATAGAGATGAAATTATATGATGATACGATAAGGGATGGGTGAAATTTTTTGGCTCAACAGTGAAACAGGTAAAAAATGTAATTTCTTGCAGAGCAGAAATTTCCAATTAAAACTGCATATTTTCTGCTTTTTCTGCTTAGCTCATTGAGTTGAAATCAATTATAAGACTGAATAACCACCGCCTCTTCCACACACATTCAGCTAGAGTAGACAGGCTAATAATGTGAAGATGCACTGTAGTTTAAGGAGTCTTGATGGTTCTCTGTGTTAAAGGAGTCTGGGATCTCTGGGGCAGTGTGACGGAAGAAAGACGATTTATCCAAAATACCCAATTTCATTTTTGTCTGAGATAGGCAGGTGATCCAAGTTCATCCCTGATCTGGCTGTTCTAGTGGTATGTGAAGGGAGAAAGGAGATTTATCTCAAATGATCCTTCCTGTTGGATTTTCTTGGTGTTAGGGAACTCTGGAGTTGTGTAAAGGGAAAATGGATATTTACACCAACTACCCTAAAATTGTGAGTGCAGAAGACATGGGCAGGTGACCCAAGTTCCTTCTTGAGATGGCTGAGCCTCTGCCACTGACTTACTGACAGAAAATTTAGCAGACTGACACTCAATAAACAGACAAGTTCAGCTGACACTGACTCCTCCAACAGCAAGAACAAGAGAGGCCAGCATATTTAGTAAGGTCTATTGTCATCTGTACTTTAAAAAATAAATAGAGACTGCATTGACATTGGGAGAAAGAATGCTACACACAAAAGAGAGCAGCCCTCACTGGTATCATTAAATGGAAAATCAATACAGATATAATAATAAGCACTGAAAAAGTGTGGTGCACTCAAGGGTCAAACAATATAGAGAACCCAAAATCAGTTACAGGCAGCACAGAGATAGAACTGCCCTACCAACCAAAAAAAGAAACCCCTATATAGAGGCAAAATGCTATGTATCATGAAAAATAAATAATGTATTAATTATAAACAAAATAGATCACTCTGTATCACCAAGGTTAAAACACTTAAAAATAATCACAACAGAGCGAAAAAGAGACATCTCCCAAAATAATATGTTTCCAAGAACAATCTGTAATAAAGAGTATATAACATTAAGTAAAAAAATTCCCTCTATTACTTTCAAATATCAAATCTAGGACATACAGAAAATGCAGTACCACAGATCTATCCATAAAGTGCAAGTGCAAAAATAAAATAATGAATTGGAAACATAATGTGAGAAATATATAAATATATACCTGTTCTATGTAAGTGCTAAAACACTGTAACAGAAATTCCCAATAAATGAAGATCAAAGTGCAATGAGGTGAACAAGGGAAGCTGTCTCTCAGTACTACCCAACGCGTTTCACCTACACAAGGCTTCATCAGGGAGAAAGGAGGCAGCAGCTGAAATCCCCAAGACGCAAGATACAGGCTAAGAGGGGAAGAAAACAGTTGTACACGGAGTGTTTTCTTTGTGGATAATTAAAAAATATATATAATTTTATTTTAAAAAGTTAAAAATAGGTGACAGAGTCAGGGATCCTGACTTGAGCTGTGACTGAGGCAGACATGTACTAGAACAGACAGAGTATTTTGTATATGGAAAGAAATCACACGCATTCAAATCTGTTGTGTACGTCACTGTTCAAATACACATTAGTTTCATAATATCCAGCAACTAAATAGAGACATGGGTAGGGGAAAAGGAGTAGGAGCAATTCAATGATGTGTTAGTAAAGTGGTAGTCCAAAAACTGACTATAGCCATGGTTGCTGTAGTGTGTACAATAAATGATGATAATCCTTCTCCTGAGCAGGCTGTTTATCAAAGTCAGATAAAAAGTTCCATGACTAGTAATACTTATAAACCATCTAAGAACACATAAAGGGATAGTAAATGTTTCATAATAAAAGCAGCTCAAATTAATCTTCATAGTATTGGGCCTTGGAGAGTGTTATTTCAGTTCTGTCAGAGTTGTGGTTCAAGAGTAATTGAATGATACAGTATCCCCTCCCGCCCCTTCTACTGATGTAACACTGCTCAGCTTAGAGCAGCAGGGAGTGTCTAGGTAGATTGCAGAGAGGGTCAATCTTCAATTAAGATAAGGGAAAAAGCTGAAAAACCTGTCAAGGGGGGCAGGGTTTTCATTGTTCTCACAGTAAGAATATTGACCCTTGATGTAAGCTGTCTGGTCTACGAACTGGATTCCACATCTGAGGAGTGGGGGCTTACACTAGGTTAAAAGGGCAGGAGGGGGAAACTTTATCATTCAATTACTCTTGAACTACAACACCCACAGTAAGGAAATAACACTCTCTATGGCTCAAATACTATGAAGATTAATTGGAGCTGCTGTTTTTTTGAAACATTACTATTACTTTAAGATATCAAGTTGCATTTTAGTGTTGATGGCAAAATGGAGGAAGGTGTAACAGGTCAGTCAACTACTTTTGCCTGACATTGAGCTTAACAAGTACACATCTGTCCTGAAAGTTATAGGTAATGTTCTGTTGATTTTGATACAGTGGCACACTTCATTCAATCCCCCCTCTCCCTTGGCTTTTGTGACACCCCACACTCTCTCTCTCGGCTCTCTGTCCAAGTTTTTGTTCTTTGGCTCCACTGTCACCTCCAGCTGGGGTATCACATAGTCCTGTCTTGGGCACCTTGCTCATTTCAATCTAATCTTCTGCTCTTGGGAAAATTACAAAGTTTTTTAAGTTTTTTTAAGTTTTATCATTATCACTATGCTGATAATTAATGAACACAATTTTTGGTGATTATAAAAAATGTCAAACATCTTCATGGGTTTGTTAAACTTAAAGTAACCCCATAAAATAAATAAATACAATTAAATAATTCATAGGCTTTATTTCCATTCCATCGTGTAGTTCTAGAATTCCATCTTTTTTATTCAAGACACTATCAAAATGTTAATACAAAGACTCATTATAACCTACCTTAACTGCTGCAACCCCCTCCTAATTGGCCTTCCTCTCATCCAACTAACCTCACTATAGTTCATAACGAATACTACAAATGAATCTACTTCACACATTGCTCTTCAAATACTGCTCCTCTCTCTCAGTCCTTACACTGCCTTATTTTATCTTTTAGAACTAAATTATAAATATGTGCTGCTAACTTATAGAGCCCTTATTAACATGGCAACTTCTTACGTCTCATTTCTTGTTTTAAAATATACCCCAACTCACCGTGTTCCCTCTGTACAGATCTTCTATCCACATCTCTCATTTCATCTTCCCATTTTTACCTGTAAAACTTTTCTCATGCTACACATGAGCTATGGAATTCTTTCCTTCTTCCATCTCACTCTCCCCCCAGCTTCAGACACGCTCTGAAAACTCACCTCTTCAGGGAAGCTGTCTCTGTAGCTGCTATGAGTAATGCCAGATAAACAAGCTGCCCACCCTCTACTCACCCTTGTGCTTTTTTCTATACCATTCTACCCCACTATTGACCACTGCTGTCCTAGCACCTTTTCCTTCCCTTACAAACCTGATATATGATGAGACTATTGGAGTTCTATCTTTTCCACTGACCTGGCAAGTTTTGAAAGCATTTACACCCTGTAGCACTGACATCTTCTTTGTCCCACTATACCTTTTTTCTAGATTCTAAGCTTTCATGAACAGGGCCCTCTTATCCTTTCATGTTGTGTGTTCTAACTGTATTGTCATAAATCTCAGTAAGTCTATTCACTATTGTACAGTGCAGTGGAATAAGCTGGCACTATAAATAAAGGCTAATAATCTGTCAGAGGGGTCTATTTAATAAAACTCCTAGCTGTACAACCAGTCAGTAAAAACATTGGAGGTTCTATTGAATGTAATTGATAGCAGTTGGATTTTGTCCATTTCTGATAATTTACTCCAAGTTTTAAAACTGGGAAACTATCTTTTTAGAGTTTCACATGAACTACAATGAGCGATTACAAATATATATATATCATTACAAATGATGAAATATATATCATGTTATGTGACTAAACACCAAATATGAATTTATATTAATGTTGTACTTTAACTGTTCTTTATATATGTATATTTGTATAATCTTTTGACTGGCAATAATATCAAATAATACCTTTGATACAAAAGGGAACAGTAGACCATATAACATTGATCAGGCTGCAGACAAGGAGGCAGAGTTTGAGTCATATATTTCCTATTTCAGCTCCACTCCTCTGTTCCCTCTTTGGACTCGCTCAGGTAGTCCCCTCTGCCCCCTTCCCATTGTGTGTTTCTGCCATTTAAAGGCCCCCTGATCATACTACTCAGTTCCTTGCCCACTTCTTCTTTTTAGCTCCCTCGTTTTATGTCTTCACATGTCACCTCTCATTTTAGGGGCATTTAATATCTACAGCTAGCATCACTTTTATTCATGCTTCTCGATAGTAACGTCTTTTGATCTCTCACAGTTGAGCAACTTTCCTACACCTAGACATATAGTGATGGCCATTCCATTGATCTATGCAATGGATCTGATTTTCATAGACCTATGCTCTGTCTATAAATGATATAATGCTCCATTACCTATCTCTGACCACCACTTGCTAACTGGAATTCTCATAATATCCTTTATGTCCAAGACCAAGAGTAAAAAGAGATATATGAGCACCGTTGATCCATATGGCTTAAAATCAACAAAGTAACGTTTTCTTTGTTGCTGGAACTTTCACAGAAGAAAACACACATTTTCTCTACTTTGCAAAACTGTTCATGGATGGAAAATCCATTAAAATTGTTGTCTTTTCTCTATGACAAATTGAATTCCGTGACAACATTGCAATTTTAGCCTATATTTTCTAGGGCATTGAGAATTCCAGGTGCAATGGTATTCCTGAGGAACTGCTACTTATTAACTCATCACTACTACAGGGGTAGATATTGCAGTTGTACTAATAGAAGTAGGCAGCAGTGATAATGCACCTTGGACAGCAGCAGAAACACTCACATCTACATTTATTGATGTTGACCTGTGTTACTGCTTAATCAATAGTAGTGAGTGTGACTTGGCGAGAGTTGGACTTGGAAGGGTTGTTGATGTGTCCAAGATGATGGGGTATTTTTAGGAATGCTTACTTCTCCAGACTTTACATTTGATCTCTCAAAGCGTTTATAACTAGATATATTGCTCCAGCGGAAGAATGAGGCTTTTCCTTTCAAATAAGATTACTTTTTTGTCCTATCAACACACTCTACTTGAGCTCTATCAAAAGAATGCTAAGAGTTTGGTGGGACATATTCTAAATCAGCATCATCAGTAATTAGGTCAGCAGTAACAGGATCAGTAGTGATTTCCCATAGTACCAAATTCTCTTCTCCATTTTAATTTTTCACCAGTACTCCCTGTACCCCACCTATCCAGAGAACAACTGGCTACCAACAGTACTCCTAAAATCAAGCACCTCCAGGTCTCTCTCTTTGCCTGTCTACCTCTACATTGAAATGGCATCACCTACATGACAAAAAGTAAAAAAGGCAACATTATACTGTTGCCGGGGCAAAAAGGCAACTTCTAAATGTTGCCGTTTACATAGTAAGTGGCCACTACTGGCATAAGTACTAGGATACCATCCCCTACCTGCTGTCCCTGATCACTGGTTGCTGATTCATATTTTTCCATGCTGAGGGGGCTCATAAACTGTTGACATCACTAGTCTGCTGATTCCTGACGGGTTGACTCCACCTCACACTGTTATTAAACAGTTTAGATGCATGAAGAGGTGGAAATCTGGCTGCTGCTACATAGCAGCATGAACTGGGACTAATATCAAGACATTAGTCTTGTGCACATTTGTGTAGATTTACCAGTCACTGAGTACCTGAACACTTTGAGTGCCAGAGGGGTATCCAACTCATTGTAAAGCAATGCAGGAGATACCCTTATGGCACTCAAAAAGCAATGCTGGGCTGTCATGTAGCATCAGCCAGTTTCCACCTCGGTTTACACAGACACTGCTTAATAACAGCATGAGGTAGAGTCAGCCAATCTGGAGGCAGCAGACTACTGATATCAACAGTTTATGCTTCCTCTCATTAACAAAGGTACTGGTACTGACTATGGAGCTGTATAATTCAATAACAAGTGACCAGGAAGAAAAGGTAGAGGACAATATCATAGCTCTCAGTTCTTCTTGCGGTACCAGGCACTTGCTACGTAAAATGTGAAATTTAGAAGTCACCCTAGTAATTGAACCCTAGTACTCACAAATCAATATCAGATGCAGGAGATAATTTGATGTGAAGGATGACTTTCCTAATGAAGACACATTCACGTGACATTAAATGAGGCAACATCAAATCTGGCAACATTTTGATTTCACCCTTTTGCATGAGTGATATTTTGATGTTGCCGTTTAGATGGTTGCCATATAAGCAATGTCATTCCAATTGGATACATCTCTACACTAGCTAGCATCAAAATTTCAGCAGTTTCTCTCTCTCTCTCTATGTCTCTTTCAAGCACAGACTGACAACCAGTGCTGCCCTCTCCTTGGTTAAACAGATGTACATTGCCTCCCCAATACCTAAACTGCCTTCTAAACACCAAATTCCTTCTAACCATCCAATTTAAGGAAAAGATTGACCCCATCAGAAATGTCATCCCCTCCATTCCCAATATACCAGCTTAGCACCCTCTCCACTCCTATGTACACTTTTAAATTATTTGTACCCATGTCAAAAAAATGCAGTTTTCCTTGTCCTTTCATTATCCCACTCAAGTACATGCTGTTCTGACCATAACCCATCACAATTCAATCATGCTCTCTCTCTTAGACTAACTCAATCATGTAACAACAATCAACCTCTCTCTGCCATACTGCACCTTCCTATCCTCCTTTTCACATGCACTAATTACATCCACCATAAGAAACCCTCTCTGGACCAAAACTGACTCTTAAACTGCTGTCCTATTTTGCTACTTTCCATCAATTTCAGACTTCTAGATTATATTATTTTCAGGTATGTAACATTCTTTCTGTACCTCATTCTCTGTTGGACTCACTGAAATCTGTATTCCACCATCACTTCACTGAAACTGCTATCGTAAAGTAGTCAATGACTTGTTTTCAAAAGATAATGACTGTTCAATCTCTGGGAACTTTCAACTGTTTTTATATACAGAAGACCACCTGCTTCTCCTTCAATCTCAATATTCCCTTGACTTGCGTGACCTTGCCCTTTGCCCACTGGCACGCTATCATTCCAAATACTCCTTTAGTGTTTCCTTCTCTGGCTACACGTCTTCACATGCACAACAGACTGTTTGAGATCCACAATGATATTTGTGTCTACTCTTCTTCCCTTGAGAAACATAAGCTCCTTCATGTTCATATACAATATCTATATCAATGGCACCCAAATCTATCTTTCCCCCAGAAATGTAACTTTCTCACCAAAGATACAATTACTAATACTCTCCCCCTCCAACTAACCTTTCTCCCCTCATTTTTAAGAAGGCAACAACCACTCCATTCTACAATGCTGCATGGGGTAACCTTTGACTCTGTCCTATACTTAATTTCTCACATACAATCTCAATTTCTCACCCTCCTAATTAGCTTTAGTTTCATGTGACTAACCTTGCTACTGTCCATAAAGGGATAGTAACACTTTACATTTAACCTATTTGAATGCTTATTCTTCCGGCACTCAAAGGGATACAAAAATATATATTGTAAGGTTTATCGTCATGAGCAAAACAATGGTACTCCCACTGCCAAGAGGTGTTTTACTGAAACGTTATTGCAGCTCAAACTTTATTTTTGTAGCTGCAGTACCTCAATGGTCTGAAATTTTACAGTGGCTCTGTTGCTATGCAATCCCATAGAGGCTTATGGTCAGCTGGGCAGCAACTGTTCTTGCTGTGCCAAGCCCTTTCATTGTACAGCCATAACATGGTCGATGCACAGATCGATATAACCAGCTTGAAGTGGCTGTATTAAAAAAGAAAAAACACAGACCTTATGGAGGGCATTTTGACCCCTCCTGTTGCCTGCCCAGCTATTTATCTCCCAGTCAATTGCTCTGGAACAACAGTTGAGGAGAAGCAGGGTAGCAGTGTGGTTCCCAAGCTTCCATTCTAACTGAACATCTGCGTGGGAGTGGATGGGATCAGGGAAAGCCTCCCACATCATCTCACCAGTAATGTAGGAGGCTTTCCCTGATCCCGCCCACTCCTACTAAGTAGATTGGATAGGATGGAAGCTGGGGATACATGCTTCTTTCCTGTATAGCCTCTGTTGATCTCTCAGTGCTATCATCTGGGAGATCAGTAGCTTTGGGGCATCAGGAGGGGGTCCTAATACCTCCACACAAGGTCTAAATTTGACACTTTGCAATGCAAATTATTATTTTTCTTATTATTATTATTATTATAAACTGTGCACAGCAGCACAGGGCTGTCCAGCACATTGCTTTGAAATGCATTGGACACCAATTTGAAATTCCCAGATACCCCCAGCCCTCTGATCCACTGTTCAGTTGTAGTCACAGCCCCCTCACTTACACAACTGGAAGTCACGGATCCCCAAATACACTGTCCTCCTGACCTCCTCCCCCTAACCTGGTTCCACTGCCCAATATTAGCCACAGAACCCTGCATATACAATCTGATCCCCGCAGCCTTGTTCCACTGTACACCTGCTCTCCCAGTACCCAGAGTATCAACTCTTTCCAACAAGGTACCATTTTTCTCGGGCTGGTATTAAGTACTGAATACACTAGGCAATTACATGGTGTTTAAATATTTTAGTAACTTTGAATTGACTGAAGTGTAAAAATAGTATGTTTTTTTTCTTTTAACACCACATTATGGAAAGAGTTTTGCATACTAGCCTATGGGAAAAATGGCAAGTGGATCCTCATTTGATGTAGGTGAATGTATGCTTTTCAAAATGATATGCCTTACTGATATTTTATTCAGATTTGGAATGGTTATGAAAATGTTATAATAGGCATTTCACATAAGAAAAGTCACAGGTGTAGTTTTGTGCTTTTGGCAACATATACAGTGTGTCAACCCATACCAGTTTTCTTCGGCTGGTAGTAAGAACTGAATACAATAAGAAATGCCATTGTTGAGCTTCTTTAGAGAAGTGAGGAGGGAGGAGCTAGGACGTGAAGATGTGACGTTTGTAGCTCCGGTGGCGCGGAGAAACCCGAGGTCTGGGCCTCCAGGCTGTTTGCTGATATGGAAGGAACGGGTGTGCTTATGCTGAGCCGGCTAATGGGCAGATTGGCGCCCGGCCAGTGAATGTGCCGGTTAGGAGCAACGAGCGGTGGACTGAGCGGAAGCTGACTCGTACGGAGGAGAGAGGGCGTAGTGGGGTAGTATGGACAGGGAGACCGACAACGTGGAGCACCGTGGAGTGCACGAAGTGGCATTTGCCCTCCCAGTCTAAGGAGGATAATGGAATCCCATACAGGGATTGCATGAAGGAGGACGGAGGAAGGCAGTGAGGGAGCTGGAAGGAACACGGGGAGAGAAGAGCACTCTGCAGTATCTATTCAAAAGAGATGAGTACTTTGGTGGCACAGATAAGTATGCTTTATTATTGGTGGGTCATGATGATTATATCTGAGTTAATTATATGATGTGGAAGAAGAAGTTTTTATGGAGAAGTGTGAATTTGAGCAATACCTGTGTCTGAGAATGTATTGGTGTGGTGAGCCCTGAAATAAAGGTGCAGAGAAGAATATCGTATGCGGAGTGGAACCCCCGTGAAATTCCTGTAAAGCATAAAGAGTTTGTGATTGTGTGTTTCCAGTATGGCTGCAAGGAAAACCCAGGAGCCATTGTCGGGGAAGAAAAATAAAAAGGACTCAAAAGCTGAGAAGCATTTGTCCGATTTCTACCCCACTCAGATGCTCAACAAGTCAGCTGGTCAAGATAGGAATGATAATCAGGAAGAAAGAGGATCTGCTTTAAAAGATTATTCAGAGGTGCTGGCAGAGATGTTGGATAAAGGGCTTCAAGCCCAATTTGTTAAAATCAAGAAAGAGATTAATTCAAGTGCAGCAGAGTTACGTTCAGATATGGCGCTGATAACTCAAAATGTTTCTAAGTTAGAAGAAAAGATGGAGTCAGGGGAGCTTCAATTTGCATTATTGCAGGATAACTATAAACAACTGTTGGCACGCTGCGAAGAATTGGAGGGTAAATTAAATGAGATAGAGGATAGATCCAGAAGGTGTAACCTATGACTGCACAAGATCCCGGACGAGATAGGGACTAATGATTTGCAACAATTCCTGCTGGATTATTTTGCTGCCCTGGGGGTTGCTAATAAAAACCAGGAAGCAATGTTGGATAGATTCCATAGACTGTATAAAGCTAAAAGTGCGCCTCAGGAGGCTTCTAGGGATGTGATAGTCTGCTTTCACTCGTATAATATCAAGCAACAGATATGGAACAACTATAAGTCAAAAGAGAAGATTGGTGAAAAAATTGACTCTATTGTGATACTGCCGGACCTCTCACGGTCCACTAGAAATAAAAGGAGACAATTCGCATCAGTGACTGGGGGGTTAGGAGAGAAGCATATAAAGTATAGATGGGGGTATCCTACCAAACTGATGATTAATACTAGGAGTGGTTGACAGGCTTTTGTGGAACCTGCTGCAGCCTCCAAATGACTGGAGGGGCAGCAAGATATTCAAGTATAAGTCAGTTTACGGCAGTGGGAGGGGAGGCTTGAGGGGGAGGAGGGAAGGGATGGGTATGGTGAAGTTGTGTATACATATGTGTATGCATATATATTTGTGTGTGCATAGATATGCATAAGGATATATATATATTTTTTTTTTACACTAGGTGATAGGGGTAAGAGAATTAGGGGAGGTTAAGATGCAGTACACTGTGTGTTTTGGACTATGATAGTTGATGATAGAGACATGGAGGGAGGGATTTTAGATTAATGGGTTGGGTTGTGGCGCTTTGAGGTTGGCCAGTTTGGTTGGTAATTGGACACATGGATTCACTTTAAATGGGGGGGGTTAGAGGTTTTATTTCAGAGTGATAACATCTAGTTATTATTTATAGAGTGAGGTTAGCATAATGGCTGGAACAGAGGGGGTAGAAGGGGTATTTAAGAATTATGTAACCCAGTCACTAATCACAGAGTGAGATAATTACACAGTGGGGGATATGGAGGGGAAGTGGTGGGGGGGAGGGGGGGTTGATATATTGAGTGGAGGTCAATAGAATGGGGAATTGGTTAAGGGTACGTTGGAGGTTGGTGTGGGTTAGAAATAGTTGATGGGTAGATTGGTGAATATAGCTGTAGGAATAGTAGTGCTAGCAGAAGATTATAATTGTGTGTTGGATCCCTTGGTAGATAAGTCGGGGATGAAGGGAGGGAGACTAGATCCTAGATGTGTGAGAATGGCTAGGAATGTTACCAGTCTTTTGAGAAAAGAAGGCTTTTTGGATATATGGTGAATCTTCCACCCCCTGGAATGGGATTATACCCACTATTCATCTGTTCATAATTCGTATGCGCATTTAGACTGGGTATTGGGGAATATAAAATTAGTAAATAACATCAAGAAAATATTAATTAGAGAGGTAATTTGGTCAGATCATAATGCAGTCTTATGACAGATGAAGGGGGATAGCTGGATAGAGGGCTGCAGGGAGTGGAGGATGAGTAACTATCTGGTTTATAATAAAGATAATGTTGGGAGATTGGAAGTGATGACCAATCAGTATTTTAGTGAAAATGTTGGGTCAGTAAATTCGGTAGCTATGGTATGGTGTGCGTACAAAAGTGTCGCAAGGGGACATCTAATAAAAATGGGGTTTATAGAAAAGAGGAGCCAATTTATCTAGTTTATATATTTCCTTGTACAACATGGAGAATAAAAATAAACTGTCCCAAAAAAGAGTATGTGGATGAAATTAGGCAATTAAAGGGATAGTAATACTTCGTTTTAACTTTATTTTATTTTGTAGGCATTAAAAAAACATGAAGAATGATATAAGTCTTATCTCTCAAGATATTCACAAGCAAAGTTTCCCTCCCCGCCCCTTTTACCTAATGTAAGCACTCTCTTCTCAGATGTGAATCTGGTTGTATGACAGGACAGATAACAGAAGGGGACAATTTTCTTTGTATGAAAACAATGAAAGCCCTTCCCACCTTGACAAGTTTTTCAGCTTTTTCCCTTATCTTAATTGAAGATTGTCCCTCTCTGCAGTCTACCTGAGCACCTCCCTTCTGATCTGGTTGAACAGGGGGGGATACTTTGTTTGTGAATATCTCTTATACCATAAAGATTTGAGAGATAAGACTTATATCATTCTTCATGTTTTTTAATGCCTACAAAATAAAATAAAGATAAAACGAAGTATTTCTATCCCTTTAAAACAGGTCATTAATGGGCGTGAGCAGGAACGGGTGGGAAGGAATCTTAAAGCATTGAAACAAAAATATTATAATAAAGGAAATAAAGTGGGGAAGATATTAATGAATAAATTGAAGAAGAAGGTTGCCAACGCTATATTTAAAATCAAGGATGGGGGAGATACTATTTTAAATCCGGTGGAGATAGGGGAAGCCTTTAATAGATACTATAGTGCATTATATAATATACCCAAGGGAGCGACACAACAGCAAGTGAAGGAATATGTGAATAGGTGCTCGGTGCCTAAGATAACAGAGGAGGAGCTTGAGATGATTAGTGGAGTGTTTACTGTCCAGCAGGTGGAAGATGCAATAAACAAATTAAAGTCTAATAAGGTGCCAGGGCCGGATGGGTTTGGAGCATTATACTATAAGGAATTGAGAAAGACGGTGGCACCCTTTCTTGTGCAGCTGTATAATGAAATTAGTGAGCATGCAAATTGTCCATCAGAATTGTTGAAGGCCCACATAATCCTGATACTGAAACAGGGTAAGGATCCTACCGTCATTACGAATTACAGGCCAATTTCGTTATTGAATGTTAATGTAAAATTATATGCCTCTATCATTTCTTGTAGGTTGATGGGGGTGGTTGGTAGGATAATACATAAGGATCAGATAGGGTTTATATCGGGACGATTGGCCTATCACAATATAAGAAGGATGATTGATCTGATTGATGATGCTGGTGCTAGGAAAATCCCAGTGTTGATAATGGCATTTGACGCAGAGAAGGCATTTGACCGCGTAAGGTGGGATTTATTATTGGCAGTTTTGGGGGCAGTGGGGATAGAGGGCCGCTTACATAAGGCAATAGAATCATTGTATGGGGAGTTATATGCTAGGATTATGGGCCAGAATTTTAAGTCTGAATGGTTTATAATGGTATGAAACAGGGTTGCCCTCTGTCCCCACTGCTGTGCATACTGTCAATGGAAATATTGGCCATCAACATTAGGGAAGATGTAGGGATAAAGGGTTGTCAAAGGGGGAAAGATGATTATAAATTATGTTTGTATGCTGATGATCTAATGGCAACTATTGAAGAGCCAATGCAATCTCTTCCTAGGTTGTTGAAGATTGTTGAGGATTATTCTTTGGTTTCTAATTATAGGTTAAATGTGGATAAATCAGTAATTCTCCCATTAAATGTTGATGAAAATATATGTAAAGATCTACAGACTAGGTTTGGTTTTATTTGGAACTTAAAGGAGGTTAGATATTTGGGGGTATATATGACTGCTAGTTTAGAGGAGATGATACAGAGGAATATATTGTGTGTGTTTAGAGAAACAAAATCTATTTTAAATAAATGGCAGGGAATGGAGATATCATGGTTGGGAAGAATTAATGTAATAACAGCATATATTCTACCAAAGTGGACTTATGTATTTAATCATCTGCCGCTGCGCATGCCTGACCCGTGGCTAAAGATGATACAAAAAAGTTTTGCCTGGTTTATTTGGAGGGGTAAAAACCTAGAGTGGGATTAAAAATATTGTCTAAAGATACTAATAAAGGGGGTTTAGGCTTACCTATTATTAATCAGTATTATAGAGCCTCGATGGTCCGGCATGTGCAGGTGATGCAGGTAGAAGACTATAAAAGCGAACCTTGGTTTGGACTCCACAAAAAAACCCGAAGATTAAATATGCTAAAAGTAAGAATTTTATTTTGAAAAATGTTTTAGTAGAATGGGGAAGGATAAAACAGGCATGGCAGTTAGAGAACAAAATTCCAGATTTTGCCCAAGTGAGTTACTTGATGAAATGGATAGATGATCTAGATTTGAGAAATTGGAGAGGGACTTGGTGAAGGGAGGGGACCTTAAGTCCTTTGATTTGTTACGAGATCAATATAGGATCCCAGTAGGGGATATATTTAAATATATCCGAGTGAAACATTTCCTGCAACAGTATTTGATTGATGGAGATCACTGGGCTATTAAGAAATTGAATTATATATTTGGAGGTAGCCGGATAAATGGGACTTTGACTAAATGTATCAAGTTAATTCAAACTGAGGATAGAGGGAAGAACCCAATAGCATTGAGACAATGGGTGAAGGAATTGAATGTGGTTATAGATAGGGATGAGTGGTTCCGGGCTTTTAAAAATGTATGTGATATGATCCATTGAGAGACCTTAGTGGAAAATCAATTCAAAATAATGAATAGGTGGTACTTGGTACCTAAAAGGATAGCTACCAACTATCCTCAGACCTCGGATATATGTTGGCGATGTTTGAAACAGATAGGTTCTCAAGTACATATTTAGTGGGCCTGTGAGAAGATTCAACCTCTGTGGAGGGCAATGTATGATTAGTTAGATGGTATAGGGAAAATTAAACTGCAGAGAAGGCCCAAGATTGCTTTGTTACATGTTGGATGGCCTCAAATGGATAGGTCATATAGAATATTGGTTACACACTGTATGGTGGTGGTTAAGGTTACGATTGCTAGGCAGTGGAAGACGGCTATTGTGGGTCCCTGGGAGTTGGTAGTGGGCCAATTATATTATCAGTTGGTGATGGAGTCGGGTCTGTGGTGGATGAGCCAAACGAGTAGGAGAGACAGTAATTTGGTGGGAGGTTGGCTGAAACATGAGAGGTTTAAAAATATAGTAGCCTCAAATATTGGGTATTGGAGAGAGGATTGAGGATACGTGGAATTGTTGTAGGTGATTGCATTGAGTATAGGGTATCTAACATGTCATCTATAAGTGTGGTTGTGGGGTTGTAATATGTAGGAGTGGTTTTGTATAGATATGCAATGTTTTTGTGTAACAAAATAAAGAAAAAAAAAATGCCATGGTTTTCACAGATTTTAGTATCTTCGAAGTAACAGAAAAGTAAAAAAAATAATTCCCTATAGTGCACCTTATGGAAATAATTAAAATAATTTTAGCCTAGGGTTAAAAAGGCAAAAAAATGTCTACTTTACAAAAACGGTATGCCTTGTATACCTTTCCATTTTATCTTTAATAGTTTGGACCATTTTAGTGCAAGCAGACTATTTAAAAAGGAAAACAGCTATGTGTAATTTTGTGCTTGAGGAACTCCCTACAGTATGTCAGTCCATACCAGCGAATTGCATTTAAAGTGGTGGAAATAGGAAAAAATCCCTAGTTTTTCCTTTAGCACCATCTTCTGGAAATATTTGTGCACATCGGGCTGGGGGTAGAAAGGAAAGAGACCCCTCATTTGATGCAGTGGGATATAGTAACATAGTAACAGTAATTTAGGTTGAAAAAAGACTTGTGTCCATCTAGTTTATCCCTTTTCCTATTCCTGTTTACCATCGTTGATCCAAAAGAAGGCAAAAATAACCCCTCAATATAGCAATTTCAAATTCTACCCTGACTAGGGGGAAAAATTCCTTCTTGATTCCATATGGCAATCAGATTTCTCCTTGGATCAACAAGCCCTAACTAAATATTAATCCCAATACTAACGTACATAGCCCTCTATGTTATGTTCTTTTAAATAAGTATCCAGGCCCTTTTTAAAGGCATCTAATGTATTTGATAGCACCACCTCCTCAGGCAGTGAATTCCATACCTTTATTGTCCTTACTGTAAAGAAATTCTTCTGCTGTTGTAGATTAAATTTCCTTTCCTCAAGTCTAAACGGGTGGCCCCTTGTCCTTTGTACTGTTCTGTTAAAGAACAGGGCTTTGGAGAGCCCTTTCTATGGGCCCTGAACATATTTATATAGTGTTATCATATCCCCTCTAAGACGCCAGTTTTCTAGTGTGTACAAGTTAAACTTTTCTAGCCTTTCTTCATAACTAAAACTTTCCATTCCCCTTACTAGTTTTGTAGCCCTCCTCTGCACTCTCTCTAGTTCCATAATGTCCTTTTTCAGAAAGGGCACCCAGAATTGAACAGCATATTCTAGGTGGTGTCTTATCATGGACCTGTAAAGAGGAATAATAATATCTTCCTCCCTTGAGTCAATACCCCTTTTAATACATGCCAATATCTTACTGGCCCTTGCAGCTGCCAGCTGGCACTGCCTGCTATTGCTAAGTCTATTGTCTACCATTGCTCCCAAATCCTTTTCATTAGTAGATTTAAACTATATGTTGCATTTTTATTATTATACCCAAAATGCATAACTTTACACTTGTCTATATTGAATCTCATTTGCCATTTGCCTGCCCAGTTACTCAATTTGTCTAAATCCTCTTGTAATGAAGACACATCCAGTTCAGACTTTATTACCTTACTTAATTTTGTGTTATCGGCAAACACTGATACATGGCTCCCTATGCCCTCTGGAAGGTCATTAATAAACAAATTAAAAAGAAGAGGACCCAGGACCAATCCCTGAGATACTCCACTTATCATGATTATCCAATTGGAGAACTTGCCATTTACTACCACTCTTTGCATTCTATCTTTCAGACAATTTCTAATCCACACACAAACGTTTTCCCCTAGGCCTATTTCATTCAATTTGTACAGTAACCTCTTGTGTGGAACCGTATCAAATGCCTTGGCAAAGTCTAAATAGATCACATCAACCGCCGCTCCCTCATCTATATTTTTACTCACTTTTTCATAAAATGCGACCAAGATAGTTTGACAAGACCTGTCTTTCACAAAGCCATGTTGGCTCCTGCTAATGATATTCCTGTTCAAGCTGAATTAATGAATATATTCCCTTAGCAACCATTCAAACAGCTTCCCTACCACAAATGTCAAACTTACAGGTCTGTAGTTTCCTGGCTGTGACTTTGATCCCTTTTTAATGCCATTCCATGGGCACCATACCTGAAATAAAAGAATCCCTGAAAATCAAATATAATGGTCTGGCCAGTGCCTGGCTTAGCTCTTTACGCTCCCGTGGGTGTATACCATCTGGCCCCGGGGCTTTGTCTACCTTAACACCATTCAATTGTTTTAACACTTTTTCTTGCGTTAGCCATTCCCATGCTTGCTGTGACTGTTCTGTAAAAGTAGTTTGCAGATTCTTGTCCATTGGGTCTTCCTTGGTAAAAACAGAAGAAAAGAAATAATTTAAAATATCTGCCTTTTCTCTGTCCCCCTTGACCATCTCACCCGTTTCAGATAACAAGGACACAACATTAATGTATTTAAAGATTTTTTGGGGGTTGATCTTGCTCTCCTTAGCAATATTTTTTTTTCATTCTCCAGTCTAGCTAATTTAATAGCCTTTTACATGTTTTGTTGGCATTTTTGTATTCTGCAAATGTCTCTGCTGATCCCTCAGCTTTATAATGTTTGAATGCTGCTTTCTTGTTATTTATTTTATGAATTACTTTACTGGTTAGCCACATTGGTTTTAATTTGCTTCTTTTAATTTGCTTCTTTTGTATCTACTTTCAAAAGATGTAGGCTTGTTGAAAAGTTTAAAATACAATTTTTTCTTGTGGGTCTGTGCAAGAGATGCATGTAGGTAAAACAATAAATGTTTGGTACTTTTGTACTCCGGAGGCTCAGGGCTGTTAAAAGCAATTGAAATGTTCACTACCAACATATATTTTTTCATATGTAGATTGTGATTTCATAGCTTGCTACATAATGACAAATTTGCTTTTGAGGTGCTATAAAAAAAGATGAATTTGTTTTAAAATATATATATAGTTTTCCATAGATAAAAAGTTACCACTAGAATCAAACCTAAACAGATGAACAGTAAAAATGCTGAAAATGTGTCTGGTCAGCAGAGTAAAATTCCCCAAACCTCTGGCACTGAAAAGATTAAAGTGGAACTGTCCGATTCATTGATTGTATCTGTAGAATAATGAAAAGAGGGAAATAAAATTTGAAAAGTGTCGGAATCATTTAAAATCATAACTTCATATTGGACCTACATGAATAGAAGAGTACGACCTTCTTTGCAAAGTGGGATCTTTGCACCTCTGCTGTCTGTCCTTGAACTGTACCACATGACTCCAATGCAACTTCTCCATTGGCAAATCCCAGTAAGTGACACAGACAGGGACAGACAGCGCAGGCACACAGGTCCCACTTCACCAAGATGGCCACACTGTCTCTATTCATGTAGGTCCAATAGAAGTTATTATTTTAAATTATGCCGACACTTTACAAACTGGTCTCCATTTTAGGGCTCAGCCGTGAGGGAAACAAACCAGGGACTCACACCAAAAGCAACAGCTTTTCTAAAAGCAAACATAGCACAGAGAGCAGCGTTTTATAAACACTCCTCAGTTTTCGCTCTCCAATGTCACAATGGCTGCAGGAGATCCACAATCCCCTACGGCCCCTTCATTTACTTATTGCTTGGGCGGGGAAGAGCCAATAAGCTCATTACCCGACCTGCGCCTGCTTTCGCCTGCCACTGTCAAGTCTACTTCCGCACCAGTACTTACGGGGCTTCAGTGGATTCCACAGTATTTATTATAGTAGAACTGGTGGGGTAATTTTATTTATATATATAGATCAGAAAGAGGCAAATTAAACCTGCCCCCTTTTGAGAGGAAGTGTAAACAGTCTGAGAGAGAAATCGTACATAACGAAACCCCGCCCACCCTGAGGCAAATTGTTATGGATCTCTTTGGCATTAAAGGGGTTGAGCTCATGTGTTGGATAACCAACACGTTGCAAAGCAAAGCTTTGGATACCACTCTGGATCTCAAAGGGTTACATTAGTGGGAATTTCTAGTTGTCCCTTGTGGTGCATTTGGTGTTCCAGGGAATTGTTCCAGCTCATCTTAGTACATCAGCATCCATGTCTATGTTTTCAGTATACTTTATCTTGAACAAAAAATAAGAATATTTTATTTTATTTTTTTTTAGCTTCCAATTTTTCCGGTCTGTTCTTTCCTGTCTCCTATTGTTCTATTAGCACAATAGTGCTGACAAACCTAAATAACATCAACTGTTGGGAAGACTTTTCATCTGAGTAGGAACATTGCCTCAATATCATTTCCAAGCATTCTGACAGTATGTTGTCAGAAGCAAATTGCATAAAAGCAGTTTGCAAAGTAACAAATCATTTTATAAACCTGCAACTTTTCACAGGCCATTTTTGTGTTGTAATAAAGAAGAAAAGAGAAATCTAAGGAACATCTGTTTTTAACTTAACTCGTTCATTTCACTCCTCACGCTCTCACACACTTCTTTTGAAGACACATCCTATTATTTAAAGTGCAAGGAAAAATCCACATTGTAGGGTAGAACACTTGAAAGGAAATCAGGAATATAAACATGTTACACTTACTCCAAAAAAGGTGTGAAAATCCTCACTGTATAAAAGAAGAATAGAAAATTCAATCTGGTACACAGGGCAGGTGAAAGCGAACAAATTAACCCTTGGATGGTAAGAGACATATCCAATGCATTGTCTAGCATGTGAGGGTTAAACCATACTTCCAGATTAAAAAAACAAACACACAAAATACAGATACACAAAATTGATTTAACACTTTGAAAACCAGAGAGGTATCCAGTAAAGGTCAGTGTTAAATGCAGATTTTCCAGAGAGAGGTTTCCAGAAATGTCAATGAGTTTTTCTGGGACATTTTAACCCTTTGAGTGCTAGAGGGGTATGCAACACATTGCAGAGCACTCAAAGGGTTAATGAATGGGAGTACCGGTCCTTGGGCCTCCAGTATTCGCTGTGCCAATATTTTACCACAACCTTATGCCAATTTTCCTCAACCTCTACTAGTTGGCGTTATATGAAAGAAAATTGATGTTACACAGTTTATAAAAAACAAAATGCATTATAACTCCACTTTAAAGACAATTTACACGGTAACTCAATTTTTTATAAATCTCCCCCTAATTTAATCCTATGATCATAATGGATAGAGGCTGTTTTGGGTGTACAATAGACTTGTGCGATTCGGTTCAGCCAATTTTGGAATTCGGATGAATAAGGCGTATTTGTCATCATTTGGACCTTCCGAAAGCCAAGGCCCGTCCCCAAAAAAAATCATAATCCGAAACGGACCTAGTCCGAAATTTCGGTGTAAATTTCGGAAATTCGCATGGTACTTTCCTGCCTGAAACTATTACAATGTTGTTACATGCTACTAAAAATAGACGGCGCGGTGCTTTCCTACCTGAAACTATTACAATGTTGTTACATGCTACTAAAAATAGACAGCACGGTGCTTTCCCGCCTGAAACTATTACAATGTTGCTACATGCTGCTAAAAATACATCTGGTAAAACAGGTGCTTTACAGTTCATGCAAAGTGTAGATATTAACCACTTAAAGGGATAGTAATACCTAAAATGTAAAAAAAAATATGTTGTAGGGTTTATCCCCCTGAGTAAAACAAGAGTACTCCCACTGCTGAAAGATGTTTCATTCAAAAGTTATTAATTTTCAAAGTTGAATTTTTTAGGTGCAATATCACAGTGGCCTGAAATTTTACAGTGGCGCTGTTGCTACACCATCCTATGGAGATTTATGGTCCTGAGACCAGAGCTGTCCATAGGATCGTGTAGCAACAGCGCCACCGTACAATTTCAGGTTACTGTGATATTGCACCTAAAAAATTCAACTTTGAAAATTAATAACTTTTGAATGAAACATCTTTCAGCAGTGGGAGTACTCTTGTTTTACTCAGGGGGATAAACCCTACAACATTTTTTTTTTTACATTTTAGGTATTACTATCCCTTTAAGGACACAAGCAAGTTTGGCATTTTTGCTATGTGTGTGTTCAATCATAATTCTTATCTTTCTCATTTATTGCACAAACACATATTATATACCATTTTTTAAAGGGCAGAAAGGGCATCAATTTGATGTGACATATACATATATAAATTCTAATTTATTATTGAAAAATTAAAAAATTACAAAAAAAAACACAAAACAGAGTAATAATGTGTTACATAATGGGGGCAGCTTATGAAAAGTAATTCAAAATAATTTAATTGTTTTGATGGACTCATCTATGATGCTTGCCTTGGCACGGCATGTGACCTTACATTCAAATGGCCATTATAGTGAGACTAAAAGCCTCCAGTTATTTAAATGAGCATAGAGATTTGGGACAGAGCGCAGGTAACTTTGTTTTTGTACTATGCATTTTGGGCTGATGTATACTATAGCCATTGCTGCTGCCAGGAGTAGTGGGAGTTTGAGCACAGGGCTTTATTTTGTGTGTTTGTTGTATATTCATTTGTATCACACAGCCATGTTACATTGCTGCCACTCACCCCATATTTGCCCTATAAAGAGTTAATAAGTATGTAGGGGTTTATAAAATACCCCTCCTGTCTCATTAGAGATTTAATATTATTATTCATTTAGTTTTAATGTATTTTTTATTTTTATTTGTTTAATTTACATTTTTTATTGAATTTTTTAATTTTTTTTTTTAATTCAGCCGAATAATTCGGACTATTGCTGAATTTCGTCCAAGTCGAACAGGTCCGGTCCGAAATTCAGATTCTACGAATGGAAAAAAAAATTCGTCTGAAATCGAATTTTACAGAAAATTTTTGCCGGGCACAAGTCTAGTGTACAACACAGCATTGTGGATGCTTGTCCCATAAATCTTAATAAGCTTAAAGAAGCAGTAAACCTTTTTTATGATAACCTATACGTTATAGAACTTTTTCTACTGAGTAAAACAAGAGTTCTCCCACTGCCCCAAAAATGTATAGTTCAAATAATCAGGAAGTTAATTTACTGTGTATTTACTTCCTGAAAGCTGTAACTGACAGTATGACTCAGCAGTTTCTATCACTTTCTTTGGAGACCTGTATGTCACTGACTTTCGTCCCCATTAGAATGTAACAGGATAGCTAATTGGAATTTGACCACTAGATAGCACTGTTAATTCAAAAAAACAGGTTTAAACTGTAATAACTCTGGAAATATGCATCTCTCAGCAGTGGGAGTAATCTTATTTCACTCAGCAGGAAACACTCTACAATATATACGTTTTCATAAATAAGTTTACTGCTTCTTTAAGGAAACTCAGCCACAAAATCAAACCCTATAAGAATCAGAGGGATATACCATGCTTCACAATGCATTGCATACCACTCTGGTCCTCTAAGGGTTAAACTATTTTTAGATGCATTCCTATATTCATGGGCCTCAGTTCACAATTTTACCAAGGTCAACAATGGTTCTTAAATGCCCCTACTGGTTGGGAAGTATATAACTGAGAAACAAGAAGTGAGTGAACTTACATACTGTAGTGAAACAATTTAACAATATTACAAGTTTCTCCCCACAAATCAGTACTCCCACCAAGAAGCCACAAATCTGACAAAACTAATTATATAAGGGGCTCTATTTTTCTATCCCAAAGAATATGTGTGTAATAATACAACTTTTAGTTAGTATTTATTTAAAAATTATACCTCAAAAGGACAGGAAAGTATGAGAACTTGACAAAAAGGATAGCTAAAAAAAGTTTTTTTTTCTGAAAATACCTTACAATGTGACTGTAGAATGAACTACACCCTCTCTTAAAGGGATAGTAATGTTTCACAAAAACAGCAGCTCCAATTAATCTTCATAGTAATTGAGACATAGAGAGTGTTATTTCAATACTGTCAGAGTTGTAGTACAAGGGTAATTGAATGATAAAGTTTCACCCTCCTGCCCCTTTTACCTAGTGTAACACTGCTCACCTCAGATGTGGAGTCTGGTTGCTTGACCAGACAGATAACAGCAAGGGACAATCTTCTTATTGTGAGAACAATGAAAAGCATTCCCCAATTGACAGGTTTTTCAGGTTCACCCTTATCTGAATTGAAGATTGTCTCTCTCTGCAATCTACCTGGACACGCCCTGCGGCTCTGAGCTGAGTAGTGTTACATCAGTAAAAGGGGTGGGAGGGGGATACTTTATCATTAAATTACTCTTGAACATCAACTCTGACAGTACTGAAATAACTCTCTTCAAGGCCCAAATACTATGATGATTAATTAGAGCTGATTTTATTATGAAACATTACTATCCCCTTAAGCCTGCATATTCCCTTTGATGGAAATGGCGGAACTGGATGTAAATAATGACAGTAGTTTATTTGAGATTGGTGGACCATGGCATAAGAATGGCATTTTATGCAACTTCTCTGAAATAAACAGAACCTGAATCAATAAATTTAGAGCCTGTGGAATATGAAAACAATTAGGATAAAAAAAAACATAATCCTATATAATAATTTGCTAAATCATGTGTAACGCTGCGAAATGAGCAGTAGACACTGCTGCGCATGCTGCACTCATGCGCAGTAGAGACTGCCCGCGCCGCAGCTGATACAGAGCTGGGCGAGAGCGTCCAGCTCTGTATCAGCTGTGACACGGGCAGTCTCTACTGTGTGTGACTGCCCCGCGACCGGGTGGTGGTCGCACCGTGGCCCGTGTAACGGGCTGTTCAACTAGTTATTAATAATTGTTTATTTCTCCTGATAAGCAGCTGTGTGTTCCTCCTCAAGTTCTTTATTCAATAAACCAAACATGTGAATTCTATAGTAAGCCAACTGTATCATAGGGGAGGAGTGAAAATGTTTTAGCATTCACATTTTTTTAACCCAGTGCTAGAAAGGTCTCAAATGCATTGAAAAGTAATGTATTGAAGAGGTTAAAAGCCCCATTTAAACCAAAGACAATTTAGGGTCATTTGTTGGCTTCTGTAGAGTAGGTGGTTTGCTTCTGAATCACACCTTCATAGTATATGGGAAATGCAAATGCACAGTCAAATTGCCTATACCCTTTTCTATTATTTTATGCATCTTCAACTATTTCTCCTAGTATTTTATATTCCTGAAAAGGATCTCCCTAAGTCTGTCTGCAGAGAGTTTTCAGTTAGGAACTGTGACACAGTGAAAGTGCAACAACTTAAAAAAAGATAGTGATCCCAAGCAGGAAAGCTGGTATCCACAGCATCCAAAGCACTCAGTGCTGCAGGGATAGTGGTACATAATTGTTCTATCATTGTTTTCACAGTCCCTGACGGGGATTTGACTGGAAACAGAAATTTGGGCAGCCCAATGTCAAAGACATACTTTATAAAAGAAATAAGAACAGATGAGAAAAAATTGTCAGTTTGACTCTATAAATTATGTACTTCCAGAATATGCAAAGTCAAAGAGGATGACTGTCACTTTAACGTCTAACAGACAAGAAACATGAGTGCACCAGTGGCAAGTGGATATAAATTAAAATTTTTTATCAGACAACTGACGTGGTAAAGTTTAGTAGACAATGTCTTGTAGATTTAGGAGGTTTAGCGGATTCCAATATCCCGTGTGGTCTGAAATTAAAGAAATTAGGTATATAAATAGAAGTCATGTTAGATTGGAATAAAAAAATGTGCTCAACGCCTTTCTCAATTTTGTAACAGAAGACTCAACACTGCTACAGCTGAGACTGCTGAATTTAATTATCAAATATTACTGTTTTGTCTCCAAACATGTCCTAGTTTCTTGAAGTTTATTTTACCCTTGTTATTGTAAGACATTGAAGCATTCCACATGAAAGAAAGTAGCAAACACATGACTCTTAGACATTTTTTATAATTAAGTAAAAAAAACTCAGTGATGCAGATTTTACTCTTAGAAGGGATTAGAAATAGCAAAAGTAATCTTTCTGAATGCCCTTTCAAAACATGTGAGCTTAACAGATGAAGGTTTATGGATTTAAGTGTAGCTAACTGTTTCACTCACATGTGGTTGGTGTTTCCTTTCTGAGAATCTAGAGGAATTGGGAGCATAGTTCAAAGGAAAGTAATATGTGTTGTTGCTCATGCTCAGTGTTCTCTGTCCCTTACGAGGTAAAACTTCAGCAGCAGCATAACTTTGCTATTCTGTTGTAAATTCAGTGAGTATGTACTTTCTTATGCACAAAATAATTTTTAATCTCTAAGGCCTAGCAATACCTTGGTGACACCACAAGCATTCAAGAGGTGAAGCCCTTAGGACATACAGATGGTATTCAGGATGGCCGACTGGAACAGTTATTGGTGGTATTATTACTTGAGGCATAAGCACAGGTAAATCAGTACTTACGATAACTATGCTTACCTGAGGATATACTGAAAACATGCACTGTTGGTGAGGACTGAGAATTAAATTTGGGCACCTCTACCTTAGAAAGTAAAGAGCTTTTCAGTGAGGCATCTCCAGGGGATGTAAGACACAAGGGAAATAAACTTCTCACATCCCTTCAAGGTGTAACAATAGAAGTAACATTCTCAGTACAGATCTGGGGATCACCTTGTAAAGGCAACTGCATATAACATGCAATAAAAATATAAACACATATTACTGAACACTTTATGAAACATTCTGTTTAACTCATTGAGGTTACTGTACAAACATGTTACAGTGTTAAATCAGGAGCTAGAATCAAATGTTTTATCCCTATGTCTGCCTAACATCAATTTACTAAACTACATATATGCCAGATTTCCTCCCCTTAATGCCAGTTGCTCCAGAGGGAGGGCAATGGGGCAGTATGGGTATGTGTGGGGGCATTCCTTTCCTGTATACTTCATTTACACAAAAAAAGTATTGAGGACATGGAATGAGTATTTGTCATTTCCCTGTTCATTCTATGGGGCACACACATACACACACTATCATAGTTCAATTAAGAGATTACTGACTGGGAGGTGGGAGACTGAAACAAGGAAAGTCTCTGCAGTTCTTTCAACAGGGGTGGATTGGGGTCTTTGCCCCTCTGGCCACTTTCATCAAAATCACTGTCCTCTGGCAACTAACTACAATGATGTTGATAGGTTGCAAAATGGCAAAAGGAAGGAGAAGTGAAGTGGTGAAAGGGAGTGTGGAAGGGAAAATGGGAAGCACAGTGATGAAAGGAATGGTGGAAGGGGCCAATGGGGAGGAAAAGTGGAGAAAGAGAGGGTGGGAGGGGACATGGGGAGGCAAATGGTGAAATGGAGGGTGGAAGGTGGAAAGCAGGAAAGTTTCTGTATTGAATTTGACCCCTGAGCCACTGCTGTCAAAATCAATGCTATCAGACACATGCCTGCAATGATTTTGACAGTAGTGGCCTTGGAATGCAGTAGGTTCTAGCTGTGCCCTCCTTGCCACTACTGTCAAAAATAATTATAGCCTCCCAGCAAGTCTCTGCAGCTATTTTGACAGGAGTGGCAAGGGAGCTTTGTCCTCTGGCCAGTCCCATTAAAAGCATTGCTCTCTAGCTTTGCTTTCTTTGCTTCTCTTGTAAAATAACTGCCCTAATTTGAGTAACTCCTCCCTACTGCCATCCCAGTGTGTGGCTAGCAGTGACCCAGGACCAGTGAAAGCAAACAGGACAGCCTTTTATATACATACAGATTTCTATTTAATAAGATTCAGGAAGGAAGCATTTTTCAGAAAATGGGGAATGTTAGGGCAAGAGGAGCTATTCAGAAGTTAGTGAAGTAGCTACAGGGGGTGCAGAAGGTACACTTGTGATTGGACCCATCATCAAAGGAGGCCCATCAGACCTGCAATAACCTGTGACTTCTTACAATTAAACCAGTTTCTTATCTTAGCTGATGGTCACAGACAACATCACACATGACCGCTGACAGCCAGTAAGATAAGTATATGGTTGGTGAGTCCTTTCCCTTTTTCAAGAGCGCTTTGGACAACAAAGCAATACATTGCACACCCCTCTGGCAGATGTGGGTTATAATTCATGATGCAGTAGTTTCCTAACACTGCAAATTAATTGTTTCTGACCTTTCATGTCACATGAAGGTCCTTTGTTGAGGAGCTGCACTTTGGTTTGTTTTGGTTCATGATTCAGACATACTCCAGGCCATGGGGCAGCCTCAGAGTGAAGTAGTTTTCTAACACTGCAAATTAATTGTTTCTGACCTTTCCTGTCACATGAAGGTCCTTTGCTGAGGAGCTGCAGTTTGGTTTATTTTGGTTCATGACTCAGACATACTCCAGACCATGGGGGCAGCCTCAGAGTGAAGTAGGTTTCAATTATAGCCATGTCAAAGGTAATAAACATAAGTTATATTTCACAAAGGATGTTAGATATATGGAATGGCCTCCCAAACTACTGTAGGGCCTAATACTGTAGAGACATTTTTGAAGGTTTGGAATGAACATATACAAGGCTATCTCAGTAATAATGATTTCCGAGCTCTTCATTTTTATAGGAAATGTGATTGATCTTCTCTGCCAACATATTCTAGGTTTCCATGAAAATAACACTCTCCATGCCCCAAATACTATGAAGATTAATTGTAGCTGATTTTATTGTGAAACATTACTATCCCTTTAATCTGTATAACAGAAGGAACTAACTAGGTATATGTCCTTCATACATGTGTCTCATATCAACTTGCTGTGTTTTGCATTTGAACTCTGATGTAGTTTATAACTGGACACTGACATTTCCTATCTTGAGAATGTTGGAATGGCCCTTAAGAATCACGGGTAGTCTTTCCCTATATAGATAATCACAGTCATGCTGTTTATTGTGAGCAGGTAAGGTCTAAATACAGAACTAAAATGGTTATCAGCAAATGAAGGCTATGTAAAAAGTATAAAAACAATAAATGTGACTACTGTATGGTACAGTATATCAGGAACAATGATTATACAAACGTATACAGTACAAGCATCAGGCATAATCTCTGTATGGAAATAAGAAAGACAAAAAAAAATACAGAACAAAAAACATACACAAAACAAACATATTATAAGGTAAACAAGACACATATTTGATACAGGACAATAACCAAAACATATAAGCTCTCTTTTTCTAGCATGTATGTCCCTGTTTATATTATCTTACGGGTGGTATGTTTTCACAGGTTTGATGTGCATATTGTTATAATTGGTTGATGTATACTCTGTGTGTAGTCTGCTTATATTTCCATTGTCAATTTCAATTTGAATGAGGTAATGTAAAATAATGTAAAATAGCAACATTTAACAGAACACTAATACTAGAATACAAGTTAATCTTATATGAAACAACATGCAACATTCTCAGATATAAATGTATACGTTTTCATGTCTTGCTAGAACTACATTTTTGAAATTGCATGTGCTCTTTGTTAGGAGAAACAATTTTCCTTTGCACATCTCACTTTCTTGTTAATTGTGTCAAGTCCTGTGAAGGCATTTTTACTTATCTTTTATTAAAAACTAGTTGAACTGCCCATGTACACGGGCCACGGTGCCAGGCAGCAACGTCCACTGTGCAGTCATGCACAGTAGAGACTACCCGCGCCGCGGCTGACAACAGAGCGGGGTAATCCGAATTCAGACCGTAGTTGGTGTGCAGATAGGGCTACGGTCTGAATTCAGAGCGCCCCGCTCCGTTATCAGCCTCGGCGAGGGCAGTCAGTACTGTGTATGACTGCGGTGCGCGCAGCCATCTGTACCACGCATGACAGCTTCTGACAAACATACATTAGCAAGTTATTATATAGGATTCTTTCAAAATACAGTATATAATATTTAAGTAGTTTAGTATCAGGTGTGGTGTTTTAGAATGTTTTCTTCCTCTATATGCTGGTATCTGCAGATTTAGATCCAAATAGATCCTCACAGTAAATATGTCCCAGTAAGTTGAATTATTAGGATTTCTTACAACTTAGTATATGTTATATTATATTACCTTTATCATAGTAGTAGTCCCAACATTCCTCTCACTTATAAGTGCCATGAGATTCAAAGTGACAATAATGCAATGTAATATATCAAATAAAGGAGCAAAAGCAGTAATAATATAGCCTTTCCAAGGGATTTGTGACATGCAAATGTGATAGTGACACTATGAACAACAAACCCGTGTCCATGTGAATGCAAGAATAGATAGACATAGAATTCCCTATCTCCCATCTATTTCTATCTTTCCACCGTATTTTCTCCATGTGATGACAGGTCTGGTAGAAAATGGAGGGCTGCCTGAAAAATTAATTTGTAATGTAGAAGTGTACATGTGAGAGTTTGTTTTCTGCACTGCTAGCTGAGTCTTCCAACAATAAGGGCCAGCCCAGATATATATATATATATATATATATATATATATATATATATATATATATATATATATACATACATATATAAGAGTGTGTGCCAATCAGAGTCCACTTCAATCTGTTAGCCACAGTGGCCAAATGTGGCCAAAAGAAATTGTAGAGGAAGAGAAAGTACATAGAGAGCACCTCTGAAAAGTATATGAAATTAATTATTTATTAGACATAATAAAAACATATAAATCGACAAGTAAAACATATGGTACCAATGTATAATATAACAATCAAGATAAAAAGGTGAATATTGCACATTGATCTCCCATCTATAAATACGACGGTCTATTTGTAATGAATAGCTGGTAAATTGTACCCCTCTCTGTGTGATAGTGTATACCTACTGACCAAAAGGAAAACAAAAAATGGATTGACTAGAGGCACATGACTAATATGAAATTACAAAACACAAAATGTTATAAAAATATGAAATTTATTCATGGCATAATGCCAAAATCAAAACTAACGAAAACAAAGGCATGGTAAAATGTCCTTCCTATAGTATAAGTCCCCATCCCCCACATCACAAAACCACACCCACCAATAAAACAAAAAAATTCAAAAAAGGTAATTTAAAAACACACGAAAAGGGTTAATGTCAAGAGAGGCTATACAAAGCACCAAATTAATAATGGAATGCAACAGTGTCCACAGATTTTATGCTGATATAGTACCAAATATTCTTCAATATATTCCACTTAATAGGTGGCCTACCAAGCCTAAAATGTATATGACCATTCCAAATATATAAATTCACATGCTTTAATGCAGAAGTAGAAAACACACACAATGGAAATAGGTATGAAGATGACATAATATTGTTAGATGAAGATGAAAAATGATGGTATCATGCATACAACTGAGTCTGGCTTCAATATATCATTGTGGGGGGCACACATATATGGTACAAATACTCTCACCAATCTTCACCCAAATCATCCATGGGCATAGCGTTATAAAGCCTCATGCCACTCTCATCATATGCCACTCACAAGTTGTATAGAACGTCATTGACAGTCCATACTGATATAAATACAACTGAGTCTGGCTCTGATCTCTCATCAGTTGGTTGTCATTTTGTCACAGTACCTTGTAGCGCCGCCACTTCTGGCGATGCTCACAATGATACTCCAGTGTAATTTCCACGAGCGGTTAGAAGCATCAGTGCTAGATGTGTCATCTGCAGGCGCAAGGCTTCAGCATGCAGTAGGCCTCTGTTTTATGTGTTTGAGGCCTGTAGTCTCATCCTACCTACTTCCTCCCACTGAGCTGTTCCTCCTACCTACTTCCAGAGGAGGGGTTTAAAGGGCAGACTGAATCCTGACTCAGTGACCCATACGTTGTTCTTCTGAGCAGGTCATTTATTTGATATTCCTGATTCCTGTGTATGACCTGGCTTGTCTGTCCATCCATTCTGGTGTTGACCTGTGGCTCTGTCTGCCCATTCTCCTTGTGCGTTCCGATTTGGCTTAGATATCCTTTCTGGTGCAAACCTGTGGCTCTGGCTGACTACCCGCTCCGTGTATGACCTGGCTTGTCTGACTACCCACTCTGTTGTTGACCTGAGGCTCTGTCCACTGCGCATCCAGCATAGCAACGCTTCAGTGGATATCCTATCTGGTGCAAACCTGTGTCTCTGGCTGACTACCCGCTCCGTGTATGACCTGGCTTGTCTGATTATCCTATCTGGTGCTTACTAGAGGGCTCTGTCTGTTCGCTCTGTGTGTTGGTCACGTTCCACAGACATCCTTCCTAGTACTGAACTGGGGCTCTATCAGACTTTTAGCTACTGACTGCAGGCTGAGTCCTTATTACATATGGGCGTTACCATTTTCTACGAGACTCCAGTGGGCTGAGGCCTAATCTCAGACAGTGTGGTGGATCTATTGGAAGACTCCTATTTCTGATACAGTGCTTGCCTCTTTGATCACCCTCTGTGTGTTATTTGTTATTTGCATTTCTGTTAATATATTTCTAATAAAGGTGATCTTAACTATACCGTCTGACTCCTTGTCTTGCTTGTTAACCGTAACATGTTTCCATATGTTCCAAGCAGCTTCAATGAATTCAGCTTGGTCACAACATCTCTGAGCCGTTCACAGGTTGATAGCTGGTGTATTGATACATTATCTATTTATTAAATCATCTTCACCCTACATATACGCTTGGTAGTTCATCAACGTAAGTGTCAGCCTCTGCACGTTAGCCTCTAATCCGCCAACGCATTTTGCCTGTATCTCACCGGGCTTCTTCAAGACAAACAGTTCTGTAACCCAAATCTCTACTTTTTAAACTTCCATCCACTGGAAGTCATCATTCATGTTACCATAGTGACAAAAATAAACAAAACATCTATAGATATGATAGGTTGCTCCTGTCAAATCACAGCCATCTTACAAACTGAATGTACCATGCCAATTAGATTTCTCATATGATCCTAGAGCTCCCATCCATAATATCCCAAGGGAATATAAATATAGTGATAAACATAATCACCCTCATATATATCCATTGAGTATCAGAAAATTCAGTGATACAGAATCTAAAGTGCTAGCCCCTCCATAACCTTAGGATGTATTAAGAAATTGACATTAAAGAGACACTTTACTGTGAAGGAAACATCCCATCCAGTCTATTATATTTTTTTCTCATGGACCCCATCGTCCATATCAAGCATGCTGGCCTCTTTTTGGTACTTTTTTCATCCTATTATTTAGAACCTCATTTTTTCCATCCTGTGTATAATGATTATGTATCTAATCACTGGTTCTGAACATCATCCTTCAATATAACATTTTTAGTATATGTGTGTGTGTATATATATATATTATGAAGGAATATGAAATATATGAATATTATAAAGAAGGAATATGAAAAACCTCCTAAAGAAACTTGCACAGCTGGATAGTGGCATCTTCCTGACTACATGCAAAAAAGAAAAATTTAATACCCAAAGGCCTCAAACTGAAAAATCCTACCCTGGACACTACAACAACAGGTTTGCACAGCAACTATGTACCAGGACTTCCCAGAGGCTACGCAACAACCTTAATGAGATCTGCTATAACAAGAAATCAAAGTCTCAATGAACAGCTTGGACCAGACACTGAGGACATACAACAGGCCCTTAAACAATACTACAACAAACTACAAACACTCCTCATCAACACCAACACCAACACCAGCAGAATCTGTAAATCAACCAGAACAGGTCTGTGTTGTGAACCTTTCCACACACAGGCCAAGCAGATAAGAAGTATCTGTACTTTCAAAAGGCCTGTCATTCTGTCCCACTAAATCTGTGGACATGGTAACACTCTGCAACTACATCTAGGAATCTTTCAGAAAACTCAGACTCAAGGAATTCTCCCATGACAAAATGGATAATGATGATACCAACACCACAAAGCAACATCACAATGTTAATGCACCCAGAAAAAGATCCACCTAGACTCCAAAACCAGGAAGTAATCCTACACTGGACAGAGACATAGAGAAATTCAGAAACAGAGTCACTGCAGAAATACTGGAGAAACAATGTGAAACAGCACCCAACCTAACCCACAAGGAACAGAAAGCCATACAGTGACTAAAGCACAACCAGGATATTATTATTAAGCCTGCAAAAAAGGGGGGGCTGTTGTTATGATGAACACTGCAGACTACATTCAAGAAGCAAATAAACCACTCTCTGATTAAAGAAACTATATAAAATTACAAGATGATCCCACAAAAATATACAAAACAACTTAACAGGATCATAAAAGAACTGCCCTCCAACATTGGAGAACAGATAAGGCCTCTTTTACCAGATCCAAAGATAGGCTCCTTCTAATGCTACCAAAAATACACAAAGAAGGAAACCCGAGAAGACCCATAATTTCAGGAATTAGCAAACTCACAGAGAATATTTCTGACTTGGTAGAAAATACCCTGAAGCCACTGGTAAAAAGAACACCCAGCTTCCTTCAGGGCACCTTAAACAAATTAACTGACATGAGCCCCATTCCAGAGAGAACTATCCTGGCCACTATGGATGTAGAATCCCTTTACACCAACATTCCACACACAGATGGCATAGCAGCATGCCAAGGATATCTGCAACAAAATAACACACCCTTGGAACCAGTAACAAAACTCATACAGTTTATACTCACCCACAATTACTTCACGTTTGGACAGGACCTCTACCTTCAGAAAACAGGGACTGCAATTGGTACCAAAATGGCACCACAATATGCCAACCTCTTTATGGCAAAATTAGAAGATCACTCCCTGTCCACCTGCCAGATAAAACCCCTGGTCTATCTCCGCAACACAGATGATATTCTTATCATCTGGACCACCAGTGAAGAGGAACTTCTCAAATTCCATGAAAACAAAACTACATTCCACCCCAGTATCAACCTAATACTCAGTCAGTCAAGCACAAACATTAACTTCCTAGACACAACTATCAGTATTCAGAACAACTCCATTCACACATACCTGTACTGCAAAGCAAAGGACAGACCAACCTACCTGAAAAACAATAGCTTCCACCCAAAACACACAAAAAACTCCATCATATACACAGGGCCGGATTTACAATAAGGCAGAGTAGGCATCTGCCTACAGGCGCATCCCACAGAGGGGCGCCTGTCATTGGGATCGATTTTTTTAATTTTTAAAAAAATTAGCCTCGCTGGCTGCGCAGTGGCAGAACAATAATCCCCCCACCCGGCACCCGCTCCATGTTGCCCTCACATTGCCCCCCCCCATTGTCTGTTCCCTACCTCCCTCCGTTGTCCGTTTCCTACCTCCCTGGCAGGAGATCTGTCATCTGTGCCTCTTTTGACACAGTCCTGTAGCTGCTGAGCTCCCTCGTCAGCTCTTTAGGAATGCAGAGCGCTGGGAGATGATGTCATCTCTCAGCGCTCTGCATTCCTGAATAGGAGACCGCATGGGAGCTCCAGCAGCTACAGGACTGTGCCAAAGTTGGCACAGATGACAGATCTCCTGCCAGGAAGGTAGGAAACGGACAACGGGGGGAGGGAGGCAATGTGAGGGCAACATGGAGATGGTGGGGGCAATGTGGAGTTAATGGGGGCAAGTTGGAGCTGATGGGGGGCAATGTGAGGGTAACATGGAGCTGATGGGGGCAAGTTGGAGCTGATGGGGGGCAATGTGAGAGCAATATGGAGATGGTGGGGGCAATGTGGAAATCATGGGACAAGTTGGAGCTGATGGGGGGCAATGTGAGAGTAACATGGAGGTGATGGGGGGCAGGTTGGAGCTGATAGGGGGCAATGTGAGGTCAATATGGAGATGGTGGGGGAAATGTGGAGCTGATGGGGGGCAAGTTGGAGATGGTGGCGGCAATGTGAGGGCAATATGGAGATGATGGGGGCAATGTGGAGATTAGGAGCATTGTGGAGGTGTCCAGTGGAGATGGACAGGGGAGGGGGGGTCACTTAAGATTTCTGTGCCTACAGGCTCCTGAAATGTAAATCCGGCCCTGCATATACAGCCAGGACATCAGATACAACTGCATCTGTTCTGACATGACACCTCCAGAAACTCAGAGAAGACTTTATAAAACAGGGTTACAGTGAAAGGACTATTGACAGTCAGATACAGAAGGTTACCAACATACCAAGATCTGTTGCGCTACAAAGGACAATATAAGGGAAACCGGGTGCCACTGGTGATCACTTACCACCCCCAGGTTGAAGTTCTACTCAAAATATCAAGAGAACTTCAAACAACATTACACATGGATGTAAGACTTAAGAACATATTCCCACAGCCTCCCCTACTCTCCTCAAGACAGCCTCCCAATTTAAAATAAATGATGGTAAGGAGTGCCCTGAGTAAAAAATAAAAAAAATGCACATCTCCCTGCCTACAACAGAGGTGTGAAACCTGTGCACACATTTACACCACAGACAAGATACCCATTCCAAACACCCACCTACACCATAAGATCGATGGTACCTTCACCTGCAAGTCATCCAATGTAATATAGCTCATCATGTATGCAAAATGCCCAACAGCTCTTTACGTGGGTGAAACTGGACAGCCATTACATAAAAGATTTAATTCTCACAGATTCAGTGTTAACAACAAAAAGACAAATACACCAGTGGGATAACATTTTTACCAAAATGGAAACAGTGTCAGGGACATTAAATTAACTGTCCTGATGGGGCTGTTCCACACTCAGAGGGAGAAAAATATATGGGAGCTTAAGTTAATATTGAAGTTTATTGCTTTACATTATTTGAATAGAAACAGAGAATTCCTGTCACATTCTCACATTGTGGATTAACCTTTCCAACAGTCCCACTGGGATTGTAAATACCTCTAACTCCTCAGAGGAAGACTGCAATTTACCATTGACTGATCAAAATAATCTGGGTCTGGGCTGAGTTTTCTTATCTGATTTCCATTCTAAACAATGCAATTTGTATTTGTATATAAGAGATATGTTTTCATATTTATCTGTATAACATGTCTGAGGAAGAGACCTAAGGTCTTGAAAGCTTGAATCCTAAATCTGTTTAGTTAACCAATAAAGGTATCAGTGACTATATTTGCCTCCTGTATTTCTAGGGCTAACACAGTACCAGCTCTCATCTGTTATATATATTATGTCTATGCATTTGTGCAAATACATGACTATTTACTGTAAACACTCAAGGGCATACTTGAAAATGGAAATCTCAATGTATTCTTCCTGGTAAAACATGTTCTAAATAAAAAATATGTCTTTTACAGTGTGTTTTAAACAATATGCCCTTTTTTGGGGGGTTTCATGCAAGGCCCCGAATTATACCATTCCTCAGAGTCCCTAATGGGGTTGCACATGCAATTCAGGTTCTGTATATTTAACATTGAAATCTTTGCATTAAGACACCCTCAATCACATGCCACCTGTACATTCAGTTCCACCACCTCTACCATTATGTTCCCGGTATATTTATACTATTTTTGCAATATGATTTATATGTCGTTATTTGCACTGATTGTCCTCTGGCCCTTTATAAGGCTGTTCCATTAATTTGCTCATATACCTTTTAGTACATACTGCTTTGGACATGCATGGGTTAAGTGACCACTATTTATAAATCTTCCAATGTTCACCTAAGAGCTTAAGTGAACATCGTGGTTTATATATATATGGCACTGTACACATTAAAGTAAACATATTCAATCTTCACTATTCTTCTGTAAATACAGAACTTTGGTTAATCTTTGATGTATCCATCTTTTGATTGATCGAACTACTGTTCCTTAGTAAATGGATGGAGTGAACTTACACTATCCTTAAGTTAATGACTGCCACTTAAAGTTCTTGGTGAGATTAGGTATATAATCATTTATTCTAGTGGCACCCTGGTCTTTACTCCTTAAGAATGGAGCTTTTGTGCACTGAGTAGGAGACCCAAAAGACATAACACTAAGAACTCTACACGATTAGTGAGGTACTCTGAAAATGATTATATTTTATCTACTAAATGGATTCATCTACAGACTCATAGACAAGAGACTCCACTGGGAAAATCGCAGAAGCTGGTTCACTCTACTGAAAAAATGCAGGTAGATTGCAGTGGAATTCTACATTATGTTCATGTCATATCACGGAGACAGAGTACTATGAATCTATAGAGTTTCTCATTTCTACTTGACTGAAAGTAAGGGTACACCTGCACATTCTACATTTTGGATTGTATTTAGTCTATGATCCAGTAGATAAACTGTGTCTGATACACCAGTGATTGCACTAAAATGATAGTAAGGGCATATCTATAATTACTGAGATAATTACTCATTGAGATTTAGCACTACAGTAGTGATTTTATCAGTATTTATCTCATTCATTTATATGCACTTTACTATTTATGCATCACCCCCCTCATCATATTTTAGTCCTTTTTATAATATGTTTTTTTTAATGTATATTTGCATTCCATGTAATTTTTATTTAATTAAATTTGTGATAGATAGTTTTCTTACACACTTAGAGATTCTTCTATTTTTTCTCCCTGTTTGTGTTCTCCGCCTCTATACATTTTTTCTTTCATTAATATTGTTATATGGATCTGCAGTGTAACTGGCTGCACTGTGACTTGATTAAGGACTATGTGAGGTACTACAAATATTTATTAGAGTTTTGTAGTCATTTACGTATTGTGCCATGTTGATACCCTTTAGTCAATTTTTGAGTCAATCCTTTTGTCACTGGTCTAATTAGATTATCATGTGACGGATTACCCCGATGATTAGTTTGTTCTTGACAGAAATAATAACAGTCACGGCTGTCTGTGTCTTCAGTCAGTCACACAGAATTTTGGGATACTTGGCGTCAAGCTCCTTTGGAGGAAATTCAGTCTTCCCGTTGATTTCAATGCAATGAGCTAGGCATTATTTATGAAAAATGTCCCATTCAGCAGGAAAGTGCCAGCGCATTTTAAGTAACCTAGGGTATCAAATATTATTTAGAATTTGTTGTGGATTATACTTTTAGAACTTCTATACTTTATAATGAATTATTTTGTTGATTTTATATTTAACCTTATCAATATACTAATGAGGTGGTTTCATTCAATAAGATATTAAATTTTGTCTTTTGGGACAGAATACAGTACTGTAATAGGACAGACTTGAATTTCTGGATATCCTCACTGCATTGCATAAGAGACAATAGTTACTGCTCATGGACACTCAGCCCTGATGCACTAACTTTCATAATTACAGTCATGAAATATGTAAGGGCCAGATGGGGCTAGGTTGACACCCACTTCCTCAATCCTCATTCCATGTGTTGCTCAACACAATGAACAGCATTATAATCCAGGGATTTAGAGGCAAATATAAACAAGTTTGCTTCTCCTGTTGTTCCTTGCTATGAAGGTAAAAAGCATGGAACAATGGCAGTTCCTGGTAGTAGATCTTTATTTCAACAGCTAGTATTGAAAACCATTGTATTTTAAATAATATGCTATTTTATCTTAGAGACAAACTGTAACCTCATATGAATGTGTGTTTGATAGTAGCCACTGATTTTATTAAACGAATTCAATGATGCCAATTGGTTGTGCTACTCTTTATTCTTACTATGCAATTTTTGAAATCATGGAGGTCCCCAGACACTTGTAGAATTTACAAAAATTCTCACAGAAAGATATTGCAGTGCTCCAGTAGATGTAATAAAATCTCTATGGCTGTTGATTGCTGTTTGCCTATTCCATTATAGTGCTCCATACTGCTCTTGTAGGCATGAACATAAGGATTGGCTTTTCTGGTAGAAAGTGTAAGCTACATACTTTGTTATTGAAGTCTGTATTATATGTTACATTTAAATATACATATTGAACCAATATTTATATGTTGTAGTCAAAAACATTGAGCAAAAGGTTCTAGAAGGGAGCCAATAGCTGATCTAACTGGTGTACTTAATATATTGAGAAATGTATAGAGTATAGGGCAATTCAACATTATGTATGAGAGAATATAGAAAGATAGATAACCGTGCCAAACTAGCAAGTCTAAATTGTTGTAATTGACAATGGAAGTGGGCCTATTGGATATTTAACCTTTGTTAAATATTACAATAAACTAGAAAACTAAATAAAAACCAAAAGAGGCAGTAAAGTAGACGGTTTAAGTAGTATAAAAAAAGAGTAAATGTGTACTGCTGTGCAAAAATTCAAAGAGAAACTGGATTCCGAACGAGTCAAATTTTGATAGCAATTGTCCTTTTGTATGGATCTTGATGTTTGCGTTTTATTCAGGGAGTGAATGACTTGTCACTCTTCCTTTCCTTACATGTGTTTGAAAATGATTTTCTCTTTTGACTTCAATACATTATTTTATTCCCTTAACAGCATTTGGTGGATCAACTTTTGCTCCCTTTTTTAAACAGTAGTGTCTCACCAGTGCTACTTTTAAAAATGGTTACGTTCTGGAGCAAATCAACTGCACCATAGGGACAAAAACATTCCACAAATTCCTATTAAATGAAACTGGATTTTAAACCCATGAATTCTAGAAAGGTGTAAAAAATTGCAGATAAACAAATGTGGAGATATATCTAGCATTTTCCATCTCTTTAGCTTATTGAATATGGTTTCATCTTTCTTTAAAACCCAAGCACACCTACATTATGTTTTAGGTTTTATTGAGAGCTTGTGATGTAAATATAGACCAATGAATAATATATTCCTTTTACCTAAAACTTTTGAGTGCTCCAGTTGTTTATATTCATATTACATAACAGTGCATTACACAAGTTAATTTATAACTGTGGGAAACTAAGTGCTGGGTCATCTCCTAAATATGGAATTTCTGTATGCCATTTTTTGGCTGACATATCCTTCATGACTCAATGACATGGAAATATGTATATACATATGAGTGATGTAAATGTATATCTCAAGGGAGTTATGTAGCAATTTCCCCCTGAAAATCCTAATTAGGCTAATTTATTAGTTATTTCCAAACCCTGTGCATGCCATATAAGGGATTAGTCTCAGGTATTCACACACATGAAAAAAGGTAAATATCACAGTTATTAAAATGTGCAAACTGCTGCATCACTGGCCCTTCACAAACACGTTCCACTTAATTACATTTCCACCCCTTTTTTATTTAAATCTCCTCTCATAAGAGTCTTTGGCAGCCATGTTGCAGAAGGGCTGTTTAAGAAGGGTATTCATATATTTTTCTGTATTTCCTTAAATAAATAAAAGTCTTTGGTGAGCTGTCTTGTTGCGCCACTATTGAATTATAGACGATGACCTAAACCTAATTTGGCACCTAGTACAACTAAAACTGTAAATACTTATTATTTAGTTTTTTTTTTTTTTTAAGCAAACTTAGATTAAGGCATAGAGACATCCAACTATAACATTCAGACACCACCCACTGTGACAATATAAATATTATTTTTTTTTTTTTACCTACTACTTGGTTGAAATATCCCAGAACATTTAGCCTCTTTCAGCTGCCAGTAAAGTGTAGCCTGCAACATGTGGAAACTGGCTTCATTCAGCATAACACATTGCTTCTCCACCCGGCTTGGCACTGTTTTCAGACCTGTTTCTTTTTATCAACAATACGTTTTTATTTATTTTAAATCATGCTTGGACATAAGAAACAGTTTGGGAAGATGAGTTACGTTATCTTGACACAATACAAACAGCGGGGACATTTTCCATGCAGATTTTCCCAGCCCCAATGAAACTGAATTCAAGACAAAATGTAATTGCTTGCAGAGATTGTTCATTCAGGTACCAAAGACCTATATCTCTTTGAGATTTGAGAGCAGCTGTGCGCACAAGTGGAACTGTGTTATAAGGCAAGGGGTAGTCAGCTGTGTCCTTCAGTCACTTTTAAATGTATTGTCATACCCACCGTTCACTGGGGGCCTCCTGTTCTGTATCCTTTTAAAAGGTTGCATTTTAAATAACGCAGGGCGACATGAGAATCTCACCCTGCATATAAGCATGAGATTCTCATGTTGCCTTCTTCAATACCACATCATTTCCCGCATAGCTAAAGCTGGACCCAGCCCTCTGCATCCAGTCCTCAGACAAGGAAGGTGTACTGCAGCTATAGAATCATTACAAGGGACTTGTAGCTGGCTCATGTACTGCCTGTGATCTCCTGGTAGTCTATCAATTGCAAGAGTCCCACTGTTACTTGTCTTTTCCCTATGGAAACATACATTAAGGTGTGTAACGACAGTGATGCAGAAAGTATACTTGTGGCAGGGTCTAGCATCCAAAGTTGCTCATTGACACCAGGGCCCACTAGGCTCTAGCTTCATCCCTGGAAGATTATTTTTGTGTTTAGGGGTCCAAAAAATTGTTTTCATCTGGGCCCTCTAATGACAAGTCGCATCACTGCTCTCCTTACATTGAAAAGACAACTTAAAAATGATACTAAGGGCCATTTGCCCAAAGAAAAATTAAGCAAGAGTGGAACAATCCAACTGCACCATAAGACACAAATAACATTTGCCAAAAATCCCATTGATTTAAATAAAGCTTTTGACCCCTTGAATGCTAAAGTGGTTTCTAATGTATTGTTTCACTAATTCAAGTGGTTAAACACTACATTTAAATCAATGGGATTTTTTTACTTGTCTCTCTATAATGTTGTTGGTTTTCCCCAGAATTATTCCACTTTTGTTTTGTGTTATGTCCCATAATCTCTGTCCTTCAATGATTCCATTTGATCAATGTAACTTAAGCATTTCTTTTTGGATAAGAGGAAAAAAGACTTATAGATTAGTGATGAGCGAGCATGCTCGGCCGAAGCTCGGTTCGGCTCGAGCATCGCTCTGCTCGGCACATGGCGGTACTCGTACGAGTACCGCATGTGCTCGCCCGCCATGTTCGGGTCTCCTCCCCGCACGTTTCGCGGCTGCTGCGCAGCCAATAAACGTGCGGGGAGGCTCTGACATCAGTGTAATGCCAGCAGCCATGTTGGCTGCTGGCATTACACTGATTGGCTGGCCAGAACCCGTGATCGGGTGCTGTATAGAACCCGACGCGCGAGTTCGGCTCATTCTTAGCCAGGGAGAGATGCGCTCAGGCAGGGAAAGTCAGTGTAGGGAGAATAAAATTGTTGGAACTCTTTCAAGACCCAAAAGTCCTTTTTAGGACTGTTGTGTGTGGGGGCAGCATTTATATTTTGTTTGGGGGGGCACAATTTCCTTTTTTTTTGTGGGGGGGATATTAGTAAGGTGACATATAATACTAGATGCACAGGAAGTCAGTGTAGGGAGAATAAAATTGTTGAAACTCTTTCAAGACCCAAAAGTCCTTTTTAGGACTGTTGTGTGTGGGGGCAGCATTTAATTTTTTTTGGGGGTGGCAGAATTTCATTTTTTTGTGGGGGGGGGACATGTTCTAAGGTGACATTGTACTAGGTGCACAGGGACAAATATTTCACAGTGCAGTGACAAGCTGACATATTCTGTTAGGTGCACAGGGCCAATTATTTTACAACGCAGTGACAAAAAGGGCCATTTTAAACGTGTGCCTAGCCATAGATTATTGTCACATTCTGTTTAGTGTGCAAATTCACAAATTAACGTCACATATTCCGTTCACTGTGCCTAGCCGCAGATTAGCGTCACATTCTGTTTCGTGTGCCTAGCCGCAGATTAGCGTCACATTCTGTTTTGTGTGCCTAGCCGCAGATTAGCGTCACATATTGTTTAGTGTGCCTAGCCGCAGATTAGCGTCACATTCTGTTTCGTGTGCCTAGCCGCAGATTACCGGCATATATTCCGTTTAATATGAAGAAGGCGGGTAAGTGGACGTGATCCTGATAGTTCAAGTAAATATACAGCAAATACTGTTTGGTAACAATTTTTCGCCTAAAATCGTTTTTATCTTCCTTTTTGTGTGTTTTACGGTCAGTCTGTAAAAATGGCGTACTACGGGCGAAACATCATTCCCAGCAGCGACGTTGGAGTCCAAGATGCATCCAGACATCCTCCCTATGCTGTCCCTGAACCATTTCTGTGGTGTTTCCATCATTTTCTGACCTTCTCCTATGAACCAGGCACCCTCCCCTCATCAGAGCAGGGGGTGCCTGGTGTAATGCTTGAGTCCTCCCATTGACTTCAATGGGGCTCGGGTGCTCGGCCGAGCACTTGAGCCTCCGGGGGCGCTCGGCCAGAGCACCCGAACACCCGAGCATCGGGGTGCTCGATCATCACTATTATAGATGCCTTCATTTGCTTTAGCTTGCATCAACTGAAGCAAGTAGGAAATATGACCTCTGTCATACCTAGGGGTGTTATTCCAAGTGACTAATTAAAGGAGAACTAATAGTAGCCAGAAAATCAATGACAATGACAATGACTGAAACAGGTAGAGTGCATGAGCCTACTTAACCCTTTTATGACCACAGGGTTGGGCAGCTCATTGCGAAACAATTCCCTGCAAACCCCTCTGGCCCTTAAAGGGTAAAGAAAGATTACCATGAGCAGTGGGCAGATTACACACACACACACACATACCCTACTCTTGTTCCACTGTCCACTGGTCATCATACAACCTTCAATGACATCAAAGCATTGTTTCACTGTCACTGGCATCCCCTCAATGCCCATGCACTGTGATTAACCAGCCTTGTCCTTCACAGAATCATACATAAAATCATATGTATACCACCTGACACCCTAGTCTTTAGCCTCTGGTTTCACATCTATCCGGCCTAGACATTCACCAGCAACCAGGTCTCCCCTCCAAGCATGTGTCAGAGGTCAGCATAACCTCCACAAGTATTTTACCCCACCAAAAAAGTATCTCTTTCTCTGCCTCTCAAGTTGTCTGTCTCCCTTTACCAGGTATCTCACCCCACCTTCTCTTCTAATAAGGCTCTGCCTTCCCCTGCCCTCACAAACCAAAAATCAAACAAAAATCTTTCTAACTCTTTGTAGGCAACCCCCATCTCCACAAGCACAGCTGACCCCACCACATGAAATCTCACCTCTCCAGGTACATGTGCTGAGTGCTCATCCCCCAACACCACCACTAGATACATTACACAGAGACAAAACAAAAATAACAAGGGGAACCACACAATGCACTAAGAAACAATGTTGACATTCTGGGGCACAACAGCTGCATCACAGAGAATACAATTCCTTTTGATCTAAATATAGCCTTTAACCCCAATTTTCTGCAATGCGTTGGAGGTCGCTATAACATTCAGGGGGTTAAAAACCAATTTTAAATCACCTGAAATTATAAGAATTTTAATTTCCCTCATGGCACAATTGGTGTGCTCCAGAACTGCTCTTCCTTAGCTTTGTGAGGAGGGTGACCTTTGATGCCCTATCCAGAATGGATTGATTTGGGGGCAAAATAAATTTCACTGTAGACATCACATAAAAATTGCTTTAAATTGGGGCTTTTACACACATTAATACTAGATGGGTGTCCAAAGCAATGTTTGTAATGTGCTGTAGGCCTGTCTTGCACTTAAAGTGTTAAATTACCTTATTTAAATCAATAGAAATGTGAGATTTTTTTAATTTATACCCTACCATGCACCAGTGTACAGATCCACATTGTTATTATGAAATAAACTGCCTAGAATCTGCTTTAGCACCCATAGGCACCAGTTCCTCAAAATGATCTGCTCTGACCTGCACCCACATGCATCTCTACACCTTCCATTTGTGCCCACCTTTACTATGCCCCTATACTCCTTATACACTGTTGACAGATAAATGACTGGTAATGTCAGCAAAAGTCCTTTAGCTCACTAGAATAATGCTAAATAATGGTAAATAATAAATAGAACATCTATTAAATAAAAGCCTTAACAAGAACAGTGATTTTACAAAAAACACTGATTTTACACCATTATAAGATGTGCATGTTTACTTTAAGAAATGGTTGACCTCACTGTTTTTTTGTTGTTCATGATTTTGAAACCGACTCAAACAAGCAAAACTACTAGACAAATAAGAATCTCTGCAGTGTGGCAACCGTGGCTCTGAAAATGTGTGTCGCACTATTATCACCTTTGGTCATCAATTATTTAAACAGTTGTCTTAAATTTTCCTGTTCCAGATGGCAGCTCTTTTCAGGTTGTTTTTCTTTTTCAATAGCTGGACATCTTTTGCTGAATATTGTAAGTAATACAAATAATTATAATACTAACAACATAAAATAAATAAATATTTAAACATTAGTAATACTACTAATAATTAAATAGTAACAATACTTATAAAAGAATTGGTATCTGAATTAATCCTTTAAATATTACTAGTCTTATTTTTCATTTTTGCATTTTTCTTTAGTATTTATTTCTTTATTCAAAGGCCACAATATTTTTTAAATATGCAAAATCTGATATTTTAGTTTTTCTGAATTTGTCATGTAATAACTAAACATACGGAGAATTTTAATATCTAATTGCAGGCAATATTATCATAGGACTATAGATTCCTCTAAATTGATAATAAAGCTGGGAAGCAGATTCCTCAAAATGATTTTTTCTCACTGTAATTTCCACTTCACCTATATGGCTCTCTCCACATCATATATTTTGTTGTTTTGAGTCTGCCATACAGAACGCAAAAATTAATAACTTTATTCATATGTAAAACATCACACCACTGACCTGCTTTTCAGTTATTTAAAGAAAGCTTTAATATAAAATCACAAAGAAAAGGTCTTCTCCAGTTAGAAGCTGATTCATGAAAAAGTAGTTATAGCTATGCAAACATATAAACCAGCATGTGTTTTTAATATATGATTTACTTACATGGAACTAAATCATAACCATTTTGAGCACAGCAAATATAGATATAATGTACATTTCATGGTTTATCTTTCAAGTTGCACAGATTCAATTTGTATGAACATTGTGAACCCTTTTCCTGAACCTGTAAGATCCACTGGATAATCTTGTATTCCTGGATGATTTGTGATGTAAAAATGTCCATTCCTACAAATAAGAGTGTTGAGTGTTACTACAATGAAATCTTTTAGATATAATTGTTTCAGATCATTTAATCTAGACTGAATATTTTCAAGTGTTCAGTTCAGCTGTGGCATTTACTCATATCCAAATCCATAAAGAGATTCCCTTTTCCTGCCAGGTATCCTGCGCTGACATTGGCCTGATCCAGTGGCTCAATAAAACATGCATATTTATTTGGAAAACTGTATTTCCAGCTAAGTCATTTAAGGTAAGACATTTTTGTGTTACTTTGTCTCATTTTTTCCCTTAATCTTATTTATTTGAAAGCCATCCATTGACACCAATTTAAACTCATAATTCAGCATAGGTTTTATTTACTTTGTTTGGCATTTTAATTTACTTATTTTCTTTTCATAGTTGAATGACGGTTTAAAAACTAGGATAGTAGCCCAAAGTAAATCAATACATTGGACACTTTGTAGCATTCAAAGGATGAAGTACCATACTCAAAGAAAATTTTGTTCCTAATATAATTGTCATGAACATGGTGTCCTCAGGACTCAGGACAGTTACAAAGTGAATTCATATATATTACTATTATATATTTAATATTGTGACATGAAAGATATTTTTACTCTTGCTGTAATATCAAGTTACAATACACTAGATATAAAAGCTTAAATGAGCAGGACCGTCACAGCCATTTAAATACAGTAGTTCTGTGTCTGTGGCCAGAGCCCCTCATTATCTGCAACAACAACATAACCACCACAAAATGCAATGTCCACATAAAATGCTGTTCTGAAACTCTATCAAAAATGCACTTTTGCTCTGCAATTACTTTAGAAAGAACAATCTTGCTGCGGAGGCAGTAACCTATTACTAAATATATAGTATTAGTATCCCTTTTTGTAATATATGTGCAGTAATACATAGAGTTTCCTTCTGTGGAATTTCTATGAACACCAGTTAAGATGGGATTACCTTGGATGATAAAGGTTCCGTGCACCCGAGGACAATACACAAATATCAGCACATACCCTAAAATATATAAGCAAAATACAATTGTTAAGGCCACTAACAGATAAAGAGGTAAAGCCTAGGCATATTCCCTGGATGAAATATATACAGTAATTTCAGGGCGATACAGAAATACTCACCGGAACACATCTTAGACCAAAGTTGTGCCTGATATGTTGACCTGCAATAGAGGATACTTTCTCATGAGTGCCTCTATACATTCTGTAAGTACAGTATGCAATTCATCTGTTGAATGAAGGCAATTTCTGCTTATCTGTGAGAGATCCCGACTACTGTTTATTTCATATGTAATTACTGGGACAAGCAAAGAACTGTATAAATATTTTATATGCATCTCCCAAGATAACCTCCTTGGCATCATAGTTTGTAAACTCTTGTACAAATCTATTTTCTTCACGAAATCTGAAATTTATTTATTTTTTTTGCTAGAGAACACCTTTACTTCTCCCATTAAGATGTTTTTTTGTTTCATTGACCTTTATATATGTATATTTACAGAACATATTCCCTTCAATGCTCCCTATTTTTTCAACTGTTCAGAAATACATTTTCTAGATTTACTGTATTGTTTACATTACTTCTTAGTTACAGAATGTCTTTTAGAAGAAGTGATGTCTATAGGTTTTGTTCTGCAAAGAAAATGTGCAAATGTATGAGCAAATGTAAAATAAGAAAAAATAAGCATTTAAATGCAAAAAAAACATACTATCATTTAGTTTAGTGGATACAGGCTGAGGTAGTTCTACTCATCGTCTTTAATAAATAAAATGCTCAATAAATAAAATAAAAGTTACAAATAAAATAATGTATTCAAATAAAACCATGATATTCTCGTATCATGATACCTTTTTGATTTTCTGATAATTTTGTGTATATGTTCTGCTTTCATTTCTGTATCACTAGAATACTCCATCATTATCTAAAAATTCCATATACTTTGTAAAAAAAATAAAAAAAATAAATATTCAGAACATATTTAACTGTATGGCTCTTTGGATGTTAAGACACTTGTTTAACTGAACATCTTGATTTATGCTATCAGCAAAGTGTTTGATTTACTACCTATATCTTGCATCCAGGAAAACACAATGAGTATTTAAAATTTATGTTCCAGATAAATACCTTGATTGGCTGTCCATGATGTCACGTTCACATTTGCTTGTCACAAATCCTTAGGAAATGCTATATTATGGCCTCTTTTGTCTATTTGTTTTATGGCTTACATTTCATTATTGTCATAAGACTCACCAGGAAATGTATTTCTAGGGGATTATTGTAGCTCTCATGAGATTGGAATCACCTGGATTTGGGCTCAGTTCCTGACAATATGTCCCAGGCATGCAAACCAATTTAAATCATATTCCCATATTGTGTTTTGAAACTGTATTTGACTGATGGTAATTTTTGTCTATGCTATTTTCATTTTTTTAATGACTTCCATTATCTTCAGTAAAGATAAAGCTAGAAATGAATAATACGCATGATGTTAGACATGTTTTTTTGCACATGCCCATACACTGCTTGTGCTGGCACCTCTGAGACAATATTTAATAAACTGTGAGACATCGACATGAACACACACACTTTGCTAAGGACATGTTTCAGATTACCTGGGTGAATTGCCTTTCACCTTTCCCATTCCAGTAATTGTAATGAATATATTTCTTTCTTTGCTTTATTATTGATAGAACTCAAAAGGATATATGTATCAAAGGCAAAGAGGAGCAATTCTAGGAAAAATAACTGCAATTTAGCAATTAATTACTTCTTTGGTGCATTTTCTGCAGTTGTTTGTCCCAAAATTATATCACATTGCCTAGATTTGACAATGATTTTATCCCTTGGATGCAAACTAGGGTAACCACATTTCCTTTCTGCCATTCAGGGACACTACACAAGAGCCACAGAGTTGACTCAAATGCACTTTTGTAGAAGAGGCATTTACTGATGTTACTGAGCAAATTGTGCTGTCTCAGGAATATAGGGGGAAATTTATAAAAAGTGTTCTTGTTTGATTTTGTAAATAGGTCCTTAAAATGTCCTTATTCCTTATTATGAGCGTTGGTATTTATAAAGTATTCTAGTTACATTTATAAACGTGGTGTCCATAAAAATAAGAACAGGCTAGACATGACCTTAAATATTTGGAAATAATTCTGTTGATAAATTCCTCCAGATAGCGACATTTCTTTATAAATTTGCTGAGCCGCTTTTTACAAACTTCCTTACTCCATTTTTTTTCCTTTAAAAAAGGGTACAAACAGACAAAGGCCATAGTGACAGGACAGTACTTGATTTATTTGGGGATGGTTAAGAACTGCTGACCTAAGCAACCAGGTGGTTTGTTGCAGTTGTACTTGTTGCTTAATTTCAGAACAGATGTGTCAGTTGTGATACTTCCCATTCCTTCCCCTATTTCACAATGTTCACTTGCGCATACTGTGCACATTACAGTTGCTGATGATAAGGCACAGTTCCTTCCTATTCTCAAGGGAAAAATAATATTCCAACACACTCAGGATTTTAGAAGAGGTGCAGAAGGAGAAGCATAATTGGCCAACTTCTTCTTTTAGATGCAGCTGAAGTGGTGCTGGGGTCTGTTGTGCTGTAGCTGCTGCCTCAGTAGCAGTACGGCTAGTGGCAAGTGCAAGTATAATTGGACCATTGTCTGTCTCATATCAATGCTGATGATCCCAGTCCCATGCAGCAGCCTAATCACTCAGTAGCAAAAGCCAGAATGTTACTAGGGGCATTTGCCACCACCATCTGGTACTTCTAGCAATAGGCCATTAGGGCATACAATTTTTTTCAGGGCTTTTGTTTTGCAAACTTTAGACCTGCAACTGAAATTTTCTCAGGCTTTCCTTTCTGTAAGCCTGCTATAATGCTAACCGTTATTTTTAACAAGATAAAAAATAAATAAATAAAAATAAGGTTACACTGAATATGGCAGATGTATATGGCGGCAGGGGTGGTGGAGTGATTAATATACATAGACACATTATTCAGATTATCATCTCTGAATCAAATTTAAGCTTGCATTAAAATCAGATTATTACCAAACACTGATCAGTGGTCATAACAGTGATCCCAACAGTATTAGATGGTAGCAGCCCTTCAAATTCCTCATCCTCAGTGCTGCTGTTAATCAAACATGTGCTTTGAGTGTCCCTGTCTTGAGTAGTTTAGTCCACTTCTGCTACCTGATACTGAGATGGTATTAGATCCTTGTTCATTTTTAAAAGTGAAAATCTCCCACCAAGGCTGCATGATAGCCTTGTCTTAGGCCCTAAACAATATAACCAGCTACACAGACCACCCACTCAGAATGCACAATTGCTGATGGGCAGCTTTGAGTTTGCGTGGCAGTACAGGTCCCAGCTGGCCATATACTTTTTTATTTGACAGTAGTCAATGGGGTCTTCATTTCAGCCTAGTACGTAGCTATCCTGCAGGTATGCTGTAACCATCTCACATATCAGTAAAAGAATCTTGTTAATACCTGCCCCTACATGACTAACCAGCAAGGTGACCTCCTCAAAAGTTTTCAGCAGTTCACATAATCACACATTAGTTGCCATTGCCCATGTGACAAAGTTGCACCCTCCAAAGCCTTCTGGTTTTGCACTGTGTACTCGCTAATGGCCTTATTCTGCTAGTACAAATGCGGAATTCCATTTGGTAGGAATCTCCATTTTCAGCTGGTGATGGGACAGGTTGTTGACTCTTGTATGGAGTATAATGCATTGTGAGAACTGTAGGAGCAGCTAAAATAGGCACATATTTTGTGTACAATATTCAGCATCTCTCTGAAGATTTAGGATTCTGAGAGGAGTCACAGCTAAATTTTTCACAGAGGTAAAGCAGGGTACATATACCATATCACCGTGCCCGTGATTCGTGCTGCTCTGTTTCTGTCACTTGCTGAGTATTCGTGATTGGCTGTCTGTCATTAGCCCTCCTCACACAGCCTTTTTGGACCCAGGTTGAGCACTTCCAGATTGCCCTTTCGTGTGTTTCTGACTCCACTCTGCCTGACCTGCTTGTCAGATCTCTGGGCCTGTTTCCGGTGTTCCTGTATGCTGCATTCCGGTGTTCCAGTGTTCCTGTGCGTTTTTGTTCCGGTGCTCCAGCGTTCCAGTGTTTCTGTATGCTGGCGTTCCGGTGTTCCAGTGTTCCTGTGTGCCTGTGTTCCGGGATTCCTGTGCTCCAGCACCATGCGGGTTGACCTGTACGGGTTCCTGGGTCTCGCGCTCCAGCTGTCACTTTGGCAACATTGTTCTCCTCGCTGTTGCATGCATGTTGTTGGTTCCGGCGTGCGAACGCTGGTTTACTCCACTAAACATGGTTGCAATATACATTGTTGGTCCTAGCGTGCGGACGCTGGTTTACTCCACTAAGCCTGGTTGCAAAATACATTGTAGGTTCCGGCGTGCGGACGCTGGTTTACTCCACTAGACCTGGTTGCGATATACATTGTTTGTCCCAGCGTGCGGACGCTGGTTTACTCCACTAAACTGGTTGCGAGATACTTTGTTGGCTCCAGTGTGCGGACGCTGGTTTGCTCCATTAAACCTGGTTGCGATATACATTGTTGGTGCCAGCGTGCGGACGCTGGTTTACTCCACTAGACTGGTTGCGAGATACTTTGTTGGCTCCAGCGTGCGGACGCTGGTTTGTTCCACTAACCCTGGTTGCGATAAACATTGTTGGTCCCAGCGTGCGGACGCTGGTTTACTCCACTAGACTGGTTGCGAGATACTTTGTTGGCTCCAGCGTGCGGACGCTGGTTTGCTCCACTAAACCTGGTTGCGATATACATTGTTGGTCCTAGCGTGCGGACGCTGGTTTACTCCACTAGACTGGTTGCGAGATACTTTGTTGGATCCAGCGTGCGGACGCTGGTTTGCTCCATTAAACCTGGTTGCGATATACATTGTTGGGTCCAGCGTGCGGATGCTGGTTTGCTCCACTAAACCTGGTTGCGAGATACATTGTTGGTTCCAGCGTACGGTCGCTGGTTTGCTCCATTATACCTGGTGGCGTTATTTACCATTAGTCCCAACGTGCGGACGTTGGTTTGCTCCTGAACATCCAGTACTGTGGTCAGTCGCTGTCCACTTCCTTGCAGTTGTCTGATTATCCCTGGCTATAGACTTCTGCTGATTTAGACCTCTATACTTATGCTCTCTGCTGTCTTGGTCACCTGACAGCTGGTCTACTTGCTCAGGCTGCCCTGCCCGGTATTGGTGAGGCTGGTAGAACCTTGACGATACCATCCTGTAGGTTGCCTCACCCGGTATTGGCAGGGTCGGTAGAGCCTATTACAGTACTCCTTTGGGCTGCCCTGCCCGGTATTGGTAAGGCCGGTAGAACCTTGTAATTCACCATCTTTAAGGTTGCCTTACCCGGTATTGGCAGGGCCGGTAGAGCCTACATTCAGCATTCCATTGGGCTGCCTTGCCCGGTATTGGTAAGGCCGGTAGAACCGGTATACGTCATCTCACAGTTGCCTTACCCGGTATAGGCAAGGCCGGTAGAGCCTGTCATTAAAACTGTCACTTGGGTTGCCTTGCCCGGTATTTAGGCAAGGCCGGTAGAACCTATTGTATGTTCTATTACTGTTGTATTGTTATGTATGTTTACCCTACGGGGACTGCCTTTAACTTTTAATAAAGTTAAGTTATTTTACCAAACCTTAAGTCTGAGAGTTTTCAAAAACCGTGACACACCTATTCTCAAGATAGCTATTATGTTGGAGCCATTATCAGCAGATACAAAAACAGCTATTAAAGAGTGGTGTACCAGCCATTACTCTATCTCCCGCTCTATTTTATTTAACAAATATATTGCATTGTGAGATTGTCTCTCAAAAGTCTACATGCACTTAGCAGGGTACCGATGGTATAGGCTACCCTTCTGCTGTTCTTTAATAATACTGCCAGAATCACAGTGACTGTCATATAGTCTGTACCCTGGACACTTGCCCATATATCTATTGCCAAGTGGATTTTCTTTCTATATGAGGTTTCCAGCCCTTTGACCACCACACTAACCACCTGCTTGTACAATTCTGGCACAGTCATACTTGGCATATACCAGTGGGATGTAACATATGACATGAACTCTTTAAATCCTCAGTTTTCTACAAAAGAATATGGCAGCTTTTCAACTGCATCATTTTGGCAACTTTGTCATTCCACAGGTACAATTTGAAATTATTTTTGTGACGTTTTTTGATTCTTTTCCTAGAACTCAGAAAATGTGGGTTGGCAGTACATGGCAGAAAAACAGTCTAACAACACATGACTTGTGGAAGTGGTGGGGGTGGTGTGTGTGGGCACTCTATGACTTGTTGTCTTTGCTGTTGCTTGGGTGATTAAAGCAATGGCTTTTTGGTGGCATCAGCTTTTGGATGCCATCCAAGCAGACATGCCTGTGGATGATCTTGTGATTATGTCCAAGATCCTATAGGCTAATGCGTATCTTACTGAAGTGGCCTTTGGCAGAGCTAGGTTCATTGGTAAAGCATCAGCTTTCTCTGTGGCAGCACATCACACTCTGTGACTCAAGATCTGTTTGGCTGACCAGTCTTCCAGAGATTTGGAAGCAGGGAAAGTCAGAATGGCTTTGCAATGGATAGATTGAGAAGATCTGAAAATGAGGCCAAAAAGGGCCAGACTGGAGCAATCAGAATGACATGACCCCACTCCATCCTGATTTTCTTCTGCTGCAGACTTTGAAGCAGTCTTCCAGAGGTTTGGAAGCAGGGAAAGTCAGAATGTCTTTGCAATAGATAGATTGAGAATATCTGAAAATGAGGCAAAAAAGGGCCAGAATGGAGCAATCAGAATGACATGACCCCACTCCATCCTAATTTTTTTTCTGCAGTCTTGGAATCAGGAAAAATGGACAAAAAAGGTACACCAGGAAAAAATGTTATGGTATGACTATGATGTACACAGCAAAAGCTAGAGAGTTCTGGGATTTTTTTCATGGGCAAGCAGTTGTTTGGCCCATTTTATCAGTCATGCCACTAGAGGCAATTGAGTTTATTACCTCAGTATACTATCAAAAGTTCCTTTTTTCTACATAAGATTATATGGCTTTCATTATCCCCACCATAATGGGTATTAACCTAGGGCACCTCTCCACTCCTTAGCCAAAGGCACATGTGCCGGCTCTCTCCACCATTTATATTCCATGGGTAGTCAACATTTTGGCAGACATTCTTAGTCAGCAACACCTGGAACTCAGGAATTGGGAGAGCAACCAGATGGTATTCAACTCTACAGTTCATCTATAGGGGTTCTCCAACGGTGGACCTAATGGGCCTTTCTGTTGAACCACAAGGTTTTTTACTTCTGTTCCAGATCCCAGGATCCTCTAGCTTTTGCTGTGGACATCATGGTCATACCATAACATCCTGGTGTACATTTTTGTCCATTTTTCCTGATTCCAAGACTGCAGAAGAAAATCAGTACGGAGTGGGGTCATGTCATTCTGATTGCTCCATTCTGGCCCATTTTGGCCTTATTTTCTGATCTCAATCTATCTATTGAAAATCCATTCTGACTTTCCCTGCTTCCAAACCTCTGGACTCAGAGTCTGCTGTGTAAGCCAGAGGTAGAGAAGCTGGTTTTGATGGCTAGGCTCTTAAAGGAGCTGTAAACTTTTTTTTATGAAAAAATATACATTGTAGGGATTTTCCTGTTGAGTAAAAGAAGGGTACACCCACTTCTGACAGATACATATTTCCAGCACTATTACAGTTTAAACCCATTTTTTACATTAGCAATGCTCTGTAGTGGTCAAATTCCAATCAATTATTCTGTTAGATTCTAATGGAGAGGAAAGTCAGTAACTTACAGTTCTCTACAGAATGTGATAGAAACTGCTGAGTCATGCTGTCAGTTAGAACTTCCAGGAAGTAAACATACTGTAAATTCACTTCCTGATTATTTGAGCCGTTATAAATGTTGAATAAAACAACTGACAGCAGTTAGAGTACCCTTGTTTTATTCAGCACTATATCATAAATGTTTTCATAAAAAAAGTTTACTGCTCCTTTAAGGCTAGAATCCTGAGAAAGAAGAATTTTTTGAGTCTGTCATTGCTACTATGTTATGTGCTTGCAACCCAGTTTCTTCCAAGGTATATGACATTGCATGGTCCCTGTTCTTTAAATGGTATGAAGATTGGGGGTCACAACAGCTGCCTTTTCGTCTTCAGGGTTATTGTGGCTTAGGGTGGTATTCAAAAAGGGCGTTGTGTTAGCTCTGTTAAAATCCAGATTTCAGATTGTTTCGTACTTTTTCAGAAGCATATTGCCAGGTGTGCATAGGGTAGCAGACAACCCATTCTTTTAGGCTCCTACTCCTCAATGGGACTTGAACCCGGTTCTTGGAGTGCTTCAGAAGGTTCCTTCTGAACTTTTGTCTTCAGTTTCTCTGCATTTCCTAACACTCAATACAGCCTTTCTGCTAGCTCTTGTGTCTGTTCATCAGGTGGCCGAACCTCAGTGTTTGCTTGTAAGCCTCCCTTTCTGGTTTTCCACTCTGGCAAGGTGGCTTTGTGAACTTCCATAGGTTTCTTCCCTAAGGCTGTTTCTGAATTTCGCATTAACAGGGAAATTGTCCTTCCTTCTCTCTGTCCAGCTCCATTTAATAGGTGGTTAGGTGCTTGAAGTATTATGTTCATTGCATGCAGCCTTTCAGAAATCTGATTCCGCGGACTCCCATAGGTTTCTTCCTGGAAATTTGGTAGATGTTTTGGTATATTTCCATAGTTCCTGTGTTCCATAAATAATGTAAGAGAAAATGGGATTTATGTGTACTTGCAGTTAAATCCTTTTCTCTTTGTCCATGTGGAGACAGACCAGCTGTCTCCATTATGTTCCTGATTGTTAAATGTTAGGTGAACATCAGTTGAAACGTACACCTGATTGGCTAAGAGGGGGTCGTGTGGCTACAAGCAGAGAGTGCAAGTGGTCCAGCATCCATACAGATATTGCTGAGTTGTTCAAGCTGCAGGATGATTAGGCAGCTGGGATCAACAATAGCAGTAACATGGAAGATGGATGATGAAGGTTCCACTTGCCCCTACTGGCTCCAGTGATGCGCCTGAAGCAGAAGAAGCAGAATAAGTAGCCCCCAGTATTTGTGGAGAAAAGAACAAGTTGGCCATTAAATCTTCTCTACCTGCCCCTCCTCCAAAATCATCCTGGGTGTGTTGTTATTTGAATATATTTTTCCCTTGAAAGCAGGATCAGTGGGTCTCCTCAGCAAATGCAATGTGCACAGTGTGTGTGTGGTAAATAACATCTGGGGGCACAACTGTATCCAAACACCATGACACCCAAAACCAATTACTGCCACTGTCACTGTACCCCTTTTCCAGACCCGCTAAGGACACATGACAACTTTCTGACAGTTTAATATTAATGATGAACCCTCCTTGCCACCATCTTAGAATATTCTGCAGGATGGAATCTCATCAGATGCCGCTTGATGCGCTGAGTGCAATTCTCCTCCACCACATTGGCATATGTGGTCAGTGCACCACACAGTGTGCAATGGGTAGAGATGAACTGCCACATCCTAATATCAACAGAGTGGCTATCATTTGGCGGGGGGAGGTAATGAATGAGGTGGATTGGCAGAAGATGTAGTTACCCAAGAAGATTATGGTGAGCGTCACTCATCATGGAACTTCCAGTCTCTGCCTGGGTTGTTCTATTCCTCCTCCTCTTTGATCTCCACCTCACCTCTTGTTGCCTTTCTGGAGAGTCAGGGACAGCAAAAGCGGTGCTTGATTTCTGTGGTGGGTGTTTGTCTTTAACATGTTTGATGTAAATGTCATGTTGTCTGTGTTTCATGTGTGATATCAGGGCGCTTGTGCCAAGGTGTGTTCCCTCCTTTCCTCTTTTCACAGACTTGTCACAAATTGTGCACAGTGCCATTGCTGATGACTGCACTGTGCCTGCCCCAACAAAAAATGGTCCCACACCCATGATGAGTTCAGGAGGAAGGGAACATTCCACATTCCCCTTCATTGTCTGTGGCAGCAGATAATGTTGCTGCTGTTGCTGCTACTGCCTCAGATTCAACACTGCAACTAGGATCAGAAGTATTGCTACTGCTGGCAAGTGGAACCTGTCCTAGTCCCGCATCACTTGTTGACCCCATTCCCACTGTGTCCACGGTGGTCTGTGGAACACTAGCCTGCTCCTCAGCATCCTGCTGCCCTTGCATCCCAGCATCAGAAGGAATTAGAGCAGTTGCAAATTCCTCTAATTCCAAAATGTCATTGCCAGTGGTGGAGGTGATGCCCATCCTCATCCCTGTCTCCCATTCCTTCTCAGTTTCTGCTAAAAAGGCCATCAATGTCTCTTCCACCCCAGCTTCTCCAGCATCATCATCACCGCAACCACTAGTCCCTGCTGCTCTATTCCAGACATCTCGCTGCTGCTTGGAGGAGGTGACGAGCAATGTGACGGAGGGTCCCATAATGTCACACTTTCCATTTCCTTTTGACCTGAAGAAGAAGGCAGATTTAGCAGCAGTAGCAGCAGACACAGGCAGCTGCTATGTGCTCCTGCTGGTGGTGATGGTATTAATTCTGAGCTTTCTCTCCCCCAGCACTAGTTCTGGTCTCTTAAGTATCATGTTCAACTTGGACACTGTAGTGAAAGAAAAAGGACTCCCAGAGGAATGGTGTGGGCTTCCTTGACCGCTAGTCTGTATGCTCTCAAATGTTCCCCCTACCACTCCTGCTGCTTCACCATTACTGCTACCACTACTAACACCAACCACATCAAGTTCAGTTGCAAAGTCTTCCTCCTCAGTGTCACAGTCACTACAAATATGAGGATATTGTTGATTACCCCCTCCTTCACTCCTAACGCTAACAAGCTGCTGGATCTTAGTAGCAGTAATACTAGCACTGGCATGACTGCTTGGGAATGGCAAGTGTGATTTAGGGTCCCTTGCTGTCACACTTGGCATCATTTTCTCCTTCCCCACCTGAGTACTACATGAAACACTAGCAGCCGGCAAAGTATTGGTGGCAGCAGGTTCAGCCCTGGAAGCAGGTACAACACTAGTGGCTGCAGGTACAGCGATGGTGGCACTGGCAGCAGGGAGAGCACATGTGGCAGCAAATACAACACTAGTGGCTGCAGGTACAGTAATGGTGGAAATGGCAGCAGGGATAGCACGTCTGGCAGCAGGTACAACACTAGTGGCTGCAGGTACAGCAATGGTGGAAATGGCAGCAGGGATAGCACGTCTGGCAGCAGGTACAACACTAGTGGCAGCAGGTACAGCAATGGTGGCACTGGCAACAGGGACAGCACATCTGGAAGCAGGTACAACACTAGTAGCTGCAGGTATAGCAGTAGTGGCACTGGCAGCAGGGGCAGCACATATGGAAGCAGGTACAACACTAGTGGCTGCAGCTACAGCAGTGGTGGCACTGGCAGCAGGAACAGCTCATCTGGCAGCAGGTACAACACTAGTGGCTGCAGGTACAGCAATGGTGGCACTGGCAGCAGGGACAGCACGTCTGGCAGCAGATACAACACTAGTGGCTGCAGGTACAGCAATGGTGGCACTGGCAGCAGGGACAGCACGTCTGGCAGCAGATACAACACTAGTGGCTGTAGGTACAGCAATGGTGGCACTGGCAGCAGGGATAGCACGTCTGACAGCAGGTGCAACACTAGTGGCTGCAAGTACAACAGTGGTGGCACTGGCAGCAGGGGCAGCACATCTGGCAGCAGGTACAACACTAGTGGCTGCAGCTACAGCAATGGTGGCACTGGCGGCAGGGACAGCACATCTGGCAACAGGTACAACACTAATGGCTGCAGGTACAGCAGTGGTGGCACTAGCAGCAGGGGCAGCACATCTGGCAGCAGGTACAACACTAGTGGCTGCAGGTACAGCAATGGTGGCACTGGCAGCGGGGACAGCACATCTGGCAGCAGATACAACACTAGTGGCTGCAGGTACAGCAGTGGTGGCACTGGCAGCAGGGGCAGCATGTCTGGAAGCTTGTACAACACTAGTGGGTGCAGGTACAGCAATGGTGGCACTGGCAGCAGGGGCAGCACATCTTGCAGCAGGCACTGGCAGCTGACCTGTCCTCCTCTCATTAGTACTACCCTTTTCTCCCTCCCTTCCCATTCCCTTTTCTCCCACCCTTCTCATTAAATTCCCCAAGATCCCTTGGGGTGATTTAGGGGGACTGGACAGCATTGGTTGAGTACTGCTAGTCACGTCATCCTCATCCTTCTCCTCAGACTCAGTTGACACATAATAAGGGTCCTTCCAGTTCCTCTTTTTGCTGCTCATAGTGATAGAAGTCACTATGAGCCTTTCCTGCCTCAGTTTTGCAAAATATCACAACAGAACAGCACAGCACGTCTGTCTCGCTCTGTAGCTGCTTCTATTGTGTTGCCTTCAGTGAAAAAGTCACATTTTTATAGTGGAAGTGCGAAAACAATGTAAATCAATGGGCAAAAACTTTATAGCCATTGAAATAATGGCGAAAGATTTTGGCCAATGGGCAAAAGATGCTAAAATTTTAACTGCTAGTTTTAAAGTGGATTTTCCCGCAAAAAAGCAGATAACACTGTGGTTGTCGCTAAATTACTCGCTGGAACATGGCGACAACTTTCGCCCATGACTAATTCTGAACAGGAGTTGCCTAATTATCATAAGCCTGCTGTCACTTGTTGGTACACATTGGTAATCTAATGGATTAAGCATACATTATTTTCTGAAACTTCACCTGTGGTATTATTTAAAAAAAGTGTGCATCAGTTTATCTTTCTTATTTTTTGAGTCAAATTATCCTGATGTTAACCCTTTAAGGACCGGGAAAATTTGAGGTTGTTTTCCCTTAAGGACCGGAGCAATTCTGACCTTTTTGACTATGGCTTTGTTCAACAGTGTTTTCCCTCTTAGGCTTTTATTCCACCCCCATAAATTATATACTGTTTTTTAAGCACAAATAGGGCTTTCATTTGATACCCCACTTATATGGATAACCCACCATTTACTTTATTAAAATAAAAAAAAAAAATAGAAAAATGTAAAAAAACCCCACTATTTTTGTTTTTTCTCTCGGGATTAATTGGGCACAAAGGGTTAAATTTTTATGGAGACTGCATGAAAGGTATGACCGGTCAGTCATACCTACAAAATGCTCAGTTTAAAGTGGCCACTGTCCCCCCCGGGTGAAAATCCCCATGTCCCTTTTTCCCACCCTATTTTGTCACTTTTTTATCCCTGACATTTGGCAGTGTGTATACGTGTATTAGATGGCTCCACAACAATCACACTTTTTGTTTAATGAGATTTTTTTTAATTAATAAAAATTTTTTGTAAAAAAAAAAAAAGAAGTGTGTTGTGTTTAAAAAAAAAAAAAAAAAAAGTATCATTACAGGTCAGAAATTGACCTGCATTTAGCCAGCCTCCAGCACCAGCAGTGAAGGGGTTAATACCCCAGCTTCTGTATTTTCATTTACCAGTAGGTGTCTCCTCTCTATTCTGTCTCCCTTACTCTGATAGCAAGGGAGACAGAGGCAGAGGAGACACGCAGAGACAGCATGCTCTCTGTACTGCCTCTGTCTCTCAGAATGCCGGTACATGTGATCGCTGCTACAGTGATCACATGAACCGACACAAGCAAGAAGGGCTGAGACTGAAGCCCCGGTCTCAGAGAGCTCAGTATCAGCCTGGAATTAATGATAGCAGCGTGCATGGAGGCACACTGCTATCATTTAAGCCATGACGGTCCAGGATCGTCATGGGTCCTTAAGGGGTTAAGGGGAAATGTACAGTGTAAAATCTGCATGGATGGCAGTTTCAATATCTCCACAGCTGTGTTTGGCTGAATCTATAAATAATGGCTCACTATTTTTGTGAGTAGTATTCTGTATTGAATACCTTAACGATGTTGAGTGTGGATGTTGTTACTCTATGGGGCACTGAGTCTTTTGTTTTGTTTGTTTATAATCAATAAGTAATTTTAAAGAGCTTTAAAAATTACCTATACTTAGCCTTTTTTTTCAGTTGGTAATTTATAAGAAATTTTGATTTTTTTTGTATCAGTTTATGCAAGTATATGCAACTGAGCTAGTACTTCCTGGTAGGAAATGGCAGTAAGTAATTAGAGCAGTGCGGAATGTTAGTATTTTTTGGGAATACCTGCCAGATTTGCATTAAAAAAATAAAAAAGCTGAAAATCTCATAAAGTGCTGTTTTAAATAAAAGTGGATAAAATAAACATAGTTGCTTCTGAAATTTAACAATTTAATACTGGGGGAGGTGCACTAAGGATTGATAAAGAGGTGATAAATTGGAGATGATGTCTCTAGTGAAATCACTTCCCCAATTCCTATGTTATTCTATGGAGCTAATGCACTAAGATTTCTCCAACTTTGGAAAAGGGTTGAATTTGATGGACGCAAGTCTTTTTTCAACCTAAGCTACTATATAACATAGTAACTGGAGAATAGATATCACTGGAGAAGTAATCTCCACTTTATCACCTCTTTGTCATTCCTTTGTACATAAGCCCCCTGGGTTTAAGCAATGCACAGATGAAAGAAACACCCTGAAACACTCATAGACTATCCTACTGCTCCACCCTTTGGAGGAAATGACATTAACCCCTTAACGACTCCTGGCGGTCATAGCACGTCATGCGTTGTTTTGACTTAATGACCCATGACGTGCTATGACCATCATGGAATTCCGGGCTCACCCCGTGGCTGCACGCCGTTTAGGGAGTCTGGAATCCGAATCGGCAAAAAAAAAAATGGCCCCTGGTCCTTAAGTGACCACCACGTGCCTGCGTGGACGGTCCTTAAGGGATTAAGAAGATAATTATTTGTATACGTAGCTAAATAAATTGGCATTAGGCAGGCAAAGTGCTAGAAGACACAATCCAGTATCTTTTTTGTGTGCAATCATATTCTCACATCCCTCCCAATGTGTTTGTGTTGAACTAACATGATTACGCAGGTCAATAGCAGCATTATAGATGTTTTTTCTAACACTGTCAATTATGACTTGTCTTTGTTTTTGTATTTATACTTGGTCTGCCATTTATAATCAAAGCTTTTCCTTTTGCTTAAAACATCTGCCTAATTAATCTCAGTCATGACATCATAAAAATAAACATTTTCATAATGAGAGCTGTTAAATTGACTGTCTCCTAAATTACTTTCCAGTCCAATAGCCTAAATCTCAACTGACTATATTGCAAAACAAATCCATATCTGAAGCCTTTTCTATATTAGAAATGCAATTTACATTAAAGAGAATGGCTAATAAAACTAGTACACTTCTTAATTATGGTGGAAGACATTTGAGGTCTTCAGGGACATGAAGCGTAATTAAATATTGTAAAACATAGACTCAACCATTTTATGTTTCAATACATTTTTTGTTGTTAATCTATTAATTTATATTTAACAGATATGTTTAAAAAAAAAAAAAAGAAAAAAAAAAGGTTTATAGGCAAATCAAAGAATTATTATGCATTTGTTCCAGACGGAGGGAGGTTGCAGGCCTAGTTAAGTTACAAAATTTGAGTTTCTATTTTGATGTGTGCAGTTACATCTTCTAAATTTGAAACGAAAACAACCCATCATGCTGTAAATCACATATTATTATGACAGTAAACATACTTTTTGCATAATATGTAATGTTAAATTGTCAATACTTTTTTTTTAGTTTCTCATATTTTTACACTGGGACTGGGAAAGCAGGAATAGTTATACAATATAGTGATGTCCTTGCAGACAGGGCCACCATAAAAAAATAATGGGATCCAGGACAAGTGAAACTGCAAGCCCCCCAGGACTTGTAGCTTCAGAATCACCAGGTTGCAATAAAGTATAAAGAGCACAGCAGCTGCTGAAACACCACCGCACCTCAGTATATGCTTGTTCTTCTTGTTCTTGCAGACAAATGAGCTTCTTTCCCTTTTAGGGTGCAGTGTTTCACCTTTCCCTAGTAATTAAGCCTTCAGACTATGTTTAGTGCATTTGGCTTATTTCCATGAATATGTCAATTTAAATTTAATTGCTTTTACCAATGTGAACCTCAGGGAAGGACATAACATTTCTGCACCTATACATATTGGATATCAGTATACCTAGGAGATATGTATCATTCTTATTTCACACTTTTATTTTGTTTCTTATGCTAAGCTTGCTTGAGATCCTCTACAGTAATTTGTGACTATTATGTAAATTTATAAAAACTATTCTTTTTAACACAATTTCCTTGTTTCCTCTTTTTGAGAAGAAAGAAAGTTCAGTCATTTTCTTTTTTGAAGTAAATCTTATTTCAGGAAATATATGGTTTTTATATAGTTATTGACTGTTCATGGGGTAGTTTTACCTTGTAACCAGTGAAATGTGCTTTTAGATCATAAAGATGAAAATACCATTTTGAACTCCCATTAATTAGAAGACTGTTCAGGCGTAACAATAGGGGTCGCACCTGCGACCAGGCCAGTGCACTCCAGGGGCCCAGGCTCCCCCTACGACCCCGCCGCCTGGTGCCCGCAATCTCCTGCCGGCGCCCTAGTAATGCAGCGCTCTGGGAGATGACATCATCTCCCAGCGCTTTGCATTACTAAGAGGACCGCGCGGGACCTCCAGGTAGGAGATGGGGACATTGTGGAGGGGGTCAATATGGTGGTGGGGGACTTGTGGCACTTCTTGTACCAGGGCCCGGAGGCTTCTAGTTACGCCTCTGTGTTCAGGCCATACAAGCTGGTAAAAAATAAGTATAATATAACTTAATATAACCTATTTTAATATATAGTGAATGATATTAGCAAAAAAATATATTTTTTGTACATTTTTATTATATGACATCACAGCTTGTCGGACAATACAAAATTTCAAAATTCACTTCAAGTGAGCCATTGTGCAAAAATGGAATATGTTATGAAAAAAACAATATTTATATTCTTCCAAATATAACCAGAAACTTACCAACAGGAAACAGATTGATATAAAAATGTTGAAAAAGACTCTCAAATGGTTGAAGGTCAGGTATTATGTAATAGATTCTCTCAAAGCAGGTCTGCTCCTCTGGGAGCTGACCTGCTGAGGAGGCCAGGGCTGCATTGTGAGATGCTGTGAATCAACTGGACAGCAGAATGGGGGTCAGTGAAAAATTATCTGTGGTGCTCTCCAGCTGATCCCTCTTTACTGATCTGTAACACCGTTTAGTCATATGGTGCCATTACTGAAGATCCCATAGACTGATAAGGGGAGATTTTTTCTTACAGACTTTCTTTTTATCAAACTTTTGTCAACATGACTTACAGAGAAGATTGACAAAGGTTGAGTGAGTATACAAAGGCATGCCATATTTCAATACAATTGTAACTGCTAACTCAAGAATGATTTATTACTGCATATATCACAAATTCAAGTACAAGTTAACACAAAACAAAAAACAAGAATTAAAAAGGTGGCAGAAAGTATGGTGCATAAGGGAGGGAGGAGGAAAGTTGGTTATTGAAGTTTGAAGCCGAAGGGAAGTAGAAATAAAAAACTAGCTCCGTCTATTTAGTAGTGGGAAAATTCCCATATGTCACAGACCTCTATATATTTGTGTAAAGTATCATGAAAAAGAGCAGTGAGCAACTCCATCTGTTCAATGTGGGCAGTTTGAGTTATGAGTAGATCAAGAGATGGGGCATCTTGCAGCTGTAAGCATATGGGAGATTAGTCTAGCTAAAAAGTCTCAAATATGGAGCCTGATCTAAAGGAGCACCTAATATTTGGATTGTGGGACCTAGAGGAAAGACAACTACATTTCCCAAAATTGTTGGATAAAGGGACAAGACCACCAAATATGAAATAAATTACCTTCTTGTTCGCATCATCTCTAGCAGAGGCTAGAAGTGGTAGGGTGAACAGAAGACAATCTAGTGGGAATATAGGACCATCTGAGAAGAAATGTATAAAAGTTCTTAGCAGTGGTACAAATTGATATCTTTGCTGCCTTGAACCAGATTGAAGACCATGTCTCCTTAGGAATTCCCAGACCCAGCTCCCTCTCACAGGCTACCATGTACCATGTAAGAGAAAGTGAGAAGTGCATAGACTCTAGCACTTAAATTCATCTGTGGGCTCGGATCAGCACACATCTTCCAAATCAAGTGAGGGATGGAAAAGAGAAATTTGGTATGAGGAGAAAACTATGTATTTGAAGATAATGGAGGAAGTCTGATGGTGAAAGCAAAATCTTGTTTTCCATGAGATCAAAAGAAGGAAAAGAACCCTCAATAATAACATCTTTGACCATGTGGATATTTGCCTGTCTCCATTTAAGTAAACATTTGGCAGAGTTTCATGGGGAATTGGGATTGTCAAATAGGGACGTAAGTAGAGAAGGTTAAGACAGAAGAGAGGGATTGGTCATTATGGATAAATTAACTCTTTCCATTTGGAGGTTTATTATTATATAGTGAAAAAGGTGGAAGGCACCTATTCTATTTAGGTAACCATGACAAGCCTGATAAGTTGAACCTAAAAGTGCAATCTGTCTCTCTATGTTAGTCCAGCATTTGTCACGGCAGGCAAACCAAGCATGGGTCTGTTTTAGATGAGAAGTGAGAAAATATTTGAATAGATCAGGGACTAATAAGCCTCCCTTGAATGTAGAAAGTGTTAGGACATGTTTTGTTACTGGTGTTTTTTTCTCCTGCCATATGAAGTTGAATATGTGCTGTTGGAATGTATTAAGATCAGCATGAGGGACCCATACTGGGAGAGTCTGAAAGTGATAGAGAAGACTCAAAAGGATAATTTTAATCAAATGCTTACTTCCTATCAATGTGATGCTAAAGTGTCACAGCTTACCTTGACTCCAGCATGAGAACAGGTGCGAGGCTTCAAGCAGGCTACAGGCCGCTGTTTTATCTGTTTGCTTACTGTAGTCTCCTCCTACCTACTTCCTACTTCCTCCCTCTGAGCTGCTCCTCCTACTTCCTGTGGAGGGGTTTATAAGGCATACTGAGGCCTGACTCAGATTCCCTTGCGTTGTTGTTCTTAAGTGAAGTACTTGGGCTCCGTGTGTGACCTGGCTATCTACGAAAACCCACTCTGTGTATGACCTGGCTATTTATGAGAACCTGCACTGTGTATGACCTGGCTAAGTAAGAGAACCCTCTCTGTGTATGACCCAGATACATATGAGAACCCTCTCTTTGTGTATGACCCAGCTAAGTACGAAAACCCTCTCTGTGTATGACCCAGTGATCACGAGTACCCCTTACTGTGATCAATTTGTACTATTGGCCTAAGACAGACCACTGTTGTGGACAGAGAATCTGATTGGTGACTGCAGGCGTGAGTCACAGGGTCTCGATATAGTGACTGCAGGCGTGAGTCACAGGGTCTCGATATAGTGACTGCAGGCGTGAGTCACAGGGTCTCTTAGCGGTGATTGCAGGCGTGGGTCAGTTCTCCAGTCCAGCAGTCCTTGTGTTCCTGTTTATCGGATCAAGATTACTGTTCCAGTGTTCCAGTCGACGGATCAAGAGCTAGCGTTCCTGTTTCCTGCTCAGACTCACAGGGGCTTCGGCCCAGTCTCCAGCATTGTGGTCTAGCGTGAGGCCTACTATTTCTGGTAGTAGTGTTGCCAGCTAGTAACCCTTTGCTTGTTGTACTACATACTTATTGCTGTGATTTATAATAATAAATATTTTGCATTACCGTACTGAGTTCTGAGCTTTCCTGGGTGCCCGTGACATAACGTCCTTCCAGTAAGAAAGGTCCTCCTGTCTAAGTGTCTTGAAGAGGGGAGGAAACATTTCTGTATAGAGAGAGTGTGATAACTCATACTTATGTTTATTCTTAAGTATTGGACATAAGAAACCGTCCATGTAAATTTGTAGTCAGCTTTAAAAGCTGCAGTGTCATCTGGATCTTAGTTGAGAGGGAGAGCGTAGGATTTTGTAACCACACATATACTGAAAATCATTCAGGGCCATGAAAATGTTAGGGAGAGAGATATATATGTGGATTAAAAAAGGAATAATATCATCTGCAAAGAGTGATATTTTGAAGGATCATTGAGCAACAGGGATACCACAGATGCCTGGGTGTTCACTGATCTTTGTAGTTAATGGCACTGAGGGATTATAATAAAGTGATTGGATTGCATAAAGAAAGTTGCCCTCAAAATCAAATACCCTCAGAATTTCTAAAATGTATAACCAATTCACCTTATTAAATGCCTTTTCTGCTTCTATGCTAAGGAGTGGGGTATTGGTATTAAAAGCTTTAGAGAGGTGAATAATATTAAATTAGGTGGCTCAGTGGTTAGCACTGTTGCCTTGCAGCGCTGGGGTCCTGGGTTCAAATCCCACCAAGGACAACATCTGCAATGAGTTTGTATGTTCTCACCGTGTTTGCGTGGGTTTCCTCCGGGTACTCCGGTTTCCTCCCACACTCCAAAAAACATACTGATAGGTGAATTTAGATTGTGAGCCCCAATAGGGACAGGGACCAATATGAGTGTAAAGCGCTGCGTAATCTGTGTGCGCTATATAAATAAATAATAATAATAATAATAATAATAAAATTATATGCTGGTGAGATGGCTCAGTTGGTTAATGCACCAGCTATATAATCTGAAGTCTCAGGGACACAGGTTCTAGTCCCAGCAGATATCAGCTTATACTTCAGAGGTTGATAAAATGAGTGCCTTTAAATTGGGTAATCTATACCCAGGACATACTTGAAAACTAGAGAGAATCTCAATGTGTTCTTCCTGGTAAAATACTTAAATATTATTAATAATTTTCTTGGTATTGTTGGCCTACCTGATTAGGATGTACTAGTCTGGAAAGTAAGGGTGATCTGTTAGCAAGGATTTTGCTAAACAATTTTAGGTCAGAATTTTTTTTTTTTTAATATATTTTTATTATCAGACCACTCCATACACATTTTAAATACAAAAAAAGGGAAATACATGTAAATCGTTCAAATACACAAAGGTATGGAAACATTTATAGCAATGTAACTTGTTCAACTCCATCCACACCCCATAAAGGGTTGTTGCTAATGGAATTTGATTTTTAAAAACTGCGGGGCCAACATGTAAAAATTGGGGCAGTTTATAAGCAGGCTGCAATAACAATGCATCTATTTGGGTAGTCTGGTAACGAGGTTGGGGAGAGACAAAGTCTATCGAATATCGACATTGTGCCGCCAAGTAGATAGGTCCAAATTTAGTAGAGAGATAGGTCTGTAGCTAGAACAGTCCTAGAGGTGTTTGCCAATATTACAAATAAGGGAGAATCAGACACAGGCCATGTCTGGAGACAATTGACCACCTGACACGAAAATGCTGAATACAACAAGTACCAAAGACATTAAAGAGGAGTGAAATGTTTTATAGAAGGAGCTAGGTAGGCCGTCATGACCTGAAGTTTTTACCAATTTAGCTGATTTAATGACTGAAAGTAATTTGGTGGAAGTAATGTGGTCATTTAAAGCATTCCTATCATTTGGTGAGAGCTTATTCAGTGTAATGCCTTGCATGAAAGATAAAATATGCTATCTAGGATCCTCAGGATTGAGTTGTGTTAAATTATCAAGGTTATAGATGTCAGAAAAGTACTTATGAAATTCATTGCAGATACCAGTTCATAGAGCACAAGAACAGAGGAGTGTTTGATTAATAGAATTTGGGATAGTTGTTCTCTGTTTTTTAATTTTCAGGCTAGGAATTTATGGGGCGTGTTGGCTCATTCATAAAATAGTTGTTGTGACTATTGCATCTGTTTCGCCATTTCCTCAGACTGAAGTTTGAAAAGTATGTTCGTAGCTTTACGGAGCTTACATAAATTAGGAAGAGAGGGATGATGTTTATGTTGTAGTTCCAGAGATTTAAGATCTTTTGTTAACCTATCAATAGTTTGTGGTTTTTTCTTGTAGCCTTACAAGCATATGCAACAAATATAACCCACAGACAGGCTTTGCATGAATCCCACAGAGTTGTAGGAATGGGAAGCAAGCCCACATTAAGGGAGAATAATTTTTCTAAGTGTGTAAAAATGTGAGATTTAAATAACGGGTCATGAAGCAAAGATTCATTAAGCTTCCATTTAGAGCTTTTAGGTTGTGATTCAAGGAAATGATCTCAAATGTTATGGGAGCATATAATGGGGGCAATCTGAATAGAGGTAAAGGATTTATAAAGTTCTGGGGAAACAGACACATACTTGATCTTAGAATAACTATTGTGAGCATTGGAATACAAAGAATAGAAGTGGTATATAAGTCCTTTACAGTGGGGTAAAGAAGATGACAAATATCAAGCAATCTAGTATGGGAGAGAAGGGAGTGGAACTGTTTAGAAGATTGGTCTCTCATGCTTAGTTCTGATGGGGAACGAGAGGGATTCCTGTCAATCACAGTATCAGCTACATTGTTAAAAAAGGGACTTGTCAATGACACATTGTATCAGTTAGACCTATGAGTTCCAGAAAGGTATACAACAGATTGTTTGCAAAGCAATGTGTTTGATACCTCTCTGGCACTCAAAGGGTTAATTACATAGTAACATAGTAACATTGTAAATTAGGTTGAATAAAGACTCAAGTCCATCAAGTTCAACCTTTGCCTCATACCCCAGTGACATGAGAACTGTAAAGCTACAAAATAAGTTAGTCTTTAAATTAATTTATTTAATTAATTTCTGATCTGGGATGGGGGGTTGCTAGTAGGTATGGGCAAAAATGTGCTACTCAAACTGAAATCAGCGAATAATGGCACTTGCTGATTGGCGAATAATTTCCCCCAAAAAGTGCAATTTTTCCACTTTTTCCGCCTTGCTCAATCCATTGAAATCAATGTGAACATTGAATTTACACACAACACATAACAAATATTATTTTATTTCCCAAAGGGATAGTATAAAAGGGGCATGAGGGTGCCTGTGTTGGTGGGGTGCGGGGAAAGAATCAGTTGAACAGGGAATGTTTTTAGGGGGTGTTTGTATACTGGGATTGGGGGGCAGTTAATAAAAAATCCTAAACACAATTAAAAAAACCTCATAAGACATGGTATAAAAGAGGTCTGAGGAGGATGCCTGTGTTAGTGGGTGGAGTCTGGGGAATTAATCATTTGAACAGGGAATTTGTTTTGGGGGGTTTCTTGACTGGTATCGGGGGGACAGTTAATAAAAAATAAATCAATAAAATAAAATAAGAAATTTGTACAAAAAGTGATAGAGACAGGAACCCCTGACATAAACTGCCACTGGGGTAGACCCATATTTGACTTGACCGAGTATTTTGTAGAGGATGATTTGTAAGATTTGTTGTTAGAGGCAAAAGCCCTGAGGAACATTGATTTGCAGGACTTAAGCTTGTTTGGCACAAGCCCTAAGGAAATACACAAAATATTGGTGCACATCAAAATTTTCATCACCCTTAACCCTGTACTCTGCAGCATTGTGCCTGCGTATCACTACTATTTTAAAGATGAGGAATTAGTCACATTATATGGCCATAGAATGCTAAGCTTGCCACCAACGCCAAGGTGCCTCATTTTTGGCACGTACCTAACCTTAATATGCTATGTCTTATGAGCTGACTCTCTCCCACATAAGACATTTACTAACCTGAATTTACTTTATCCTGAGAGCTGAATATTTGTCAGCTTTACTCATTGATGGAGAGAGGCTCTCTGACAGGCATTATATTGTGTCCTAAAGATGATGAGCATTGCACCTGGGGGTGGGAGGGGTGCTTAAACCAATAGAAGCTGGTCAAAACTTCCAAAAGTACAATTCCAGTCCAGAATTTGGTAAGCAGACCCAGACTGAGTCAGCAACAGCACAATAAGTAGCCTCCAGTATATGTGGAGAAAAGAAGAAGTTTGCCAATAATTCTCCTCCACCTGCCCCTCCTCAAAAAATCTTGGGTGTGTTGTTATTACAGTAGGAAGTTTTCCCTTGATAGCAGGAACTGTGCCTGTCATCAGCAACTGCAATGTGCACAGTGTGTGTGGTAAATAACATTTGGGGCACAACAGTATCCAAACACCATGACACCAGAAACCAAGTACTGCCGCTGTCATTATACCCCTTGTCCACACCCCACCATGGACACATGACAATATGCTGACAGTTTAATAGTAATGATGAAATCTCCCAGCCACCATCTTAGCATATTCTGTGGGATAGAATCTCCTCAGATGCCACTTGATGTCCTGCTTGTGATTCTCCTCCATCACACTGCCATGTGTGGTCAGTTCACCACACAGTGAGCAATGGGTGGACACAAACCGCCACATCCTAACATCAATAGAGTGGCTATCATTTGGTGGGGGAGGTAATCATGAACGAGGTGGATTGGCAGAAGATGTAGTTACCTTAGAGGAAGAAGGTCCTGGTGAGTTAGTTGTCTTGCTTGTCATGGAACTTCCAGTCCCTGCTTGGGTTTCTCTACTCTTCCTCCTCTTTGATCTCCGCCTTGCCTCTTGTTGCCTTTCTAGAGTCAGGGGGCACAGCAACAGTGGTGCTTGATTTCTGTGGTGAACGTTTGGCTTTAACATGCTTGATATAAATGTCATGGTGTCTGTGTTTCATGTGTGTTATCAGGACGGTTGTGCTAAGGCGCTTTCCTTCCTTTCCCCTTCTTACTGACTTGTCACAAATTGTGCACATTGCCATTGGTGATGACTGCACTGTGCCTGTCCCCAGAGGAAAATAGTCCCACATCCATGACTTCAGGTAGGAGGGGGAATGTGAAGAAGAATGGCCTCTTTCTTCTTGTCCTCCACATTCCCCTTCACTGTCTGGGGCTTGTTGCTGTTGCTGCTACTGCCTCAGAACAAGCACTGCAACTAGGACCAGTAGTATTGCTGCAGCTTGCAAGTGGAATCTTTCCTAGTCCCAGATCACTTGTTGACCCCATTCCCACTGTGACCATGGTGGTCTGTGGTACAATAGCCTGCTCCTCAGCATCCCGCTGCTCTTGCAACCCAGCAGCAGCAGGAATTACAGCTGTTACAAATTCCTCAAATTCCAGATGCTCACTGCTGGTTGGAGGAGGTGACAAGAAATGTCACAGTTGCCATTGCTTGTTGATGTGAAGAAGGCAGACTGGCAGCAATAGCAGCAGGCACAGGCAGCTGATCTGTGATCCTGGTGGTGGTGGTGGTGGTATTATTGTGGTGGTGACAATTCTGCCTTCTTCAGGATCATGTTCCACATGGACAATGCCATGGGGGGAAGGGGACTCCCAGGGTCAGGGGAATGGAGTGGGCTCCATCGATCGCTAGTCTGGATGCTCTCAATTGCTTTCCCTACCACTCCCCTAACAATAGTCCCAACAGCTGCTTCTCCATCACTGTTACTACTACTACTAACACCAATCATACCAATTTAATCCGCTGAGTCTTCCTCCTTACAGTCACTATTAATATGATGATTGCCCTCCCCCACACTTCTAACTCTAACAAGCTACTGGACCTTTTTAGTAGTAATACTAGCAGTGGCCGGACTGCTTGCGGGTGGCAAATGTGACTTAAGGTCCCCTGCTGTCACACTTGGCATCATCTTCTCCTTCATCCCTCCTGAGTATTACAAGACACACTGGCAGCAAGCACAGCACTGGTGGCAGCAGGTTCAGCACTGATAGCAGGCACAGCACTGGTGGTAGCAGGGGAAGTACTGGCAGCAGGCACAGCACTGGTGGCAGCAGAGGCAGCACATCTGACAGCAGGCACAGCACTGGTGACAGCAGAGGCAGTACTGGCAGCAGGAACAGCACTGGTGGCACTGGCAGCAGGGGCAGCACATCTGACAGCAGACACAGCACATCTTACAATAGGTGTAGCATGTCTGGCAGCAGGTGCAGCACCTCTGGCAGCAGGCACAGGCAGCTGACCTGTCCAGCTCTCACTACTACCCTTTTCTTCCTCTCTTGACATTAATTTCCCCAAGAACCCTAGGGGTGATTTAGGGGGACTGGCCAGCATTGCTTCTGTAGTGCTCACTTCCTCCTCAGACTCAGACTCAGTGGACACATAACGGTCCTTCCAGTTCCTTCTTTTATTACTTTTAAACCTGCTCATAGCGATAGCAGTCACTATGAGCCTCTCCTGCCACAATTTTTCTAAAAGATCACAGCAGAACAGCACAGCATGTCTACCTTGCTCTGTAGCCGCTTCTGTTGTGTTTCACTTCTTGGAATACATCATGTTTTTATAACAAAAAGGCAAAAAACACGCAACTCAATGGGCGGAAACTTTCTAGCCAATGGGTGAAAAATTAGAAGATTTTAATCACTATTTTTAAATCAGATTTTCCTGCGAAAAAGTGGACAACAATGTGGTTTTTGCTGATTTTTTTGTGGGAACACGGCGGGACCTTTCACCTACCTCTAGTTGCTAGGATACCAAAAGGGAAAATCTCACCATTGTATGCACCAAGCTTGCAATTAAACCCAGACCTTTAAGCATGAGACCTGGGACTTTAGGCCCCTAAAGCAGTACCTAACAGTGCCCCTGGTATTGGACCAATATTACCACACACCCTTAATGAATCTAGGCAGAGCCTACACACTGGGGCATTTATAATTGCACAATGAGTGTATTTTGGGCTTGAAATGAACTAATGTGTTCAGGTAAATAGTATAAAGTACCACACTGTACCACTGGAAATATTGGCTTGATAAAGTTCTGTGAGTGAATAAAACATCTCCATTTTTGATCAGCAGATTATGGTACATTAAACACTTAATTGACTTATAATCACTTTTTGAGTGCTTTGATCGTTGTCATCAGTGTTACTGGTGAAGCTCCATTCTACACACACTAATTAATGAGGGAAGTAGTTTACACACTTAACTTTACATTGTGTCATCAAAACATATAGATTAATTAAAAGCAAACTATTTATTTTACAGAAAAATGGTTAGTACGTATGGGCAAATGTTAATTATCTGTAAAACAACCTAAGGTTGTCTTAGAATGACAGGAGAACTAACGCATCCACTAATAACTCCCCACTTACCTTACAATGGCCAGAAAATCCCGATAGCCCCTACAAGTTTTGCTACTTGACATTCTTAAGGAGAGAAGGGGAGTTATGCACTAAGGCGTGATAATGAGGTGATAACACAGAGATAACTTCTCCAGTGATACCAATTCTCCAGTTCCTATGTTAATATATAGAGCCATTACACTAAAATGTCTCCAGCTTTGGAGATCTTAGTGCATAGGCTCCACAGAATAACATAGGAACTGGAGAAGTGATATCACTGGAGAAGTTATCTCTGCTTTATCATGTCTTTATTAGTGTTGAGCGAGCGTGCTCGGCCGATGCTCGGATCGGCTCGAGCTTCGCTCTGCTCGGCACATGGCGGTACTCGTCGAGTACTGCCATGTGCTCGCCCGCCATGTTCGGGTGGCGGGGATCTGTGCCGGAAGAGGCACAGATCTGAAGACGCTCCGCTGGACCACCAGGGACTGGAGGTACGGGGGCATTGCGGAGATGAAGGGGGCATTGCGGAGATGAAGGGGGACATTGTGGAAGAGGGGCATAGACTCTATGCCCCTCTTCCACAATGTCCCCCTTCATCTCCGCTATGCCCCTCTTCCACAATGTCCCCCTTCATCTCCGCTATGCCCCTCTTCCACAATGTCCCCCTTCATCTCCTCTAGGAGATGAAGGGGGACATTGTGGAAGAGGGGCATAGCGGAGATGAAGGGGGACATTGTGGAAGAGGGGCATAGCGGAGATGAAGGGGGACATTGTGGAAGAGGGGCATAGCGGAGATGAAGGGGGACATTGCGGAGATGAAGGGGGCATTCAGAGATGAAGGGGGCATAGCGGAGATGAAGGGGGGCATTGACCAGGCACCCTCCCCTCATCAGAGCAGGGGGTGCCTGGTGTAATGCTCGTGTCGCCCCATTCATTTGAATGGGGCTCGGGTGCTCGGCCGAGCACTCGAGCCTCAGGGGGTGCTCGGTCAGAGCACCCGAGCACCCGAGCATCGGGGTGCTCGCTCAACACTAGTCTTTATCACTCTTTAGTGCATAACCCCCATCACCTTCAATAATTTCTGGATTTCATGTCCAAGGCGGCAGAAATTACAAATACTGGCAGCCAATGAAGCAGGCAGAGTGCATGAACCTATTTAACTGTTTAAGGACCAGATGGGTGTCCAAACCATTGTCAAGCAAAGCAATAGACACCCTATGAACTTTAAATGGTCAAGATTAGCATGTGCAGTGAGCACAGTTTAAGGTCCAGTGGTCCTGGTAGCAATTGTCATGTCCAACTTCAAGAGCATTGCATTTAGCACTGATTGGAAGGTATTATCTCTTGAATCAAGAAGCAAGGGAAAAATTGCAGGTGCCACTAGGATTTTTCTGGCTATAGTAAGATGAGTAGTTGTTAGTATTATGAGTTGTTAATTCTCCTTTAAAAGAGCAGTAAACCTTTTCTTTTTTAATAAAAATATATATCTTGCAGATTGTTTCCTGATGAGTAAAATAAGGGTATTCCCACTGCTGATAGATGCATATTTCCAGAATTATTACAGTTTATATCTGTGTTTTTTTATGTCAGCAGTGCCCCTAGTGGTCAAGTTCCAATTGACAGTGGTGGGATTGCACTTGTGTTACTCTGCAGGAAAAGCTCTATAACATACAGGTTTTCATAAAAAAAGTTTACTGCTCCTTTAAGTTGCCATGACCTTTAGTATTAAAATACATTTGATACTGGTACTGTGTCAACCCACTGAATGCTACAGAGCTAGAATCTAAGGGGTTAAGGGGGTTTGATTGTCAATTTTTCATGGGCATTTAATATTGGACTGAAGTGTTCATTGTGCATTAGATGGAGCTATTTCCTTTCATTTTGAATTTACAGCTGTTTAAGACAAGAAAAATAAATCTCCTTCATAATATGGCACTTTACAAGCAATATTATTATAACAAAAGGGACTCAGTAATTTAGCACTCATTTAAGATTACATCTCTGAGCACTCACATCTCGTGACACATCAGAGATGCATTTAGAAATGTAAGACATGTAAGCCTCACTAAAGCTTAATTTGTCCCAAAAAAGGATAATTGCAGCTTTTCAGAAATAAAATAATGTTAAACTAAATAAGTTTACCTTCTTTTAGGCATATTTTCAGTTTACCCTCTCGGTTGCTAGAGATTTCTCCAACATGTTGCTTAAGCATGTCCTTGCAAAATATCCAGCATCTCACAGGTTAAAAAGCACAAAATAAAAGCAGTTATATCACCTACACCATAGGAAATAAATAATAATTACCAATATTCCTGTTGCTTTAACAGAAGCTTTTTACCCCTTGAATGCTAGAGAGGCATACATGGGAACTCTCCAGATCTTCCCCGGAGACTGGTTTTCAGATTGAATTTTCAGTTCTCCGGGAACGGAGGCTGAATCTCCGGTACTGGTGAGTGTCTTCTCCTTCCCACCCTGTTCCTCCCACTTCCCACCCACTTCTCCTCCTTCCTACCTTATTCTGCCCACTTTATGACAAAAATATGCTTAAGCCGCAACCACCCGATTAAGCCCCTCTCTTAATGACACATATTGAGTCATTGACATCCTCTTGTCGGCAGCACAGGACCCTCTCTGTCGGCTCAAGATGAGCAAACTCCCAGGTATATAGAGATGTCTTGGATACCTTGCTTTGAATTGCGTTGGAGACCTCTCTTGCATTCAAGAAGTTAAAAATTGGTACTTTTTTTGTCCACTATGGTTGAGTTGGTTTGCCTCAGAACTGCTTGAGTTGGTTTGCCTCAGAACTGCTTCTCTTCTTTTGTGTATGAATCTCAGTCACATTGTTTCTGTTAGAAAAAACTGTTTTTGCTCAGTGAAACCATGCATAAGAACTGAAACAAAGTACAGTAGAGACAACAACTTAGTTGATATAAATGAGAATATTAACTCTTCATGACTACAAAATACACTCTACATACCACATCTCCTAGGTGCAGTCCATTTAACACTTTGAGTGCCAGAGGGGTATTTATAGGGGTTAGACTTGTGTTAGGTCCAAACCCTGAGAGAACCTTGATTTATAGGACTTACACTTATTTGGCACATGAGGAAGCAATGATTTGTAGGACTTAGACCCTGAGGAAATATTGATTTGTATGACTTAAGCTTGTTAGAGGCACAAGCCCTGGGGAATCAGTGATTATTTTTTGGACTCAGGATTGTTAGAGGCACAGGCCCTGAGGAATCGGTAATGTTGTTTTGGACTCAGCATTGTTAGAGTCACAAGCCCTGAGGAATCAGTAATAATTTTTTGCACTCAGGATTGTTAGAGGCACAAACCCTGAGGAATCAGTTATTTTTTTTTTTAACTCAGGATTGCTAGAGGCACATGCCTTGAGGAATCAAACATTTTTTGGACTCAAGTTTGTTAGAGGCACGAGCCCTGAGGAATCAATGATTTTTTGGGACTTAGGTTTGTTAGAACAATGAGCCCTGAGGAATCAGATATTTCTTTTACTCAGGACTGTTAGAGGCACAAGCCCTGAGGAAACAGTGATTTATAGGACTTCTGGTTTATATTAAGAACAAGCCCTGAGGAAAAAAAATGCCCTTCTGGCCGAGTGCTAGCAGTTCATGTTATGGTGGCCACTGGCCATTGGCAAAAACCATGGTGTAATTGCGGAATTTGCGACTGCTGTTCTCTCTGCTGCTGAGTTGTTTAAGAAGCAGGATGATTAGGCAGCCCAAGGGAATGGGATCAACAACAGCAGTGATATGGGTGATGATCATCATGGTTCCACTTGCCACTAGCTCCAGTGATGTGCCTGAGACAGTAGCAGCACCACAACTAGCTCCCACCACTGAAGGTATTTATGGAGAAAAGATGTTGGCCAATAATGCTTCTCCTCCAGCCCCTCCTCCAAAATCATGGGTGTATTGGAAAACAAATTTTTCCCTTGACAGCAGGAAGGAACTGTACCTTTCATCAGCAACTTCATGTGCACAGTGTGTGTAGGAAATATGGGAAGGAATGGGAACAATGGACACATCTATACTCACATCAAATACAAATGAAAGCAAACACCTTGATGCTTAGGCCAGCAATGTGAAATTATCCCCCAGAATCCAAGTACTGCTGCTGTCACTATGCACCTTGTCCGCTCCGCATTCATCATGTGACAACTTGCAGTCTTAACAATAATAATGGTCAATCCTCCCTGCCACCAGCTTAATGTATTCTGCAGGATGGAATGTTCTCGGATGCTGTTTGATTCCATGTCTGAAATTAGTTTCTACCACATTGCCATGTGTGGTCTGTGCAATGGTTGGACAGGAACTGCCACATCCTCGCATCTACAGGATTACTATCAGCTGGTGGGGGAGGTAATGATGACAGAGGTGGATCATCAGAAGATGTTGCTATGTCATTCCAGTCCAGATACTAGAGCAAGAAGGTAATGGCAAGCCAGTTGTTTTGCTGTCCATCGAACTTTCAGGCTCTGGCTGGGTTTCTTTATTCTTCCTCCTTTTTGATGTCTACCTCACCTCTTGGTGGCCTTAGGGAGAGACAGGGGGTATAGCAACAGCAGCTCCCAATTTCCTTTGTGGGGTTTTGACTTTAACATGCTTCACATAAACGTCATGGTGTCTGTATTTCATGTGTGCTGTCAGGGCAGTGGTGGGAAAGTAGGTTCCCTCCTTTCTCCTTTTCACTGATTTATCACAGTGCACAGTTCCATCGCTTATGATGGCACTGTGCTTGCCCCAAAAGAAAAATAGTCCCACATCCATGACCTCAGTAGAGGAAGGGAAAGGTGGAGAAGAATTGCCTCTTTCTTCTTCTACACAATCTCGTTCACAGGCTGGGGAAGAGGATGCTGCTGCTGCCTCAGAATCAGCACTAGAACTAGGACGAGGACTATTGATGGCAAGTGGAACCTGTCCTAGTCCCGCATCAAAACTACTGCTGGAACCCATTCCCATAGTTGCCATGGTGGTCTGTGGCACACTAACCTGCACCTCATTAGCCTGCTGCCCTAGCAACTCAACAGGAGCAGCAGGAATTACAACAGCAGCAAACTCTGCAAACTCACTGTTGGTAGTGGTGGTGATACCAATCCCCATGTGCACATCTATCTCCCATTCCTTCTTGCTTTCAGCTAAAAAGACCATTAATGTCTCATCCTTCCCAACTGCTCCACCATCATCCTCATCACCACCTGTCATGGTACACTTAGGGTAAAGAATCACATATCACAGGTACAGGTGAATTTAACCAGTTTATTAAGATCAATATACAGGAGCAAAACACTTCCCCAACCTTCCCAGGAACAGGAGTGAGGACAGTGCACAGTCCACTACCCAGGAGCTGACACTGAGCTACAACCTGCGACCGCGGATCGCCAAGGCAGCAAAAGCAGTAGAATCTCGCCTATGATTCTACAGAGTGAGTGTGCAGAAACCTAGAGAGATAGGGATAAGGCAACAGGAGGTATAGCTAGTCAAGGATGCACGAAGCGAGACTGCTAGAGCAATACCTGAGGTGAGACTAACCCTGAGCTACCGAGTGAAAAGCAGCCGCAACAATACCAGGGAGGTAAAGTTTGCTCGCAGGCTGTATGGAGCAAGAGCCAGCAAAAGCCAGATGAGACAGAGTGGAGAATCAGACAGTACTGGGGTCAAGCACTGGGCAGGTAGTCAGACAGAGCCATGGGTCAAAACCAGATTAGGTAGCCAGCCAGAGCCACAGAACTCACGGAGCGGGTAGTCAGCCATAATCAGAGTCAGACCGGAATGGTATCACGGTGCCCATGATCTTCTTATGTCACTCCTTGCTGTGGTGCGCTCCCATTGGCTGAGCTTGTCTGGCCTGCCCATTATGGCCTTTTTATACCTGGCCTTGGCACCTGTCAGGTGCCCTTTCGTGGTGTTTCTGAGCCAGTGTTGCTGTTGCTGTGTTCCAGTGTTCCTGCTTCCTGTGTACCGACTTGGCCTGTATGACTACGCTCCTTGTCTCCTGCTCCGTGTTCTGATCCGGCCTGGCTGACATTCCTGCTTCGTGACCTGACCCGGCTTGTCTGAGTATCCTGTTCCGTGATTGACCCGGCCTGGCTGACTTCCTGCTCCGTGACCTGAACCAGCTCTTTAATGACCCTGCCTCTGTTCCTTGTGCAGTACGTTAACCATTGCAGAGCCGTGTCTCTGCTCACTGTGCCTCCTCTACATTTGCAGAGCGGTTATCTCCGTTCACCGAGCCTCCATTAACACTTGCAGAGCCGTTAGCCTGAGTCTTCCGCTACACTTGCTGAGCCTAGGTGATCTTGCAGCGCCTATGTAGGTGGCTGTGGCTCTTTCTGTTTGCATTGCAGTGTAGTCGATCTCCGTTACCGTGCCCGCGGGAGGCGCCATTGGCTCTAGCTCTTGCAGTGTTATTATTCTCCGTTACTACGCCCGTGGGGGCTATTGGCTCTAGCTCTTGCAGTGAATTGTCTCCGTTACTACACCCAAGGGGGCTATTGGCTCTAGCTCTTGCAGTGTTCTTAGTCTCCATTACTGCGCCCATGGGGGCTATTGGCTCTAGCTCTTGCAGTGATTTGTCTCTGTTACTACGCCCAAGGGGGCTATTGGCTCTAGCTCTTGCAGTGTTCTTAGTCTCCATTACTACGCCCGTGGGGGCTATTAGCTCTAGCTCTTCTTCACTAGCAGAGTATTTGGTCTCAGTTCCTGTTCAGCATAATCAGTAGTCTCTGTTCTATAAGACTGCAGGTGTTGTCTCATCTAGCACCACTTACTGCTCCTTTACCACCTTATGGGAGTGTCAGTCACACCACAACAGAGACTGATTGATTTACATGTAATTTAACCATTGTATACCCTTAAGTTTCTATGCCTGTCCTGTGACAGTATATGTATATTTATTTCCTCTGAATACTGGGCCTGAGAAGGCATTTACATGCCACTGTTCTTTCAATTTACCTGTGTTGCCTATAGAGGGCGGTGTTTCTTGTTTTATTAATAAAACTGTGTTTTATTCTAACCTGCTGGTCTGAGTGTCTTACAAAACCATTAAAAACTGCCCTAATTTTGCTATGTAAATTGTTTGAAAATCCCATAGCACCCGCTTTATCTCTCTAGCTGCTTGTGTGCACTTAAGTAAAGGGGCAGGAAGTTTGTAGCTACAGCAAAAACATTTTGGTAATAGGTGAAAAAAGCAAAAATGTTAAGGTGTCTGTTTAAGGTGGATTTTCATGAGAAAAAGCAGGCAACCATGTTGTTTTCGCAGGAACACAACAGGAGCTTTCACCCAGCCCGAGTGTTAATGTTCCTCTGAAGTCAGGATCTCAATGAAATACAAGTTTGACCTGTAATACCTTTTGAATGAAACATTCAGCAACTGTGGGGGTACCCTCATTTAATTCAGCTGGAAATGCCATTCAAAATATATATTTTTCATGAGTGTTTGCTGTTTCCTTAATAAATAATTGAATTAATGCTATTTATGAGATTATGTCTTTTGTATACTTTGTCTATAAAAAAATAATTTTTATACAGATCACGGTACATTCCAACACAGCAAGCACTACTTGTAAAGCTTTCTTTGGATTCATTTGATATTATATGACATTAACTTCTTGAGTGCCACACAGGTATTTTACAGAATGAATGTGAGGTAACTCCACATTAAAATCAACATTATTTTGAGATACACAGATCTTAGTCAATTTAGAGGGATTTCTGACTAACTTTGAGAAGGATATTTAGAAACTACATATATATGAAATTCATGGATGCCTGAGAAAATGTCAACAGATTCAAAGGAATAGAACAGCCAAAGAGGTTAACCCCTTAAGGACTGGCTGAGCACGCACACGGCAGTCACTTAAGGACCACAGAGCATTTTTTTTGTTTCCGGTTCCAGACTCCCCAAACGGCGTGCAGCCGCGGGGGGGGGGCGAAATTCCATGACGGTCATAGTACGTCATGGGTTGTTAAGTCAGATCTACCCATGACGTACTATGACCATCAAGGGTCGTTAAGGGGTTAAAAGAATTGAGATGAAATGAAATGAATGAGATACCCCTAGCACCCAAAGTGTTGAAAATGTACTAAACCATTCATGAGTTCTAATTGAAAATATGTTATGATATATAAAGACATGTGCTTATTAAAATACCATCCAAAACATAATAGTTGAGTTAGCAAAAGAAATATTTATTTTTCTTTTATTTTAGTTTTCTGTTGAAGTCTGGAAAAAATGAATTTCTATTTGCTGATTTATTTTATTAGCATTGAAGCAGTAACCTTTTTTATTATGATTGAAGTTAATCACTAGAGATCTTTACCATTGGCAATTCCAAGAAAAATAACCTCTGGGAACCATCATTGTCAGACTCCTCTACAGCCACCTTTCAGATGTACTCATTGCACTATTTATATGTGTACATGTCTTTCTGTTATGAAATGTGGTTGGCAATACTTGGGTTATGGCCAAATAAATAAAACTAATCTTTCTACTTCTCCATCTCTACTGCTGTATGATACTGTGGTATTACTTTGCTTGCCTAAGAATTTTTCTGGTATGTGATACTATTAATCACACTGGTTGTGATAGGGAAATTCAAATGAATCTATGAATGCCATAGAAGCCTGCAACCTATCCATGCCACCTCCTATTAAATAATAACCCTTCCTCATGTGGAATTAGGGAGTTTATTAATGGATAACATGTCTGTTAAGAGTTCAACACAGCTTTGATTTTTATCGTGCCAGTTTTCCAAACTACTTAAAAAACATCCATAGATTATAGGGCAGTGCAGACTGTGACAATAAGAATGCTGTCCTTGAAAGGCCAATAGGGAAAAAGCATCAGGGACACCCAATAGATTAAGTCGAGGGAGCTATTACATTGACTAAAAGTGGTCAGGCCCTTGAGGTAAATAAAAGGGTTAATCTTGGTTAAGAAATTAAGCTATGGAATATGTATTAATGAGCAGGTGGATAGGAAAGGGAAAAATATTGCCTTTAGATACCATAACAGATGTGCAGAGGAATTATAATTAGTGCACAAATACCAAGTGCAACAAGGATTAATGGGACCAATCTCTGAATTAAAAGCACAAAAAGAAAATAAAACTGAGCTATTTCCTTTTCACTGCTATAGTAAACCCAGGGCCGGATTTACATCTCAGGAGGCTGTAGGCACAGAAATCTAATGTGCCCCCCCCCATTGGCCATCTCCACTGGACACCTCCACAATGCTCCTAATGTCCACATTGCCCCCATCATCTCTTTATTGCCCTCACATTGCCCCAACAGCTCCAACTTGCCCCCATCAGCTCCACATTTCCCCCACCATCTCCATATTTTCCTCACATTGCCCCCCATCAGCTCCATGCTACCTCACATTGCCCTCCATCAGCTCCACATTGCCCCCACCATCTCCAAATTGACCCCCCTATCAGCTCCATGCTACCCTCACATTGCCCTCCATCAGCTCCACATTGCCCCCACCATCTCCAAATTGCCCCCCATCAGCTCCAAATTGCCCCCCATCAGCTCCCTGTTGCCTCCCCATCAGCTACAACTTGCCCCCCATCAGCTCCATGCTACCCTCACATTGCCCTCTATTAGCTCCACATTGCCCCCACCATCTCCAAATTGCCCCCACCATCTCCATGTTGCCTCCCCATCAGCTCCAACTTGCCCCCCATCAGCTCCAAATTGCCCTCACAATGCCCCCCTTCGGGTCCAACTTGCCCCCACTATCTCCATGTTGACCTCACATTTCCTGCCTCCCTCCCATTGTCCGTTTCCTACCTCCCTGGCAGGAGATCTGTTGTCTGTGCCTCCTTTGGTACAGTCAGTCCTGTGGTTGCTGAAGCTCCCGCGCGGTCTCCTATTCAGGAATGCAGAGCGCTGGGAGATGATGTCATCTCCCAGCGCTCTGCATTCCTACAGAGCCAACGAGGGAGCTTCAGCAACCACAGGGCTGGCTGTACCAAAGGAGGCACAGACAACAGATCTCCTGCCAGGGAGGTAGGAAACGGACAGACCTCCTGCCAGGGAGGTGCAATGCGAGGGAGTGGGCGCCGGTGCAGCCAGCGCGGTGGCCATTTTTTTTTTTAATCTTTTCAAAGAATTAAAAAAAAAAAAAGTATCCCATTGGCAGGCGCCCCTCAGTGGTGTGCGCCTATAGGAAGGTGCCTACTTTGCCTTATGGCAAATCCAGCCCTGAGTAAACCTATGTATAAATTGGTTTTATTGTTCAAAATACATGTTTTTTTTCCATGCCAAGGCACTCACATTTTTGATAAATCCGACTGAAGTCCGACACCTAATACATTTTTCTATGTAATATAAATTACAAGCTGCCTTTTAATAAAGAGGACTACAGCTACAGCTTCCATTCACTTAACATCAGGGCAGTGGTTCTCAAATTGTTCCATGGAATCCCAGGGTTCCCTGAAGTAGTACAGCTGGTTCCACTAACAAATGTACGTGAGGGTAGACAAGAGGAAAAAGCTAGAGTGGCCATTAATGTATGTTTCAATAGGTTAACAGTGGTCTTGTGAGGCCGACTTACTCAACTACAGTTCACAAGTGTCCCTAACAAAGCAGGATTTAAATTGGACCAGTCACTTTGATTTTAGTTTGTATATCTAAAAACTTAATTTAAAAACTTTGTGTCATGATAGTCAAAACACCAGCAAATGTACAGTAAAGGAGATATTTATACTTGGTACTTTATGCTAATGACAGTTTCAGTATAGTTTCATATGCTAATTAAGCTTTTCATTGTGGTTCCATATGCTAATTAGGATTTTTAATGGTGCTTCATATATTAGTTTTTTTGCTGCACTGAGACTTTCAATTTTCCTGGAAATAAAAGTGTGAATGTCTTCTAAACTATACATCTGCTGGACATGATACATAGCTACTTTTGAGGTGAAAGAGGAAGTATCTTTACGCAAGTAACTGAGTAATCTTTGACTGAGTAAAATATACCTTTATAGTCATATGTATATTGGAAATAGGGGTCATTTTTGAGAATAACATATTCAGTTATGTCATTGTCCATTTTATTGTTACTTTAGTTTTAAAAGAAAGCTACCACAGAAATCTCAGGAGTCTTGCTTCGAGAACTTTATTTTAGGTAATTGTGTGCCTCCTGATCAAAAACAGCAGTCTGGTGATGTTGAAGAGTACATATTTTCCCTATGAAGCTTCAGTGACTCTCACATTCAGCTGATTTGTATGAGAAATATACTGGGAATTTTATTCTATACATCCGTTTAGTAAGATACAGCCTCTAGGGATTTATTTAGCCAAGTGGTAAAGAAATGAATCATAAACAAATCAAATGAAGGTATATTACAAGAGTCAAATATAAATATAATTTTATGCAAACTGACATATTAAGTAACAATAAACTTACTACACTGTTTAAGTCTGAGATCAGTGGAACATAATATCATAAAAATATAGTATTTTATCTGCAAAGTAAATCTTTCAACCCAAAAATATGGAAGCAGAGAGAATGATTAAGAAAATCATCAATACATGCACAAGAAATGACATCACGAATGAACATGACCAGATCTTCCATGCACGGTTCCCAATTTGTCATTACTGTGATTCAAAATACAAAATTACATTCTTAATTGTCTATGCATATTATTTCTAATCTACTGTTGCAAAACATTTTTTCATTAAAAAGTTCACTGTGTTGTTCATGACAGTGAAATTGATTTCATTTATTTTAATCCAATGTAAAAAAACTGAAACTTATTTTTTAAAAGAAAAATCAATGTATTAGTTTTCTGTCTCAATACATGAAAGGAAATGAGGCGTTGTTTTAGTACTATATTGAAATTCCTGATTAACGTCCAAAGAGTTGACTCTTTAAAAATTAAAACCATAACACGGCTGGCTAAGCTCATTCAGTAGAGCATAATGTTACAGTTGGAGACACTTAACACAGCAATTAGGATATGCAGTATAACATGGGACCAAGACAAACAGGAAAGTGTGCTTTGATCCTGGTTGTGTCTGATCTATACTTATTAAATCATCATGTTCCCACTGTTGATTGGTGGGTATACACCAGACACACATGATTATTAACAAGTAGAAGTTGTAATTTTATAATTAAACATATGTTAAAAATGCTGTAGCCAATGCCATGCCCTTCTGTGCTGCCTTTTGACAAATGAAGCAGCAGTCTTATTGGCATGATATATTCGTTACAATTCCACAATGACCATTTAATGCATCAGGCAATCACTAGCTAATGGAATACTAAATAATATACATATGGTACATATATATATTCTGGTGTATATACAAGTTATCAACCTGTTGTGGTGAAGGAGTGTACCCAAGGGTAGAATTCCATCTAAGGTGCTCATAGATTACTTTTCATTAACTCCACTGAAAAGCACATATCCACTCTTCACATCTCCCCTCCCCATCCCCATCTATTTTTGACTTGCATAGAAAACATTATTATTCAATAAAATATAGACACTAAACTCTCTTAAGTCCTTGAATGATAGAATAGGACAGAAAAGGAGTATATGATCTGGTTAATGAACTAGCCAATACACATAACATATAATGTGACTTGTAGCACCTCTGAGAGGCCACAGTGCCTTAGAACAAAACACTTTATTTTGTTCATTCTCAGTGAGTGATCATCACAATCTTTCTTTGTATCCCAGCTGCACCACACCGATGAGGCCCAAATAGGCTGAAAAGTAAATCTGTGGTTATGCTGATTCTCATTCGCAGAAAGGATTTGCCTGACATTTCAGAGCTGGACTGTCTGTAGGTGGGAGAGTCCTATATGGACATTGAGATTTACTTTCTGCAATGGTACATAGGTGCGAAAAATGTGACTTGTAGCATCTCTGAGAGGCCACCGTGCCTTAGAACAAAACACTTTATTTGGTTCGTTCTCAGTGAGTGCTCATCACAATATTTCTTTTATGTATCCCTAAGTTAGAAGGGTATCCCAGGCGTGGACCCTTGCTCTCCATGTGCCTCGAGGGAATCAGCTGCACCACACCGACGAGACCCACATAGGCCAAAATGAAGATCTGTGGTTGTGCTGATTCTCTCGTGCAGATGTTTACCTGACATTTCAGAGCTGGACTGTCTGTGGGTGGGAAATTTACTCTCTGCAATGGCAGTTGGGAATGAAAAACGTGACCTGTAGCAGCTCTGAGAGGACACATTGTCTTAGAACGAAACACTTTTTCTCTGTCGTCAACAATTTTTGAAAAGAAGTGCAGGGTGGAGCCTCCCTTCTCTCCTTAGCTGGTCACCAGCCAATCCCCATCCAGTTAGATTTGTTTCTTGAACAGGAGAGGCAAGAGAACAGTTCTGCTTAGTTTTTAGTTATATTTATTGTTTTCTGTTAGATATGGGACATCTCCCATTAGATAGTTACCAGGTGCTGTTGTGGACCTTCGAGTCCTGAGAGGAAAATCTTGTGTGCTATGTTTTTTCCCTAGGAGAATCTCACTGAGGCTTCTTCTTTAGCAATTGTAGTCTGAAGACAGAAGACCTGCAAAAAAGAGGTGAGCAACCCTTTGAGTGCTAAGGTCCACTTGTCCCACGCTTCCCCTCTGCACCGGGGTCTCCTTTGGAGTTCCTACTGCATACCCCTGCACTTATTGGGTTTACATGTTTACATTGGGTTTCTGGAGCACTTGGGTTTCTGTGGTAAATTAACCCCTTGTTTGCCATTTTGAGCTCTTTTGAGGTATTATTACACTTTTCCCCTTGGGTTTAGTGTTTTTTATATAAATCTGGTGAATTTTATGTGTTTTCCAACTTTTGGAATCACTTTAATTAAACTTCATTATTTGAGTTCTGCACCTTTAAGGCACACTTTACCGCATAGACACTATGCTCCATTCACCTCTATGGGACTTTACTCTTTGGGACATATCTCTGCAACCGTTCCACTTAGCAACTTCAGAGACGGCTCATTCTGTTTGTCTATCCTTGTCCTGTCATCCGGTTTATGTTCTGAGTGTTTTGGGGGACTCAGGGGGCTTTAGGAACTGCTTTTAGTGTTCTGGAAGGGAACTACATTTCCCATGAGTGCCCGCTTCATGGGCTATTTTCTGATTGGCAACTCAGCGAACATCATTCTCTAGCTTTCCCTTCAGGAGTATCATATGCAGGGCTTGAACTCTTCCTCTCTCTTCAGCAGATTAACCCTTTGCTTGCCAGTTAAGTGCATTTCCACTATTTCTGGGGTGAAAATGTAATCTTACACACAGTGTTTGGGGTTTACCTCATACCATCAGATGTTTAATACCCTGATAGGATGTCAGACCTGTTTGGACTTGGGGCTATACCTAAGACTAAGGATACTGGGGTGTCTGCGACCCCCAGTGCGCATTGCTCCTCATGTCAATCAGGGCTTCCTAGAGAATACTCAGGTCATTTGTGCCCTTCATGCGCTGCTGCCCATGCCTCTCCACCAGGGACCTCCAGCCATGTACTAGAACCACTGTGAATGCAAGAGTTTAAGGCTACTACTAAAGAGTTAAAGTTTACTTTTCAGCTCCTTCCAGTACAATTACAGGGGGTTTCCAGTCTTGGAAGCCCCCTACTTCTTTCAGGTCATCGCTGCCCAAACCACAGGGTGTACCTTATATGTCAGACTCCTCTGAGGAGGCATAGTTGCTGGACTCAGATGAGGGTGAATGTTCTGAGGAAGCTTCCTCCCAATTCTTTGGGGACCCATTTGAAGCTGACCCTGAACCCTCAGCTGAATGCTTGATCAGGGTAGTCCTCAATACACTGAACATTCCCCCTGTTTCTGAAACACTTAAGGACCCTTCTGATGTATTTCAGATGCCTAAGAATGACAGTACCTTTTTTCCACCTAATCCCATTCTTGACCAACTTGTTTTAGATGAGTGGAAAACCCCTGAGATCTACTTTGTCCAGGAAATTTGCTAAGTTGTACTCCTTCTCAGAAGTGGCACTATCTCAGTGGGCTCCCTAAGGTGGATGCCGCAATTTCCAGGCTTTCTAAGTCCACGGCTCTGCCAGTGGCGGACGCTTCTTTCCTTAAGGACTGGACTCATAGAAAGCTTGAGGCCTTTCTAAAAGCCATCTTTGCTACTTCAGGTGCATCCCTGAATCCTTCCTTTGCTGCTGCTTGGGTGAACAGGGCCATTGCTGTCTGGACTGAACAGTTTACTATTGCTGTGCGTCAGGGTGCTCCTACAGTCGACTTGCTGCAGCTTTTAGCCAATATTTCTGAAGCTCAGCATTATGTGTCTGCAGCTATCTTTGATGCTATTCGCTTGATTGCTTGGGTTTTAACTATATCTATGCCTGCCAGGCATGCTCTCTGGCTTAAGATCTGGTCTGCGGATACCATGTCTATGAAATCCTTACTTTCATTACCATTTTTGGGAACTTCCTTATTTGGGCCGGAGGTGAAGAGCCTCATTTCTGAGGCTACTGGGGGCAAGAGCACTCTTTTACCCTTGATTACCAAGAAGAAACCTCAGATCAGACGGCATTGCCTTTTTCGTTCCTTTCAGACTGAGGTACGTGCCACGACCCAGATGGTACCCCAGGCTCCGCATTCTTCCTCCAAGCCCAAACAGCAGTGGAGGCCCAAGCAGTCCCCCACCAAACTCAAGTCTACCCAACCTTCTTCGACATGACACACCAAACCCCGGACCCAACACGCCAGTGGGTGGCCGATTGCGTCATTTTCTCAGTGTCTGGACAGACACCATGGAGGATCCGTCGGTTTTACAGGTATTTTCAGAGGGGTACAGGATTCCTTTCACCTCTCTTCCTCTGTTCAGGTTCTTCCCTTCTCACACTCCTCAATGGCTCCATCTAGACCCTTTTGGACAGGGAAGTTCTGGAACCGGTTCCCGAACTGGAACTGTGTTCAACATTCTATTGCAACCTGTTTGTAGTTTCCAAGAATGATGGCGGCTGACATCCGATATTGGATCTCAAGGATCTCGATTCATTTATAGTCAAAACTCATTATCACCAGGAGTCTCTGAGGACGGTGATCGCGGCCATGTGTCCTGGGGAATTTCTTGGTTCTCTCGAACTTAAGGATGCCTATCTGCACATAGCCATCCATCCGGAGAGCCAACAGTACCTCAGGTTTGCTTGTGACCAAGGGCACATTCAGTTTTCAGCTCCTCCCTTTGGTCTGACTACACTCGTATCCTGGGGGTGCTGGTTTCACTCATACACAGAGACAGCATCAGAGTTACTCCATACATGGACGACTTGCTCTTGAAGGCCCTCCTCTTCAGAACTCCTTCAGCATCAGGTCCAGGGCTGTATACACACTCTCACTCATCAAGAGTGGATCCTGAACATGGACAAATCAGACGTCACTCCATCTCAGAGACTGGTCTTTCTGGGTCTTCTGTTCGACACCCTGAAGGGCATGGTATTTCTCACGGATGATGTGGTACACCAGATCACACACAAGGTATCTGCAGTCCTGGACGCCGATCCAATTCCTGCCAAGAAGTTGACATCCCTAGTGGGGAAGTTGATTTCCGCCATAGAGGCGGTACCATTTGAAATGGCTCACACCAAAGAACTTCAGAGGATTGTGATCCAGGTCTGCAAGTGCAACCCGGATCTTCTGAAGAAGCTGGTGTCTCTACCCCTTCATGTAGAGCTGAGTCTGTCTTGGTGGCTAGACCTCTCCAATCTCATGAAGGGAAGGCCCTTCCTGAAACCTTTCTGGACCAAGGTGATGACGGATGCCAGCTTATCTGGCTGGGGAGTGATCCTGGGTCACTTGAACTACCAGGGTCGGTGGTCAAAGGATGAATCTCTCCTTCCCATCAATGTTCTGGAGCTTAGAGCAATATTTCATGCCCTCAGATGCTGGACATCACACCTGGAAGGCTGTCCAGTTCGAGTCCAGGCCAATGACACCACGGCCATGGCGTACATCAACAAGCAAGGCGGAAGAAGAAGTCTTGCAGCTTGGTTGGAGGTCAAGGCCATTTTATCTTGGGCAGAGGAACATGTTCCTGCCATATCCGACGTTCACATTCCTGGAGTAGACAACATTCTGGCCGACTTCTTAAGTCGACACACGATAGACAGCAGACAGTGGAAACTCCACCAGGATGTCTTTGACCTCACTGTTCAGAAATGGGGACTTCCCCGTGTTGACCTGATGGTGACAAGACACAACCGGAAAGTTCCATTGTTTTGCTACCACTGGAGGGGCCCTCTAGCTCTAGCAGTGGACGCCATGTCTCTGGCACTTTCCTCTTGCGTACATCTTTCCTCCCATTCCCCGGCTTCAAAGGGTGTTGAGGAAACTACTCCTGAAGGGCTCACCTGTCATTCTAATTGCTCCGTACTGGCCTCGTCAGGCCTGGTTTCCGGAGCTCCAGGATCTATCTGTGGGGGAGCCTTTTTGTCTTCCACACAGACCAGACCTTCTTCTACAGGGTTATCTGTGGAAGGAGGATGTGGATCATCTGGGTTTGATGGCATGGCGGTTGAATCCACAATATTGAGGAAGAAGGGTTTCTCTTCAGGCGTAGTGGCAATTATGCTTCGTGCTTGGAAGCCTGTTTCTTCTAAAGCGTACCACAGAGTCTGGTCTACTTTTCAGTCTTGGTGTGTGGATAAGGATCTTTCCTCTCAAGACTTTGACCTTCCTACTATTCTGTCCTTTTTACAGGACGGAGTGGACAAGGGACTCAGCCTGAGTTCCTTGAAGGTTTAGACTTCTGTGCTCTGTTTTGTTCCAGAGACATATTGCCATTCTTCCACAGGTCTTCTTTCAGGGAGTTGCTCATGTTCGCCCTGCCTTTAAGAACCCCGCTCCTCCGTGGGATCTTAACTTGGTTCTGGGCATCCTTCAGAGCCCAGAGTCACTGAACTGCACGCTTTGATCTTTAAACCACCCTTTCTGGTGTTTCACAAGGACAAGGCTGTCCTTCGCACTTCCCTGGAATTTCTTTCTAATGTGGTCTCTGAGTTCCACCTCAATTAGGAAATTGTAGTGCCTTCTTTCTGTCCTGACCCTACTTCTGACAAGGAGAGGGATCTCCACTTGTTGGACATGGTGCGCTGCCTTAAGTTCTGTGTGCATCACACTGAGTCTGTTCGTCAGTCTCATGTGCTCTTTGTCATTCCTGACGGTCCCAAGGCCTGTAAACCGGCATCCAATTTTACTATAGCTTCCTGGATTAAGCCTACCATTCATAAGGCCTACAAACTCAGGAAGAAGCCTGTTCCATTTCATATCATGGCTCATTCCACCAGGTCTTTTGGAGCCTCTTGGGCCTATAAGAATCAGGTCTCTGCTGGTCAGTTGTGTAAGGCAGCCACTTGGTCATCTGTGCATACCTTCTCTAAACACTACCGTGTTGATGTCCTGGCATCGGCTGATGCCAGCCTTGTTAGGAAGGTCCTGGAGGCAGCCTTGCCTGTCTAGGACTTTACTCCTTACTTTTCAGTAATCTTTTTCTGTTGATCCTAGTTAGCTCTAGTTCTGTATGCTGTGTTACAGTTCCTGGTGTGTTAAACTCCAGTTTAGTGTCCATTGATACTTTTTCTTATAGGGCTATCCTATGATATGATTAGTTCATGTAAGCTCTGGTGACTTCGGGGACTGGCGCCAGGTCCTTGCCTTCATTCCCACCTCTGGGAAACTCAATGTTAGTACATCCCAAAGTTACCTGTAAGCTATATTTGATGACAGAGAAAAGAGAATTTTAGTCTTACCTGTTAAATCCTTTTCTCTTAGTCCATATAGCTTACAGGTCTCCCACCTTGTCAAGGGACCATGCTTGGTTCTCCTGTGACTGAATGTGGGTGTTCCTTCGGGTTCATGCTCACAGGAGTCTTCTTTTACCTTCTTGCTACCTAGTCAATAGTTAGCGTCTTAAATCTAACTGGTTGCTGATTGGCTGGTGACCAGCTAAAGAGTGAAGGAAGGCTCCACCCTGCACTTCTTTTCAAGAATTGTTCCTGCCTACTTAAAGGGGTGGTCGCCTTCCCAAAGTAAGCTATATGGACTAATAGAAAAGGATTTAACAAGTAAGACTAAAATTCTCTTATTTTGTTTGTTCTCAGTGAGTGCTCAACACACTCTTTCTTTGTATGGCCAGTATACATAACCTGTAAATAAACTGCACAAATTATGAAACAATCTGGACAATATAGCAACATATAAACTGACAAAATCCTGGTCACTATTATAAATATGCCACAATGAAAAATACCACACTGCCAGTCTTGAATCATACTGTGTAATGTATGATTGGAGACTGGGAGTGCAATGTTTTCCTTTTAGGCATTGATGTTCCAGACTGCTGATTCCGGATTCAGCAGCAAACAGCAAAGTCTACTGTGATTGGGTAAATATATTTCCCATACTTTACAATATTAACACCATGGATCTGGCCACACCCATAAATCATCACAAGAAGTGTGACCAGCAAGAGTGAAGTCAGAACTATACATCCCAGGTGATTGTGTTCTATGCCTAATCTGAAATCTGTCCCTGAATGTAACATATAGATCTGGACTGAAGTTGGTTGTATAATATGTAATATTGTTCCATGATGTATTTTTAAGCTTTTGCGGCATCTATTATAGGTTCCCTATCTGTGTAAATACACAACTGTACTTGAAAACAAGAGAGATCTCAATGTATTCTTCCTGGCAAAACATTTTTCTAAAAAAAAAAGCAACAAAAAAAAATCATTATGGAAAAATGTTTGGGACCTACCTAGTATCAAGAGGGTTAATTAATTTAAGTCATGATCTTGACTAATTCATCTGTCAGTTACCCATGAATGTCTTTTAGCATAAATCATTCATGTAATTTTTTACTAGGTGCCCAGAAAACGATATTATCTTGCATTTTTATATTCTGATGCAATCTAGTTATAATAAAATTAATATCGTTATATGTCGAAGTTGGACCAGAAAAGTCATGGATTACTATCCCAATCCAGATATTGCTTACCTGGCACATCACTGGTCTGGCCAAGAGAATTAGAGCTGGAGATTGTGTGGAACATTTAATAGCTCTTCACTCTGCTTTTTTGATTTTAATATGAAGAAATGAATGGGAAATAAGCCATGTACAATCATGTTAAACTGGGAAGTAGGATGAATTCCATAAATATAAGAAATGGCAGAAAATGATATACTTTGCTGATGTTTCAAATATACATTTAAATAAGACTATCAATATTGGCAAGGCTTTGCCCGTGCAGTTAATAAAACAAATAAAAAAAAGAAAGACAAACATGCCATGAAGTTGTATGCATGAGAAAAAGAAAATAGAATGTGATACGTGCCTGGCACTAATAGGGTTAAAAAATGAAAAGTGCGTTTGCGTGTAGGACTATTTTCCCCTGACATCCAGATGAATCCAGAAAGGACACAATGGGGGAGATTCACTAAGCAGTGATAAAGAGGTGATAAAGAGGTGGTAAGGTGGAGATGACTTCTCCAGTTTATCACTTCTCCAGTTCCTGTATTATTGTATGGAGCATATTCACTAAGATCTCCAAAGATGAAGAAATCTTAGTGCTTAAGCTCCATAGAATAACATAGGAATTGGAGAAGTGATAAACTGGAGTGTGTGTGTGTTTTACATGTAATGTTTTGCTTTTTGTGGATTGTGTAGTGTTTTGTGTATTGCGCTTTGCATTTTTCATATAGTATGCTGCGTACATCTTATTGCGTATAGTGTTTTGTGAATTACGTTTTGCGTTAAGCATTTTGCATATAGTGTTTGGCATATTGCATTATGAGTATAGCATATAGCGTTTTGTGTTTAGCTTATTGTATTGCATTTTGCATAAACCGTATTGCATACAGAGCATTACATATAGCTTTTGTGTATAGTGCTTTGCATAATGTATTTCATTTATCGTTTTGCGTATTGCAATTTGCATGTAGCTGACAGTGGTTTTTATTCTGCATTTTGTGCATTGCTTTTTCCTTATATGTACAGAGTTTTGCATATTGCATTTTGCATATAGAGTATTGCATAGAGAAGATTGCATTTTGCGTATGGCGGTTTGCATATAACTGTTTGCATATATCAGTTTGTATTTTGTATATAGTGTATACCGTATTGTGTATAGCATTTTGCGCACAGCATTTTGTGTATTGGGTGTGTGTATTGTGTGTGTTTTGTGTATATTGTGTGTTTATGCCTTATCTGTGTTTACTGTGTGGGTATTGTTTTTCTTGTATGTGTTGCGTGATTGTGTTTCTGTGTGTGAGTATTGTGTGTGTTTTATGTGGGTGTTTATTGTGTTTGGGTTTGTGCATATGTGTATTGAGTATGTTTTGCTTGTGTGTATTCCATCTGTGTTGTGGTGTGTGTGAGTGTGTTGTGTTGTGTATGTATTGCACGTATGTATATGACGTGTTTGTGTGTATTGCCCATGTGTGTTTTGCACGTGTGTACCTGTATCTATGGGCAGTCTCTGTTCAGAATGCCTCACAGCTATTGTTTGGAATGTGTGCTTACAGAACTCGCAGTCAATCAGCTTCGAGCATGGGATTGGAGGAACCTGCTCTATGCTGACTGGAAGGGAGGTGCATAAGCACACATGCCAACCAATAGCTTTGAGGCATTCTGAACAGAGACTGTCCATAGATAAAGGCAGTGTCTGTTAAAATTCCCTCACAGTGGAACGGACATTGGCCCATAAGGGTGGGAGGGATCTGCAGGTTCTCTTTTTCTCTGCTGTTAACAGTGGCAGAGAATTACAAAAGGGAATATATTTTTATATAAAATCTTTTCTCAAGTTTTCGCTTCATTACACACATTTGTTAAAGAATGATAATGGGGACATATCTTATGAACTTTGGACATGTTCTACATTACTGACCAGCACATCTATGCATAGTTTAACCCTTTGAGCCCCAAAGAGGTACAGAACACATTGCTCTGCAATGTGTTGGGTGCCCCTCTGGCAACCAAGGGGTTAAACTATGCATATTTGTGTGGGTTCTTTGTGTGGTATATTTATTTCTGGCTCTCTTTATTTTTACAAGAAGATGAAAGAAAGAAGGTGACCAAAAGAAAAAAGGAACTGGAGATGAAGGAAGAGAGAAGAAAGAAGATAAGAGAAAAAAGAAGATAGTAGACAGACAGTAGATGACAGGTAAGTGTAACACAGGTAAGCTAATGATCATTGCTTGGCAGTATTTCAGACACCGATCATTTGCTTTTTTCCTTTGAAGTTCCCATTATTTCCACTATTTAGGGGCATTTTGGGAACTTAACACACAAATGGACGTTTGGCCACAAGTCCTTTTCTGTGTCCTAACTTCCATTATGCTTCCAGCTGGTAGAATAATTGAATACTGAAATTTTTTTTGTCGGCCAGTATCCAGTTTTGCCCTACTGCATGTTTTACGTCGACTAATTGAATTGAGGCCTTAGTATAGTACGTTCTAACATGAAGGATAATATAAAACTGGTTTAAACAGCCAGCAACCAGTCTTTTAACCCCTTAGTGACCGGCGCCGTGTGCACGCGGCCAGTACTTAATGTCCGCCGAACTTATTTTGCAAATTTGTTATAGGTTAACAAATTTGACCTTCACAGGTTCGTGTCCTTCATATAGCAGTCAGGTACATACAAACATAACATTTTAGGGGACTTATTTTTAAGAAAACTTAAATGTTCTCCATTTAGCTGTCTTTTAAGAATCAGTACTTTCAAGCAATGGCAAGCATTCTAATTCACATCTCAAGTCAAATTGATTGCAGTGTTCCTGATTGAAATAAAGTTTGTAATGCTTATTTAGATGCTGAGTAGTTAGCAAGGCCAAAAGTATGAAACATTATCGTCAAAGAGCAAATATAATTCATTTGGTGGCATGGCAGGTTTAGAATCTGAGGGTCTGGGGGATTCGTAATGAATTCTACATTTAGAATTGAAAATTGCACTACTTATATATATATATATATACCCAAAAGTCATAAGGCTAGATAACTGTTCTATGAGGGTACCTGTGGGTTGAGGGGGCATAAAAAAGTGATTTTACGTACTCACTTGCCTTTTTAGTATAAGATCAATTGAAGAAGAAAGCTGCGTGTTTACATATTTCTACATCTTTAAGAGAAACTATTACGCTGAATCATTAAAACATATCACCTCAAACTAGCTGTAAATAGTGACGTAGAATAACTATTACGATTACCCTAGCTATGAGGGTACCTGTGGGATGAGGGCGCATAAACAGTGCTGTGGGCCTTGATAGAATTTTGCATGGCCAAAAGTAGGAAAACAGGGCAAAGCATGACCCTGGATAGCTCAGTCGGTAGAGCATCAGACTTTTAATCTGAGGTTCCAGGGTTCAAGTCCCTGTTCGGGTGGCTTCTTTTGGACTACCAATAAATTCTGCAGTTCAACTGCAACAACTAGCAGCAGGCTACAATACATATGCAGGTGTATAAGGGCAACTGTGAGTTGAGGGAGCGGAAATATGTTCAGTCGTTAATCAGTAGACCACCAAGTATAAAAACTTGAGGAGCTCATTTTTTGTATAGTTAGACTTTATATTCTACCGTTAACTTGATTGTAATAATTATCATTTTAAGTACTCACATGCCTTTTTAATGTGAGAACACTTAAAGAAGAAAGCTCTGTGGTTTACAAATATCTGTATTTTTATGAGGAACAATTCCACTGAAACATTATAAAATATCATCGACGATTGCTACTATGATTACCCTAGCTATCAGGATATCTGTGGGTTGGGGGGCATTTTGTTCACTTCTGCTACCTGATAGTGAGATGGTATGAGATGCTGGTTCATTTATAGAAATATAAGTATCCCGACAGTGCTGTGTAATAGCTTAGCCCTACGGTCATTAGCAATATAACCAGCTGTATTGATAACCACTCACACGGCATGCTAGTTAGTAGGCAAATAATGGTTTCCACAGCAGTACACGTCAGCGCTGGCAACATACGCTCTTTTGTTTGCCAGTAGTCAATGGGATCACCATTTCAACCTCGAACTTAGATACCCTTCAAGTGTAAAAGAAAACACTGGTGCTCAAACAAAGTAATAATATTGCTGGAATAAAGGCAGCTAAAATGTATAAAAACACCCCACCTAGGTGTAAATAATATAAATAATTCCTTAGGGAAATACCTTATCGTCACTGCTAGAGAAAGCAACAACTCATATATGCAAAGAAATATTAATATTTATTACATATTTTACATTTCTATATAGGAATTTCCCACCCTGACTATATCTAAAAATATAAGAGAAAGCCATGTCAGGAACAATACTGCGGACACATGTCACACAATCAAATAACATACACAATCCTTTATGAATAAATAGTCCAGCAAAAAAAGGTGCTATCAAAATATATAATACATGGCTAACTATATATTAGATATAAATAAAAAAATAAAAAAATAAATGTTGACCACAGAAAATATAAAAATAAAGAAGTGAATAAAAATAAAATCACTACTATGTTCTCTAACACAAGATATGTTCATGCCGTATTAATTAATACCAATACAGTAGATTGAATGAATACTCTAAATTGGATGACACAAATAACGAGGCAAACAGAAAAAAATCTACAAGTCAAAAAATAGAATGTATTGTACTATAAATCAATAAAAAGTCCCCCAAAAAAGATGTTTCCAGTTCAGGGTTAATGATAAACTGGTTAGTAAATTTTAAAAAAATTATATTGAATAAATCAAAATAACACAATTAAATGATTCCTTGTTAATAACAAAATTAATTAGCAGTGTTGATTAAACCAAAGTTAAACTGGTTAGTGGATAAAAATGGATGAATGATATTGAATAAGCCAAAATAACATAATAAAATAGTTATGTGAGGAAGACAAGCTGATTGATGGATGAAAATGGATGAATGATATGAATGGTAAACTGTGTTATAAGTGTTACTACGAGGGATACATATTTTACAACATCAAGTCACGGAATAGATGTATAATGTAAAAGATAAAGGGCAGGCAAGTATGAAATGTTCCTAATTCTAAGACTTAAGCAGCAGATGGACACAATGAAAAGGAGTGTGATACACATACTTGGAATGTAGTGTATTCCAAACAATCTTGTGCATATATTAAAACACTTACATTACATAATCTTCACTAAGCTAATACTCTTGTATCCAATACACTTACATCCAATACAGCACACGGTGCTTACACACTTACAAATAAGATGTATATATTCTGTGATGCCTCTTCAATCAAATTTGAAAAATACCCATTTCAGAAAGCCCTTCTTCCTTCTTCTAGGATCAAATGACCATTAGCATTGAATGGTTTTAAAGTCCAATTTAAATCAATGGGTATTTGAAAATTTTTTGTCCCCATATGGTACACTTGGTTTGTTTCAGAATTATTCTGCTTCTCTTTAGAAAATACATGCCCTACATCTCTAACTACTAGTGTACTCATTTGAGAAATTAGAACAGAATTAAAGTCTGCTTTTATTGAAACAATAAGTGAGGGGTTCTCCAACTTTTAAGAACTATAACTCCCACCAACTCCAGCCAGACATTGGCTGATTGAGGAAAAGGGTAGATGTAAATAGGAATGTGTAAATCTTTTCAACTTCAAAAGAGAAACATGAAAAAATCAGCACTTTCCACCATATCTGGTAATTCCCATTAAAGTGCCATTTTCTCTATTTTTCCACTATTTTCATAGTGATATCAATGATAATCTTATATTTCCCCTCACATGGAAAATTTCCCATATGTATTCCCACAGTGCTAAATTATAAATGAGAGTGTCACTTTTGTTTAACATTCAAATCTAGATGTGCCCTTCACCTTTTTTGCTTAGTATACAACCAGTTCTCTGGAAAGCTACTGGACAACCTGAACAGTATGCTTACTAGGGATGGGCGAAAGTTGTCACCGTGTTCTCACAAGAAATTTTGTGAAAACCACATTGTTATCTGCTTTTTCGCGGGAAAATCTGGTTTAAACTAGTGGTTAAAATTTCACCCATTGGCCAAAATCTTTCGCCATTTTTTCAATGGCTAAAAAGTTTTCGCCCATTGATTTATTTTGTTTTTGCACTTCCGCTATAAAAATGTGATGTTTTTCGTTGAAGGCAGACACAATAGAAGCAGCTACAGAGTGATATTTTGCAAAAATTGAGGCAGGAGAGGCTCATAGGAACTGGAAGGACCCTTATTATGTGTCCATTGAGTCTGAGGATGAGGAGGAGGAAGTGACTAGCAGTACTCAACCAATGCTGTCCAGTCCCCCTAAATCACCCCAAGGGATCTTGGGGAATTTAATAAGAAGGGAGGAAGTAAAGGGAATGGGAAGGAAGGGAGAAAAGGGAAGGAAGGGAGGAAAGGGAAGGAAGGGAGAAAAGGGAATGGGAAGGTAGGGAAAAAAGGACAGTGAGAGCACAACAGGTCAGCTGCCTGTTCCTGCTGCAAGACGTGCTACCCCTGCTGCCAGTGCCACCAGTTCTGATCCTGCAGCCACTAGTGTTGTACCTGTTGCCAGATGTGCTGCCCCTGCTGCCATTGCCACCATTTTTGTAACTGCAGCCACTAGTGTTGTACCTGTTGCCAGACGTTCTGCCCCTGTTGCCAGTGCCACCATTTCTGTAACTGCAGCCACTAGTGTTGTACCTGTTGCCAGACGTGCTGCCCCTGCTGCCAGTGCCACCATTTCTGTAACTGCATCCACTAGTGTTGTACCTGTTGCCAGACATGCTGCCGTTTCTTCCAGTGCCACCATTTCTGTAACTGCAGCCACTAGTGTTGTACCTGTTGCCAGATGTGCTGCCCCTGCTGCCATTGCCACCATTTTTGTAACTGCAGCCACTAGTGTTGTACCTGTTGCCAGACGTTCTGCCCCTGTTGCCAGTGCCACCATTTCTGTAACTGCAGCCACTAGTGTTGTACCTGTTGCCAGACGTGCTGCCCCTGCTGCCAGTGCCACCATTTCTGTAACTGCATCCACTAGTGTTGTACCTGTTGCCAGACATGCTGCCCTTTCTTCCAGTGCCACCATTTCTGTAACTGCAGCCACTAGTGTTGTATCTGTTGCTAGAACTGAACCTGCTGCCAGTGCTGAACCTGCTGCTAGCAATGAACCTGCTGCCAGTACTGAACCTGCCGCCACCAATACTTTGTCTGCTGCTAGTGTTTCTGGTAGTACTCAGGGGGAAGGAGAAAATGATGACAAGTGTGACACTTGCCATTCCCAAGCAGTCCTGCCATTGCTAGTACTACTGCTACTAAGGTCCAGCAGCTTGTTAGCCTTAGGAGTGAAGGAGGAATAATCAACAATATCCTGATATTACTAGTGACTGTGAGACTGAGGAGGAAGACTCTGTGGCTGAACTTGATGTGGTTGGTGTTAGTAGTAGCAGTAATGGTGAAGCAGCCGGATTGGTAGAGGAAACATTTTACAGCAGCCAGACTACCGGTCAAGAGAGCCCACACTATTCTCCTGACCATGGGACTGGGAGTTCTCCCCTTCTCACTACAGTGTCCAGGTGGAACATGAACCTGAAGAGGCCAGAACTGGTGTTGGGGGAGGAGAGCAGGCTGAGAATTAATACCACAACCCCCAGCAGGAGCACAGATCAGCTGCCTGTGCCTGCTGCTATTTCTGGTAGAGCTAGTCTACCTTCCTCTTCAGGTCAAATGGCAATGGCAAGTGTGACATTAGGGGACCCTCTGTCACACTGCTTGTCACCTCCTCCAAGCAGTCATGAGATGTATGGAATAGAGCAGCAGCAGCAACAACAGCATGTAGGGTCTAGTGGTGGTGGTAGTGATGATGCTGGAGAAGCTTGGGTGGAAGAGACCTTGATGGCCTTTTAAGCAGAAACTGAGACGGAATGGGAGACAGGAATTAGGATGGGCATCACTACCACCACTAGCAAAGACATCTTGGAATTAGAGAAATTTGCAACTGCTCTAATTCCTTCTGATGCTGAGATGAAAGGGTAGCAGGATGCTGAGGAGCAGGTTAGTGAGCCACAGACCACCGTAGACACAGTGGGAATCGGGTCAACAAGCGATGCAGGACTAGGACAGGTTCCACTTGCCAGCAGTAGCAATACTCCAGATCCTAGTTGCAATGCTGACTCTGAGGCAGTAGCAGCAACAGCAGCAACATTATCCACTGCCACAGACAATGAAGGGGAATGTGGAGGACAAGAAGAAAGAGGCCATTCTTCTCCATCTTTCCCCTTCCCTCTGAAGTCATCATGGGTGCGGGACTATTTTTCTGTTGGGGCAGGCACAGTACAGTCATAAGCAACTGCACTGTGCACAATTTGTGACAAGTCAGTGAAAAGAGGAAAGGAGGGAACACACCTTGGCACAAGCGCCCTCGTATCACACATGAAACACAGACACCATGACATTTACTCCATACATGTTAAAGCCAAACACCCACCACAGAAATCAAGCACCGCTTTTGTTGTCCCTGACTCACCAGAAAGGAAACAAGAGGTGAGGCGGAGATCAAAGAGGAGGAGGAACAGAACAACCCAGGCAGAGACTGGAAGTTCCAGGATGAGTGAAACAACTAGCTCGCCATCACCTTCTTGGGTAACTACATCTTCTGCCAATCCACCTCATTCATTACCTCACCCCACCAAATGATAGCCACTCTGTTCATGTTAGGATGTGGCATTTCGTCTCTACCCATTGCACACTATGTGGTGCACTAACCACACATGCCAGTGTGGTGGAGGAGAATCGCAATCAGTGCATCAAGCGGCATATGAGGAGATTCCATCCTGCAGAATATGCTAAGATGGTGGCAGGGAGGGTTCATCACTACTATTAAACTGTTAGCAAGTTGTCATGTGTCCTTAGCGGGTGTAGAAAAGGGGTACAGTGACAGCGGCAGTACTTGGTTTCAGGTGTAATGGTGTTTGATACAGTTGTGCTCCCAGATGTTATTTACTACACACATACTGTGCACATTGCAGTTGATGAGGAGACCCACTGATCCTGCTCTTAAGGGAAAATATATATTCTAATAACAACACACCCATGATGATTTTGGAGGAGGGGCAGGTAGAGAAGATTTAATGGGCAACTTGTTCTTTTCTCCACAAATACTGGGTGCTACTTATTCTGCTTCTACTACCTCAGGTGTATCACTGGAGCCAGTCGTGGCAAATGGAACCTTCATCATCCATCTTCCATGTTACTGCTATTGTTGAAATCCATTCCCTTTTAACTGCCTAATCATCCTGCTGCTTAAACAACTCAGCAGCAGCAGTACGAAAAACAGCTGCAACTCAGGACTCAGGAGGACATTTGTCAGTGGCCACTGGCCAACATGACCTGCTGGCTTTAGGCCAGTAGGGCATTTTTTTTTTTTTTTTTCAGGGCTTGTGTTTTGAAAAAAAATAAATAAGAGAAAAAAAACTAGTCCTACAAAAAAATAAACAATTCTGTGGGGGGTTTGTTTCTAACAAGTCTAAGTCCTAAAAATCAATGTTCCCTTAGGGCTTGTGCCAAACTAGCTTAAGTCCTACAAATCAATGTTTTTTCAGGGCTTGGGCCTCTAATAAGTCTAAGTCCTACAAAGGCCTCTAACAACAAATCAAACAAATCATCCTCTACAAAATACTCTATCAAGTCAAGTATCAGTCCACCCCAGTGGCAGCTTATGTCAAGGGATTCCTGTCTCTGTCACTTTAAATACATATGTCTTATTTTATTGATTTATTTTTTTATTAACTGTCCCCCCAATAGCAGTCAAGAACCCCCCCAAAACAAATTCCCTGTTCAAATGATTAATTCATTCACCAACACAGGCACCCTCCTCAGACCCCTTTATACCATGTCTTATGGTTTTGATTTTATTTAGGATTTCTTTTTTATTAAGTGCCCCCCAATCTCAGTAAACAACCCCCCAAAAATCATCCCCTGTTCAACTGATTCTTTCCCCACACCCCACCAATACAGGCACCCTCATGCCCTTTTATACTGTACCTTTAGGAAATAAAATATTATTTGTAATGTGTTGTGTGTAACTTCTATATTGATTTCAATGGGTGAAAAAAGCGGAAAAAAGCCAAAAATCGGCACTGTTTGCGGGAAATTTTTAGCCAAGCGGAAAGCGACATCTTTCGCCGATTTCAGTTTGAGGTGGAAAGTTTCACCCATCCCTAATGCTTACACCAGCTCTCCATATTAACTATAACCCCTGTTCCACTGAAAACACCTCACTGAATATACCACAGTACAAAAAAGAAGTTGGATAATCTGCCTTCTCCTTCAGAGTTCCAAAAGCCTGGAATAACCTACCCCAAAAATCAGATATTTTCCCAGTCAAAAATCTTTAAAAATAATTGCTTCTTTATATCTAAAAACAATATGTAACTGAATATATTTTTAGTATGTATCTATGTTTATGTGTGGGTATATATAATGTTTCTCTATTTGTTTGAACATGTAACCCTTTACTGTAACCTCTCCAGAACATTCTTGAAAAAGAGATAAAACTCATTGTATTTTTCCTGGTAAAACATTTTCTAAATAAATGATTAGTGTTAATACAGACAAGTTACAATGCTGTGTGGGAAACAATGCAAGTATACATTTCCAAAAAAAATATAAACAGACCTACCGTTGCATGGTGTTGGAGGGAGGAAAAGTGTATTTGAGGTGTACTGTAGAGCAGAAACTTACTAGGTAATCCTTTATATATTATTTTTTTAAACTAAGCTTATGTTCCTTTATAAAATTACATCTTCAGAAAGACATTTACTGAAGAGTAAGCCAGCAGGCCTTAAAAAAAGTTTTACTGCTGATTTAAGGCTAAGTAAAATATTTAAACAATTGTAACAGTGGCTTAAGCACTGGGTATGGTTCGCTTTTGTAAATATAATTGAAATTACAGTAGTATTTTCTTACAATTGTTCACAAAACCTACTATTGCAAAGCAAGACTTGAAAAAATGTTAGCAAGCAAAGAGCAAGGAAAGCCGTGAAGACATTTTTAGCATGCTAACAGGCTACTGCAAATAGACCTGCAGCTAATAATTTATTATCTGGCTAACAGGGTAACAACAAGGCATGCCTTGAAAACATTTTAGCAGAATAGCTTGCAAGTCAAGCCTTGAAATAAAAAAATAGGAGGCTTATAGAACTGCAAACCTTAAACATTTGTTAACAGGCCAACAGGCTACAGCAAAACAAGCCTTGAAAAATGTTAGGAGGCCAACAGAAAGGCAAGCACTTATTTTTTTAGCAGGCCGAAGGCAAAGGAAATAACATGGAACATTTATACCACAAGTGACATTATGGTGTTTGCTAATTTATTTCCTGCTGCTTAGTCATCTGAGCATCAAATATCACAGGATCAGGCTGCTGTTCAACATACTCATTGGCACTAGCAGAGCTGGTGGTGGGAGTTAAACTGGGATCATCATCCCCACAGACTGTGGCTGCGGAACCAGCACCATTGATGACATGGGCAGGTGGTGGTAGCTTCTACTATCATTAGTGCTAAGGCAGAAACAGTAGCAGCACCACAACAAGCCATACCACTTCAGGTGCATCTGGGCAGAAGTTGTCCAGATACCATAATCCTTCTCCTCTTGTACCTCCCCTAAAATTTTGGGTGTTGGAATAATTTGTATTGTCGGCAAGGAGGGACTCAAAGGTTATCAACAACTGCAATGGGTATGAAAAGCTGTGAAAAGGAGGACGGAATGGGATCAACCACCTCTGCAATTGCAGATATGTGCTAATTAAGCATGTTGACAATGTTAAACCATCCCCCAAGAAATCAGGTGTTATTTCTGTGCCCTTTGTTCATCCCCCTGTGGTAGTGGGGCAGGTGTTTGCAGGCAAACTTTGTAGACCATTCCAATGAAGTATTTATTTTTAAATAGATCTATTTAGGCTCTGCTGAAGAGCCACCACTGGTCCCAGGACCAGAATCTCCTGCTGTCAGCTAGAATGCTGAAAGGGGGAGGGGGGGGGAACTTTAGCAGCATATATCTCTCAAACCATAAAGGTTTGAGAGATCGGACTGACATCAATTGATTTTTTTAATATCTACAATATTAAATTTTGTTAAAATAATCTATTACTATCCCTTTAAGTTGTTGTTTTTTTTAATATTGTAGGCAGCAGGGAAGATGGCTGAGGGATTTTAGATTTTTTTTTTACATTGTCTCAATTTTTTTCACAGACAATGCAGGAGGCCCAGGACGTTGAGGACACAACTGGATCTCCTAATTAAAGTAAGTACTTACATGAGGGGCAGAATATAGCTGAACAAATACCAATGAAAATCTTTACCAAAATTCTGACTAACTGGACCAATGGGAGCTTAGATTAAATTTGTTTAATCCAAATGGGCAAAAAATATTTACCTAATCATTTGGCTGAATTTTTTTTTTTTTTGCTATACTCAAGTATATATGCCCATGCCTGAAGAGTAGACATACCATTCCTAGAGAGAAGTATGGTGGTGGCAGCATCATGCTGTGGAGATACTTCTCATCAGCAGGTACTGGGCATCTTGATAAAATTGAAGGAAGATAGAGGGAAATAAAGCAAAAGAACCTACTACAGTCCACTAAACAACTGAAGCTTGGGAAGAAATTCACCTTTCTGTAGGACAATGACCTTAAGCGCAATGCCAAGCAACATTGTAGTGGCTCAAGAACACAAAGGTGAATGTCCTACAGTGGCCCAGTCAAAGTTCCAATGGTAATTCCAGTCATAAACTGTGGCATTATTTGAAAATTATAGGCCACAAGTGACGTCCAACCACCTGGAGCAAACTGGAGCAATATGTCAAGAATATTGGGACAAAATCACTCTGACACTGGTACATACTTACCACAAAAGGCTGAAAGCTGTTATTGCAGGAAAAGATGGCCCTACGAAATATTAAAGTGTGGGGGTTGAATACTTATGCAAACATATTTTTTTGTTTTTCTTGTTTTTGCCACCATTAATCCAATGTCATCTTGTGAAAGCTAATTCAGTGATTTAAAATAATATAGGCAAATATAGTTGTTGATACCTTTATTGGCTAACTAAGCAGATTTAGAATGCAAGCTTTCAAGACCTTAGGTCTCTTCCTCAGGCATGTTATACAGATAAATATGAAAACATCTCTCCTATATACAAGTACACGTTTCATTGTTTAGAATTGAAATCAGATAAGAGAACACAGTCCAGAGCTAGATCATTTGATCAGTCAATAGTAAATTGCATTCTTCCTCTGAGACTTTAGAGGTATTTACGATCCCATTAGGGCTGTTGGAAAGGTCAATCTACAATGTGATAATGTGACAAGAACTCTCTGTCTTTATTCAAGCCATTATGAATAGCATTAACCCCATAACGACCCTTGATGGTCATAGTACGTCAAGGGTCGATTTGACTTAACGACCGATGACGTACTATGACCGTCATCGAGTTCCGGGCTCCCCCCGCGGCTGCACGCCGTTCGGGGTGTCCGGAACGCAACAGAGCAAAAAAAAAATGTTGCCCCGTGGTTGTTGAGTCGCGTCTTCGGCCGGATTTCCCGGTCCTTAAGGGGTTAAACTTCAATATTAACTTAATCTCCCATACTTTTCTGTCCCTCTGAATGTGGAACAGTCTCATCAGTACAGTTAATCTAGTGCCCCTGACACTGTGTCCATTTTGGCAAAAATGTTCTCCCACTGGTGTCTCTGTCTTTTTGTTGTTGACTCTGGGAATTAAACCTTTTATGTAGTGGTTGTCCAGTTTCACCCACATAAAGAGCTGTTAGGCATTTTGCACACATGATGAGGTATATTACATTGCATGATTTGCAGGTGAAGGTGCCATTGATCTTATGGTGTAACTGGGTGTTTGGTATGGGTACCTTGTCTGTGGTGTTAATGTGTGCATAGGTTTCACATCTCTTTTGTAGGCAGGGAGATGTGCCATTTTTTGTATTTTTATTCAGGGCACTCCTTACCATCAGTTATTTTAAATTTAGAGGCTGTCTGAAGGAGAGTAAGGGAGGTTGTGGGAATATGTTCTTAAGTATTTCATCCGTATGTAATGTTGTTTGAAGTTATCTTGATATTTTGCATAGAACTTCAACCTGGGGGTGGTAAATAACCACACACAGACAGACATGCAGTACACTAACATAGACTATCAGACACTTTGTATCCCAATAAAATAAACAATAGCTTTATTTTTAACCAAGTTGCAACATAACGGTACAAAAGGTATCCAAAGAGAATATATAGATTTCTACAGACCGTGAGACGTCTTACTAGCCAGACCTTTTCCTCTAGTGTCAGTGGAGTGGAATTTCAGATGAACAGCTGCATAAATTGTGCAACAAAGGGAGTGGTGTACCTAATTACATGTGAAGAATTTCAGATGCAGTATGTGGGCAAGACTACTAGACCCTTAAGACATCGGATGAATGAATACTTCAGTAACAATAGAGGAAGGAGTTTCAGATCTAATATTTCATCACATTTTAAAGAAAGACATGATGGTAATTTGTAAGTTTTTTCAGTGCAAGGAATTGAAGGAGTCTCTTTAGGGGTACGGGAGGGGAGACCTTGATGGTAAACTTTTGAGAAGAGAAGCATTTTGGACGTTTACACTGTGTACAAGACACCCCACGGGGTTTAATAAAGCCTATGATGTGTCATGTTACACGTTGTATCAATGTTTTTGTATTACTGCTCTCTGTTGGGCCTTAAAGGCAAAATTTATGTTTATATTTAGCTGGATCAAAGTAGAGAGAAGAGTTTGAATTTCATTCTTGACTCTAAACTAATGAATGCTTGGATAATTAGTCTCCGTTTTGGACAAACCTCCACTTTGCATTATATAAGGATAAAATATGCCTTTTGGTTGGGTTTGTTAACATTTTCAATATTTACTTGGAATCTTTATATTTGGATATCTTTATGGTGTATTTTGTAGTTCTTTGAAAGTTTTTAAATTAAGTTTTTTGTGTATTCATAATTGGTTTACTCCCTTTAATAGAAGAACATAGGAAGATGCGGGTCAATGAATTATGTTTGTCTTATATTGGAGAGAGTAAACCATAGATCTCTTGTTGTAACCCCCTTGTTTTTTAGCTTCATTTTGATGTGTGTGCGTGCATTTACGGTCTCATTTGTAGAGCAGTAGTGTGCATATACGTATTAATATAATGTTCTATTTCTGCAAAATCGTGAGTCCTCTGGGGTCTGTTGGGCCCAGTGGTTGCATCCAAGTGAGGGATTCAAAACATTGTACACTTTGCTTGCAAGTATGTTGGTTTTGGTGTCAATATTGAATAATTTACAGGAGGTTACTAAAGGGTTAACCTTTGATCCGTGGTCATGACTAAGTGTTCATACATGCGTAACGTGTTGATCAGTTTGCTCACACCTGCTCATGAAGACGTCTCACGGTCTGTAGAAATCTATATATTCTCTTTGGATACCTTTCGTACTGTTATGTTGCAACTTGTCGTTGATATTGTTGATTTTATTGGGATACAAAGTGCCTGATACTCTATGTTAGTGCAGCTGCTTGTTTGTCTGTATGTATCTATAAGGAGAGTAATAGAGCTCCAAGGTTGTCACACATAGGTAAAGGCACTTATATTTAAACACACGAGGATGAAGAGTGAAGAGCATTGCTAACGAACATTCAAACTGCAATATTAACCCCTTTGTCTATGGAGCAGCTTCCAAGTTTGAGTTTGTGTGGTGGTAAATGACCACCAGTGGCACCCTGGTTCCCTGATGTTGTTCTTTGTAGCTCAATAGATTTTTTCTTGGCATTTGGGTAGCCTTCTGTATCTGACTGTCAATAATCCTTGTACTGTAACCCTGTTTTATAAAGTCTCTTCTAAGTTTCTGGAGGGGCTTGTCACGGTCCATCATGTTAGAACAGATGCGGTTGTATCTGATGGCCTGGCTGTATATGATGGAATTCTTTGTGTGTTTTGGGTGGAAGCTATTGTTTTTCAGGTAAGTTGGTCTGTCCGTTGGTTTGGTCCAAACTTGAAGTAATTGTGGGTGAGGATAAACTGTATGAGTTTTGTTACCAGTTTCTTGCGTGTGTTGTTTTGTGTTGTTGGCATGCTGCTATGCCATCTGTGTGTGGAATGTTGGTGTAGAGGGATTCTACATCCATAGTGGCCAGGATGGTGCTCTCTGGAATGGGGCCCAAGTCAGCTAATTTGTTTAAGAGATCCGTGGTGTCCTGAAGGAAGCTGGGTGTTTGTTTTACCAGGGGTTTCAGGGTATTTTCTACCCAGCCAGAGATATTCTATGTGAGTGTACCCATTCCTGAAATTATGGGTCTTCCCAGGATTCCTTCTATGTGTATATTTGGTAACATGTAGAAGGAGCCTATTTTTGATCTGCTGGTATTAGGGGCCTTATCTGTTCTCCAGTGTTGGATGGCAGTTCTTTTATGATCTTATTAAGTTGTTTTGTATAATTTTTTGTGGGATCATCTTATAATTTCACATAGTATCTTTCATAAGAGAGTTGGCTGTTTGCTTCTTGAATGTAGTCCGTAGTGTTCATAATAACAACAGCTCCCCCCTTGTCTGCAGGCTTAATAATAATTTCCTGATTATTCTTCAGTGACTGTATGGCTTTCTGTTCCTTGTGGGTTAGTACATTATTTTGTAGTGTGCATTATGTGTATATCATTTTGCATATAACCTTTTGAGTATGTATCGCATTGCGTATTGCATATGTTTTGCGTATATCATGCAGCGTATAGCATATACTGTTTTTTATGTAGCGTATATTGTTTTGTGTATAACATTTTATGTGTAATGTATTGTATTTAGCATTTTGAATATAGCATTTTTGTGTATAATGAATTAAGTATAGAATTTTCCATTTAGCATATTTTACTGTGTGCATATTGCATTGTGCATATTACATATACTGTACAGCATTTTGCATTGTGCATATAGAATGTAGCTTGTGTTATTGCGTTTAGGGTGTAGTGTATTGTGTAGAGGGTTTTGTTCATTGTGCATACCATTTTGCCTGCCTACGGTCATCCTGCCTCTTGTGCCTTGCATCGCACCACGTAGGGTATTCTGTACTCATACCCAAGAGGAACGGAGAGCCCGTAAGTGCTCATCCAGAGCTAGAATCGCTTGTGCTTCGAAAGTCTCAGGAAGTGCGGACGGCTGAAACCCATTATTTATCAGAAACAGCGAACTCTGAGACGAGGAGTTAATAACACAATTCCTGGCAAACTCCGCCCAAGGTAAAAAAGCAGCCCAGTTGTTGTGGTGGTTGCTTATGTAACAACAGAGAAATTGTTCGAGGACTTGGTTAGATCTTTCATCTGCTCCATTCGATTGGGGATGGTATTCAGAGGAAAACGCAAGCTGAATTCCCATTTAAGAGCAAAAACACCTCCAGAATCGGGACACAAACTGGCTCCCCCTGTCTGAAACAATCACCTTAGGTATGCCATGGAGTCGGAATACTTCCTTAGCGAAAACCTTGGCCAACTCTTGAGCAGAAGGCAATTTTTTGAGGGGTACAAGGTGTGCCATTTTGGAAAACCTGTCCACTTTCATAAGGATTACAGTATAACACAAGGAAACTGGAAGTTCCACCATGAAGTCTATGGACAGATGGGGCCATGGATGGTCCCCATTAAGGATGGGTTGTAGGAGTCCAACAGGCAGGCTTCTTGGGGATTTGCTTTGGGCACATGTAGGGCAATCTGCCACAAAAGCAGAACAATCCTTTCTGAGACCCGGCCACCAGAATAAACAAGAGATCAACCATATCAACTGATCGCGCCCAGTATGACCAGCGGTCTTGGAAGTATGATACATCTCCAGGAGTTTGGTGCATAGCTGGATTGGCACAAAACACCTGCCTCTAGGTTTCTCTGCTGGGTCAGAAGCCTGAGCCGCCAAAATCTCCTCTCCCAAAAGAAAGGTGATACTGGTTTGAATAGTGGCCAGAATACGATCAACCAGAATGAACAGGGAAGGAGGGGACTCTTCCCTAGAATCGGAACAATATTGGCGAGATAGAGCATCCGCTCTGATGTTTTTAAAGCCAGGAAGGTATGACAAGATAAAGTGAAATCTGGATAGGAACAGTGCCCATCTGGCCTGACTAGCCAACAAACGCTTGGCCTCTGACAAGTACGTCAAATTTTTATGATCCGTAAGGATCAGAATTGGTACACTGGTTCCTTCTAGAAGGTAGCGCCATTTTTTCAGAGCCAATATGATAGCCAGCAATTCTCTATCACCTATGTCATAAATCCGCTCTGCCTTGGATAATTTCCTGGAAAAGTATCCACAAGGAAGCAGAGCCTCCCCAGGAGCCGAGCACTGAGACAGGAGGGCGTCTTCTCCCGTCTCAGACGCATCAACCTCCAGAGAAAAAGTCAGGGTGGGATTAGGGTGTACTAGTATCGGTGCTGTAGAAAATGCTGCTTTAAGCTTTTCAAAAGCCAATAGTGCTCTGGGAGACCAAGTAGAGGCATCGGCGCCCTTGCATGTCATGTCTGTTAGCGTCTTGACCACCGATGAGAAGTTCTTAATGAACTTTCTGTAATAGTTTGTGAAGCTCAAGAACACTTGTGACTTGTGAAACTCACATTTCTCTAGTTTGCAGTATAACCCATTTTCTTTCAACAACCATAGTACCCTAGACACATCAGCATGATGAGCCTCCAAAGTGGATGAATGGATTAGTATGTTGTCCAAATATACGACAACCGAGCTTTGCAGCAATTCTCTCAGGACATCATTGATCAGTTCCTGGAAGACAGCAGAAGCGTTGCACAGCCCAAAGGGCATTACTAGATATTCATAATGTCCACTCCGGGTGTGAAATGCTGTCTTCCATTCATGTCCTTCCTTCATACGGACCAGGTTATATGCTGCCCTTAAGTCAAGCTTGGTAAACACCTTAGAACCCTTTAATCTATCAAAGAGCTCAGTGATTAAGGGTATAGGATAGGAGTTTTTTGTCATCAATTTATTCAGTCCACGAAAGTCAATGCAGGGGCGCAGCTCCCCATCTTTCTTTTTAACAAAAATGAACCCTGCACCAGCCGGTGAGGTAGACTTGTGGATTATGCCTCTGGAGAGCACATCGGACACATACTCCTCCATGACCCTTGTCTCCTCCATTGATAGTGGATATACACAGCCCCTGGGAGTTGTTGCTCCTGGAATCAAGTTAATTGCACAATCATAAGGCCTAAGAGGAGGCAACACACCTGCTTGTGCTTTGTCAAATTCCTCAGGCAGACTGAGGATGATGTACAAAGTAGTCTCATAGGACGTGCAAGACAGGACTTAGGGCAATTAGAGGCCCAGGACAAAATGTCACAGTTGAGCCAATCAATCCTGGGGTTGTGTGCCTGTAGCCACGGAAACCCCAGGACAATGGCATAATGGGGGGAATTAATCACCTGGAACTGCAGGGTTTCTGTGTGAAGGGCCCCTATTCTCAGAGTTAAAGGAAGTGTCTCCTGAGTGATATGAGAGGGTTGTAGGAGCCTTCCATCAATAGCTTTAATTTCCAAAGGAGAGGAGCTAGGCTGCAAGGGAATAGCGTGCTTGCCAGCAAAATCAGCATGAATAAAGAATCCTGCAGCTCCTGAATCCAGCAATGCAGGCACAGATAAAGATGAGTTGGCCCACAATAGGCTAACCTTCCCGATAGGTTTATCCTTTACCACCTCCGGGGACCAAGTAATTCCACCTAAGATCTGTCCTTGACAGGATCCTAGGTGCGGGCATTTCCCAGAGGCACCGGGCATGACCTTAAGAGGTGTCCAGGTATCCCACAGTACAAACAAACTCCCTCCTCCGAAAGGCCCTCTCCTCCTAGGAAAGGCGAGTGGCCCCCAACTGCATGGGTTCACTGTCGGAGGAGTCAAGTCCAGGAGGTGTGGGAGGCGAGGGAGGAATGTGTGGGTGTGCAAAGCTGGGTGCCAATCGAGATGGAAGCCTACGCAGGTGTTCCTTAAATGAGGGTCTCTCCTAGATCCTTTTGTCAATCAAGGTGGTAAATGAGATAAGATCATCCAAATCTCTAGGCAAGTCACGGGCAGCAATCTCACCCTTGATCATATCACAAAGACTTGGGAGAAGGTAGCCTCCAAGGCCTCGTTATTCCAACCCACCTCTGCCGCCAAAGTATGAAATTATATAGCGTACTCGGCCACAGTTTGAGCGCCCTGGTGGATGGTCATAAGGTGTATGGAGGCCGAGACCTGACAACCTGGTATGTCAAAAACTCTATGGAAAGTGCCCTCAAATTCCGTAAAGTTATATATAACCGGCTTATCCATCTCCCATAGCAGACTGGCCCAATCCAAGGCCTTGCCAGACAAGAGCGAGATCAAAAATGCCACTTTACTGCACTCGTTGGGAAAGCTATGTGGTACCATCTCCATGTGTATACCCACTTGGTTTAGGAACCCATGACAGAGTAATGGGTCCCCATCATACCGCTGCAGAAGTGGAGCTGGACTGGAGAAACCCCTGATCATACCTGCATCAGGGGCTGTAGGGGCAGCTGGTGCCGAGGCAGAAGTGGCGGAGGCCACAGGTTGCTGGACAGAGTGGTCAAGGTTTGCAGTTCAGTTCAACAGGGTCTGCAATGCTAGTAACATATGATCAATATGTTGATCTTGTGCCTCAACCCTGGTTATAATATTCTGTAAAGATGGGTTACCTGTACCATCCTTAGACATGGCCCTTTCGTACTGTCAGGGTTCAAACAAAGAAACTCAGGACAAGTACTAAAAGGTAACACCAACTTTATTAGGCACAATCAATGAAACAGAAATATCACAATAAACGGTATGAGGGAGAAGCGCACAATGGAGCAAGCGACAACTACCAGAAATAGAAGACTGCTTCTGTGTGATTCTCTATGATTAGTTCCAGAGATGGGACAAGGAGTAGTCTACAATGCCACAGGTCTGCACCTGGGAGAAGACAGACTAATCGGAAGGCAACTAGGAGTAAGTCTGCCAGAGCCACAGGCCCATACCAGATTGGATAACTGACTCCACGGAAAGCCATACTAGAAGATAGTCAGACAGAGCCACAGCCCTGCACCAGATTGGATAACTGACTCTATGGAAAGCTACACTAGAAGATAGTCAGATAGAGCCACAGGTCTGCACTAGAATGGATGGTCAGACAAGCCAGGGGTCATACACGGAGCGGGTAGTCAGCCAGAGCCACAGGTTTGCACCAGACAGGATATCCACTGAAGAGTTGGTATGCTGGATATGCAGTGGACAGAGCCCCAGGTCAACACCACAATGGATTGTCAGACAAGCCAGATCATACACGGAGTGGGTAGTCAGCCAGAGCTGCAGGTCTGCACCAGAATGGTTATCCAACTAAGCCAAGGGTCATACACGGAGCGGATAGTCAGACAGGGCCACAGGTCAGCACCAGGACGGATAGTCAGACAAGCCAGATAATACACAGAACGCCAAATTATAGAACTGCACTGGACACCAATGAAAGGGTGACTTATCCCTCTGTCCAGGCAGTATATACAGTGCTAGCCAAAGGAAGAGGAGGAGTAAATTCAGGTGACTGTTGCTTTAAAGGGAGCACACTTCCATGCCCTTGGACATGCGCCCATAGATGATGTCACCCGGCATGGCCGGGACGCCAAATACTGAAGTGGCCGGAGCCACACAGAGACCCAGGACACAGGACGTGAAGGGGAGCAAGCGGCCAAGCCCCCAGAAGCAGGATGTGGCTGTAGCCGCTGGATACATGATGCGGTCGGCTCGGGCAGTCACCACAGAGGTACGCTGACAGTAGTGTATTGTAGTTTGCTTATAGTGTATTGTGAATAGCATTTTGTGTATAGGGTTTTGTGTGTTGTGTTTTGTGTGTAACATACGGTGTAAAGCATTTTCATATGGTGTTTTGAGTGTATCATATAGCGTTTTGTGTGTAAGTTGTGCATGTTGTGTGTGTGTTAGTAACATAGTAAATTTGGCTGAAAAAACACACAAGTCATCAAGTTCAACCTTTGTCTCATAAACCAGAGAAATGAGAATTCTATAAGCTTTTTCTGACACCTAGTCTATTTACCAGAACTTCCTCTTTTACTTACTAATGCATAGTACAACCCTGTACGTTTTCTTCCTCTAGAAATGCATCAACTCTTTTCTTAAATGTGTTCTTGTATCTGCAATACCACATCCTTGTTCAGATAATTCCACAATTTAACAGACCTTACTTTAAAAAAAAACCCTTCCCCTGCTGAAACTCCATTCCTCTGATCTTAAAGTGTTAGTGATGTCCAAAAAAAAAGTTTTTTGCATTTAGAAGAGCTTAAAAAGCAGAGCTAAATGCAAAAAAACTTATCTCTCAAACCGCCTGAACACCAGAAACATGTTTTAGACCATTCCAATGAAGGGATTCCTTGTAAGTAACGAGATCTCGGCACTTCTCAAGCACCTCCGTGTCGACCAACACGAATCTCCTGCTGACAGCTTTACAGCTGTCAGTAGGAAACAGCGAACTTTAAACGCCTGTATCTCTTAAACCATAGAGGTTTGAGAGATACTTTTTTTGCATTTAGCTCAGCTTTTTAAGCTCTTCTAAATGCAAAAAACTTTTTTTGGTCATTACTAACACTTTAAGGGGTTGCCCCTAGTTACTTAATCGGGCCTTGGAATGAAAAGATCACCAGAGAGATCCTTATATTTACCTCTCATACACTTGTACATTGTGACAAGATCTCCTCTTAGTGTTCTTTTCTCTAGAGTAAATACACCAAGTTTGTCTAGATACTCCATACATATAGAGCGTGTATTGTGTGTGAGTGTGTGTTCATTGTAGCCCCTGCATATACTTGCAGAGATTTTGACAGCCTTGGCTAGGGGATGGCTAATACCCCCTAGCCACCCCTGTCAAAATCATGCCACATGTTTGGGCCAATGTGACAGGCAATATGGAGGAAATTTTCATAACTCTTCTTTCTGCTGCCCTTGGGTGTGTTTGGGCATATTGGCCATATTGTCCTCTAGTGGTGGGTCGTTATCATGGGTTAATATGAACTATATAGTAAATGGAATAAAATATAAGGAACCTTGTACCATATTCACCAAGCTAAAGAGGTGCATTTCTGAAGCAAACCAGCTGCACCATAGGTGAGAAATGAAGCAGATGCAAATTAACATTGATTTAAATTGGGCTTTAATCCCCTTGATTACAAGGGGAGAAAACCTCCATTTTATCAATAGAAGTTTTCATTCCCCCTATAGTACATATGGTTTGTTCCAAAATTGATCCTCTTTACTTTGTGAATAAGACCCCTTGTCTCTTGGTGGCATCTAGTGGTAAAAAACATATTTGCAATTGGCCATTTAACGTATTGCTACTTCTTCAGGCTTTCGATAATATTTGGCCAAAAGGGAATTCGGTTATGGTACTTTTCTTATGAAATTTACACTGTGCCCTTTTAAAACATGTCCTTCATACAGTCCTATTCACTTGAGACACAGGAGGAACTAGGAGGAGACTAGCACATTGATATATGAGAAGCCTGAGGACCTCCAGCTATGGAGTTCTACAATTCCCATCATTCCCTGCAAGTCAGCCACTGCAGGGTATGATGGAAGTTTTAGCCCTTCACATTAAGAAAGACTCAGGTTGCCCAGCTCAGCACTAAAGAGAGGAAAACAAGGGTGCTTTCATGCTTTGCCTTGCATTTACATACCTTTCCTTAGCCCATAATAATTCACATGGATGAACATTTTCACATTGCTCATTTATGTGTTCTTTGTCATATATCACAACAATGCATTCTATATAATGTGGTGGAGACCTCTCTTGAATTTAGGGGAGTAAAAGGCCTGTTTAAATCAATGAACATTTTTGTTTGATGCAGTTAGTTCGCCACTGAATTTTACCACTTTAACTTTGTTTATGGCTTTTAATGCTTACTGGATACCCTACTGTATTTGACACAATATGCTACCTGTTTATCAAGCAGTAGCTTTTTTATCTAGTCCTATCCATGAAAACACTCATTTATATGGCACATTACGCTCCTTTCTACTGAGCAATGCTACTAAAACGCTTTAGCTTTTAAACATGTGTGTGCAATCTATACTCATAGAAAAGTAGATCAATTAACTAATACTCCTGCATCAGTAAGACTGATCTTCAGGGTATGCACTGCAGTATATGACTGCTTCAGTGCTTAATGCTGGACACACTCCACCATGTTAGGACTTTGATGCCAGCAAGCCCGTTATACCCACCCTACAGAATGCCCAGGAAAATATCACAAAATCTAGGAATGGGAAAACCTTTTGCTCAAAATAAAACCTGTGAAAATAGTACTTTCTACTTCCTGCAGGAATCCCCATGAAAAGTAAATGTTTTCATTTTTTAATACTTATTTAAATGTATTGAAAGTAATAAAATGTATTTCTCCCCATGTGGAGAGTCCCTCCCATGTAATGCTGCAATGCTAAAATATAAATTGGGGTGTCAGTTTACTGCATATTGTCAGTCTGAGCTTGGTACAGAGAGAAAGCAAATTCATTTTTGATGCAAGGTAGTATAGTGAGTATAGTTGGTAGCTAGTAATAGATAAATAAATAAAACACCTTCCTACCTGGACTGGCTAAATCGGAGACTCTGCTGAGACTTTGACAGATAATATACAAACAGGCATAATACATCATAATACATCATACATTCAAAATAAACATACAGGGTCAAAAAGAAGCTTTTTCAGACTCCACAAACCTACAAAAATATGAAAGCAGCATGGAGAAAGAGTATGATGATGCTCAATGGAATAGGCAAAATTTTCCACCAATATGCCTGAAGAGTCTGACTCTAGACAAGTAAATATGCCTATAAATATGGAGTCATCTTGGTCACCATCATAACTACCACTTACATGTTCAACCCACACCCAGATACACTCACTATTATTGATTAAACAGCAACACAGGTTCTCATCTCATTTTCAACCCTAGCTATGCGTGTTTCAGCTGCTATTCAAAGTGTTGTGCTAATGACAGCTACTGCTTGTACAATTGCAACATTTAGCCCCAGTAGCAGCAGTAGTAGTAGTAATAGTAGTTGTCCTAGTAGTAATAGTATTAGTGATAGTAGTAGTAGTAGTCTCTCAGGACCCCTCAATCTATGAGCTCTCCAGTATGGAGATACTTCATTCACAATCCAAAAGACAGACATGTTGATATCTTTTAGAACACAATCACAGACCTGACTAGAAGACATGGCAGCAGCATGTCAGTAAAAGCACACCTTCAAGTCAACAGGACTGAGGGGCACATAATAGTAGTGCTTTAGATGTCTAAGGGAGTGGGACAACAATATCCATTATTCTTTGCTGTTGTACAAATGCACAGTACAAAGAGTTCTTCTATGTCCTGCCAACCCACCTTTACTGAGGTCTTTGAAAGTAAAAAAGCACAAAAATCATCCCAAAGTATGCCTGTGGAATGGCACACTTGGCTGGTTGTTAACATGCTGCTCTATTCTTTTGGTGAAAACCAAGGTTTTAAATAACTGATGTCATGTACTGCACCCCACTGGCATTTCCCAAGCCACAGTTATTTTTCATGGTAGCTGTGCCAGAATTGTGCAGGTTGGTTGTCTGTGTCTTTGGCAAAGGGCTGGATGATGTTGCCAGCCCTTTTCCAAAGACACAAACCTTCAACGTGCACTGTCAACTGGCAAACAATTCACCTGACCACAGATATGTGTACAAGTGGCCACAGTAGGACTACATCACTATTACTGCTTTTTGAGTATCTTTTGAAGTGGGTACCAGCAACATTCATCAGGCCTTTAGTAGTAAAGGCCATCTGCAAGGTAGTCATGCCATCTGCAATCCACTTTATGCATGCAGAACATTTAAAGACAATTCCACAAAGCTGTAGATGTGCTAAAGGGCATGGGAATGTGGTGGGTATGGTGGCAGCACAATCTGATGGCTCTGTCCTCTGAGTCCCATTGTTAATGCTGTGCTAGTGGGATCCTCTACTTCATCACCACCACCAGCCATCCTCTATCTTTTCTTACCTCTCTAACATTCAAGTAGAAAAATCAGTAATTGAAATAAATTTGAATGTATTTTCTCTTCAGGTTTGCTTACCACAACGGGACTGGAATTGTGTATTTTAAAGTTTGATCAGCTTCTCTTGGTTCAAGCAGCCATGCCACCCCCAGGTACATTGTTGATTGTCTTTTGGACAATACAAAATGCTAGTCGGTGGAGTGAATGTAAAAATTGCCAGTGCATACAGCATAGACTTTAATGCCAGGAATCCTAAGAAGGTATCTCTCCATTATAAAGAGTAAAGCAGGAAGGATTCAGATCACAATACAAGTAAAATTAAGGTTAAGACTTGCAATTAATGGGGTACCTTAGCTTGGTGGCAAGCTAAGCATACAATGGCCATATTATGTGACTAAAACTTAACTTTAATTTCCATTTGTGTTCTTGCATTTAGTTTGTTCCAGGTTTGCATCTCTTGTGCTTTACTATTACCCAGCTCAATGGCACTCATTTTATTGACCTTGTAAAGATGAAAGATTGAGATGACCGTGCCACAGCTAGAACCTACAACTCTGTAGTACTAAAATTGATATACTAACCAACTGAGCTATCACTTCAAGATAGTTATTATGATTTTGTTAATAAAAAAATAGTAGTAGTAGTTTTCTCTTTCATTGTACTGAAAAGTATTAAATAGTGTCACTGAAGCCAATCACATATTAATTATATAAATGTAATATCCTCCTTTCCACCCCTTTCCAGATGTCAGCCTGTCCTGCTAAGTAAGGGAGATGATTCACGTGGTTGAGCTGTTGCCATGACAACCTGTCTGGCGTTCACTCACACAGATATTGTGTGAGTAGCTTCAATCCGTCCTGAGAAGTGGCCAAGCTTTAGTCAGTGCGCAGGATACATTAAAACAGTTCACATGGGGGAAGAGTTATAAAAGTGGAGTTATGCAAATGTTTAGTCTAATTAAATGTATCAATTCAAACTCCCTATACCTTGTGGTATTTGTTTTACAAACAGATTGATAGTTTTAGATATTTTTGATTTAGTAGTTGGAGAAGGCAATCCCAGCAGAGCTTTGTTCTATTAATTACTCACATGCCCAGAAAATCCCCTTTCGCTGCCTTCTTAGACAGAGGGGTGGAAAAAATTGATAAGTACAAATAATCATGCAAATTCTTTCAAGATATAAGATCTGACTGAGGGGAGGACTTGGAAAGGTAGTAGGTCCTCTTTAAAAAAAATAAACTGTGCATCTTGGAAAAGGAATAAAAACATAATTTAAAGTAAACTTTTCATTTTTCACTAATAGGCAAAGCTGTTTTTAAAATGATAAGTCCCCTTTAAAAAACATAACAGTATTACATGCACTGTCAGACACCAATTCTATTGAAATGTTCCCTCACTACAAATCGTATTTTAAACACATCAATTAACTGTAAGAGAGAACACCATGTTTATTGAAATGATACTGAAATATAAAACCAACAAGATCCGTTCATCATGGAGGAACACATTTGAGGCAACTTAAAAAAAAAATCATACACACTGCCAACAGTGTAACAATATTTGACAGAGAACTCTTTCATGCAGCACAAATGTATTGTTAGTTTTCCACTGTCGGTGAGGGGGGTTTATTAAGGAAATGTGTACATAAACAAAATGACTGGGGGGTTTCCACTACTGCTGGATGCCAGCACAATTGTTTGGGATCGCCACATCTGCATTTGTTAGAGGTTTGGTTAAGAGATATGTATTAAGTAAACTGAAGAAAAAAATATATAGATCCTGTCAAGCATCCGAATCAAATTGAAGACATTGTTTGTCAGGTTTGGCAAGGATAACACAGTTGATTAACTTGTTCACTTTTTTTCTTGTTTTGTTTTTTTGTAACTAGTGGGAAGCCATTCAAATGTTAAAATACACTTACATTTTATTTTTTTTTTGTTCAGGTATTTCTTTTTAATTAAATGTTTTAACCACTTAGATAATACAGATGTCTCTAAAGTGCTGAGCAGACAAGGTGTTAATATGTTTAACGTCTTTACAGCCAGTTGACAAATGCATAGCAGAGCATAGTCAGAGCATGGTGTTAATCACACAAGCTCCCCAGGTGTATGATATGTGTTGCTCAGACCTCTGGTAATTAACCCTTTAAGGACTAGGGGTGTGTGCAACAAATTGCTTTGCAATGTCTTGTGACCCCTCTGGCACGTAAAAGGTTAAAAGGATTACATCCCAATTTTTCCGTTTACTCCCCTCCCCAAGACAGGGAAAGGGATAAAGCAGTAGGATGTCCCAGCTTCAGTACAGTTGAATAATCAAGGAATCAGACATTTAATTAAGTCACATGTGCAACAGTAGAGAAATCCTAAAGACAGGCTCGATACTATTCCTGCTACCAGAAAAACAGTTAACAATGGAAAAACAAACAAAGATCGAGAAACATACTTGTGTTTCGCAACTCTCCTATAACTGCACCGGTACATGGAACGACGAGCGTTGGTGGCCAAAACCCACATTGCAGCCAAATGCTCACTGCAGTTTCTTTTGCCACAATGCATGCTAAATGTGATTTGTGGGAATATCAAAGGAAAATACCTAACTCTCATTTTTTGACAGTGTCAAACAAGGAGAGTGAGCTAAAAACACAGTCACCCTCCCCCTCCTCCCAAACACTAACCCTACACTATCCCTAACAATATCAATAAAGTGAAACAATACTAGCCCTATAACTATTCTATTAGCCATACACTTTAGGTGTAGCACTTACCTGTCATCCACTGTTAGTCTTCTTCTGTAATCTTCTATCTGTCATCGTCTTATCTTCATTCTTCATCTTATTATCATAGTCATATCTTCTGTCTTCTTCTTCATCCAATGCGACTAGAATTTAAATAAAAATGTACAAATATTTAAAACTCCAGTATGGCCCCCCCAATATAGTCCAGTTAAAAGAAAGCAATGGCCCCCCAATATAGTCCAGGTAAAAGTACACGATGGCCCCCCAAAATATTCCAAGTATTACTGCAAGATGGCCCCCCAAATAGTCCAGTTAGAACTGCAAGATGCTGCTGCCACTGCCGCCACTGGCGGCAGCAGGAAACCACATCAAAACCCCCCCACACACCAGTTACCTCTCGGGCTTTTGCCTCAGACATACTTTGGGAAATCTGAACAGAGACTAGCTTTTATGTGGCCACTGTCTGTTCAGAATGGTTCCGAAGCTACAACTGGCTGGGATGTGTGCTTACGCACCTCTCAGCCAATCAGCTTCAAGCAAGGGGATGACAAAATCCGTTCATTGGTGGTGGCATATTGCAATTCTACCTGGACTATTTTGGGGGGCCATCTTGCAATTATACTTGGAATATTTTGGGGAGTCATTTTGCACTTTTACCTGGACTATACTGGGTGCCATTATGGGCTTTTAACTAGACTATATTGAGGGCCATCATGGAGTTTTAAATATTTGTACATTTTTTTTTTTATTTTAGTCGCATTTGATGGAGAAGAAGACAGAAGATAAGAAGACAACGATACGAAGATGAAGAATGAAGATAAGAAGAAGATAACAGATAGAAGATTAAAGAAGAAGACTGAAAGTGGATGACCAGGGTGCTGAAGACCCTGCTGGACATCAGACGTACAGGTAAGCATTTATTGTGAAGGGATAGTGTTAGCTTTAGTGGGAATAAACCTGTGAATGCCAGTGGGGTATGCAACACTCTGCAATGCGTTGCGTACCCCACTGGCATTCATGGGGGTAGATTCGCTAAGCGGTGATAAAGAGGTGATAAAGTGGAGATTACTTCTCCAGTTTATCACTTCTCCAGTTCCTATGTTATTCTATGGAGCCTAATCGCTAAGATCTCAAAAGTTGAAGAAATCTTAGTGAATAGGCTCTATAGAATAACATAGGAATTGGAGAAGTGATAAACTGGAGAAGTTATCTCCACTTTATGTATTTATCTTTATTTATATAGCGCCATACATGTACACAGCGCTTAACAGAAGTTGAAATAATACAATACAAAAACGACAGAACTGGGGTTAAGAGCATTAAGGTTAAGTACAATCATTACATTATTTGTGAGGGAAAGTGCAGCAAGGGAATCATACACTAGGAAAGGGACCCTGCCCCAAGGAGCTTACAATCTATCACCTCCTTATAACTTCTTTATCACCACTTAGTGAATCTCCCCCATAATGTTAATGTCATTTTGATTTCACTCATGTTTTTAGTTACTTGGATGTATTGATATGGGGCTTAGGGCCACATGTCATTAGTGTAGGCATCACTAGCCATGCATGCGTGTGTGTGTTAGAAACCATTGTTCTACTACATATTGGTAGTTTTTAATGTACATTAGGGACTCTGTGGCTAGGTTTGCTAGGCTCGTTTTATGCAAAAATAGAAAGTACCTTAACGTGTGTTAACACCACCGCACGTGATAGAATGCCAAATTCAACTACTTTTTCATTGTGTCCAATGGGTGCAATAGAATACCAAACTGTGCCTTCATAACCATCAACATTTTTTTTTACTGGTAGGAATAGTATCGAGCCTACTATGAGGAAAGTATTGGGAACTACTGTGTTAAATTATGGCAAGGACAGCATTATGTGTCTTCAAAGTAACTGCCACGCTGTCTCTGGGGATGACACTGGAAACAGAGTGAATGGGAGATTCGAACTGAGAGCATTCATCTGCACCCTTCATTCACAAAACACTTCATTGTGCATCCTTCTGGTCCTGAAAGTCTAGGTCAAGACAGACATCACTAGCAAAGTACAAAACCTCTGTATTGTTATATTTAACCAATGAATAGCACTCATTCTATATTAAAGTCCAGGAGTAGTCCATTATTTTTTCATCCAAATTTCGGATTTATGATTGAATGAGTATCCAAACCTATACAAGATTATATGAGACCACCAAGTTAATTTTCATAACATGAGACTAACAATGCAATACATCATTACATGATAGTAATACACTATTACAGGAGGCCATCACAGCAGTATACTATTACAGCAGCCCCTCCACCCCCAGTGTCCCTCCTTCTTTGTCCACAATAATCCTTCTCTTTCTCGTTTTCTCTCTACCAGTGTTCTCCATCCCCTCTCTCAGCCATTATTTCCTCTTTCTCTCTCCACTAGCATTCACCATTGCCTCTCCCAACCAGTTTTACTCCCTCCTCCACTCTACAATTATTCACCTAAATTCTATGTCCACCATTATTAACCCTCCTTCTTTCTCTTCCAGTATTCCAATCCTTCATTCTATACCCATTCCCCTTCACCAGCACCACCTTCCTTCTCTGTCCACCAGTATTCACTTGTCTCTCTTCTTCCCTGTTCCCTATCAGTATTCCCTCTTCCTCTCTCTCAACCAGTATTCTCCACGTTTGCTCTCCATTAGTATTCCTCCTCCACCTTCTTTTTCCACCAGTATCTACCATCATTCTCTCTCCACCAGTATTCCACTTCAGCTCAGGGCCGGATTTACATCTCAGGAGCCTGTAGGCACAGAAATCTGAAGCGCCCCCTCCCCCCATTGGCCATCTCCACTGGACACCTCCACAATGCTCCTAATGTCCACATTGCCCCCATCATCTCTTTATTGCCCTCACATTGCCCCATCAGCTCCAACTTCCCCCCCCATCAGCTCCAACTTCCCCCCCCATCAGCTCCATGTTACCCTCACATTGCCCTCCATCATCTCCAAATTGCCCTCACCATCTCCATGCTGCCCTCACAATGCCCCCCTTTGGCTCCAACTTGCCCCCACCATCTGCATGTTGCCCTCACATTGCCTGCCTCCCTCCCTCCCATTGTACGTTTCCTACCTCCCTGGCAGGAGATCTGTTGTCTGTGCCTCCTTTGGCACAGTCTTGTAAGGGCTGGAGCTCCTGCGCGGTCTCCTATTCAAGAATGCAGAGCGCTGGGAGATGATGTCATCACCCAGCGCTCTGCATGCCTACGAGGGAGCTCAGCACTTACAGGACTGTGCCAAAGAGGCACAGACCTGTCCTGCAAGGGAGGTAGGAAATAGACAAAGGGGGGGGTGCGTGCGTGTGTGCAATGTGAGGGCGACATGGAGTGGGCGCTGGCACAGTCAGCGAGGTGGCAATTTTTTTTTTTTTAAAGAATAATAATAAAAAAAAAAAAAAAAAAAAAAATCCCATTGGCAGGCGCCCCTCGGTGGTGTGCACCTGTAGGCAGGTGCCTACTTTGCCTTATGGCAAATCCAGCCCTGCTTCACCTCTATCCATAAGTATTCCCACTCCACTCTTTCAACCAGTATTCCCCCTCCTTATCTCTCTACCAGTATTCTCCCTCCCCATTCATCAGCATTATCCCTCCTGTCTCTATCAGTATTCCCCCTACCCTCTCTACCATTGTTCTCTCTTCTTCTTTCCACCAGTACTCTGTCTCCTCCTTTCACCAACAACATCCCTCCCTTCCCTCTCCAACATTGTCCCCTTTCCATTCTCTCCACCAATATTCCCCATCCATCTCTCTCTTTCTCTCCAAGTATTCCTCCTCGCTTGAACAGTATTTCCTCTCTACCAGTATCCCCCTCCTCTCTCCCCCAGATTTCTCCTTCCCCTTCTCGCTCCACCACTATTCCCCATCCCCTTACCTCCGTTATCTGACCTATTCTCCATATACGTGTATTTCCACTGTACTCTTTATACCAATATCCCTCTCTTCTCTCCCCCTGCATTCTTCTTCCTTCTCTCTCCATCAATATGCTCCATTCTTACTCCACCAGTTTCCCCCCTCCCCCCTCTCCCCCCAGTATTCTACCTCCTTCTTTCAACCTGTATTCCTTCTCTTTCTTTCTCCACCAATATCGCCCCTTCCTCTTCACCAGCATCATACTCCTCTCCAAGAGAATTCCCCCTTCTTCTCTCCACCAGCATTCCCCGTACTTCTCTCCACCAGTATTGCCTCTTCACTTCACCCGTATTCCTATGCCTTCTGTCCACTAGTAATCCCTTTCCTTCTCTCCACCAGCATTTCTCCCCTATTTCTACTTCAACCATTATTCCCCTCTTTCCTTTAAACATTATTTCCCCTCCTTCTCTCCCATCGGTATTCTCCCTCTTACCCCTTCCCCATTCCCATTTGCCTACCTTTCTTAGCACATAAAGGGGCAGCTCAAGTGTCCCTGATATTAATGGTTCTTAGTGTATACTGATTGCTGACTCTCTTATGGGTTCCTGTGTCCATCATAGTACCTATTTCCTGATATCTATCTTTACCAGCTTTCTCTTTTAACGTCAGCTCATGCAATTGTCTGCTTTTTCCATAACCACTCATGCTTTTTAAGTAGTTTATTAACCCCTGCTTCTCCTCTCCAATCCTCTAGCACTCCTTTCTACCACTTATGTTTTAGTCCTTTTCTCGTTTTCAGTTATTCAAGTTCTATAAAGGAAACCTTTTGTCTTTTTATTCTATTTTTATTTAGTTACCTCTTTTTACACATTATGTTCTTATAGATTTTGTTCTTCAAATATGTTTTTGTGACTTTTTATGTATAAATCTAATTGCTTTAGTGATCTATTTTGGCACAGTATGCAGTATCATACTTTTCTCTACTTATCTTCCCCATTGTTTACAACAGCTTAAGCATTGACACTCACTAGCATAACTGATTATTTTAAGTATACATTCTACACTACACTTAGATTGCTTGCTGTGCTGTCCTTGACTATTTTTCTTGTTACATGAGTGCCCAAAGGGGTATCCAACCTCTGTCATCAACAGGATTAAAGTGAATTGATCATTTGAATGTCAGGGGTGTGACCAAAGCATAGTGCATCACCCCTCTGGCACTCACATGCTATTGGATTTATGGATACCTCCTTTGTTGTGCTTCTTTGACATGAACTTTCATTTGTACATGCAATCATATTGTCACTGTGTAACACTAAGAAGAAGCGCAGTGATGCATATTGCAACTTTTGTTCTCTGTCCATAATCCAGTATGCTTGCTGTGCAGGAAGGCAGCATTAATATAAAATACAAGAGCACTGCAATGCACTCTGATATACTACTGTCGATTTATAGACATGTGGCAGTTATCTTATAATTCTGCAGTATTAAGAGCTAGTCCGCTTTCATATGGATGCTTTTGCAATGGAGTGCCTTGTGCTTTGTTTACCTGAATCAGCTATTTGGCAGATAGTCCACTGAACAGCTGCTTCAGTCAGTACAGAATAGCAGAAAAGCTGTTTTATGTAACATCTTCTCTGCTTATTGCCTCACTGTACAAATCAAATGTGGCAATGCCTTTTATTGCTCTACCCTTTCAGTGCCACAGGGATGTTATTCAAATGGAATACTATAGAGGTTCTTAGTGTGTTTCTTAGCAAAGGACTGAAGACCACTCTAGCATTCAAGGGGTTAAAACCCAATTTAAATCAACTTGATTCTGGGAATTTTTATTTATTCCCTATGATGCAGTTCATTTGACCCAGATTTAGTTCACTTTCATTTTGTGCATATTGCCCCTTTGTGGCTAAGTATCAGCACAGCATGCATTTACATAGTGCTAACTATTAGCCCAGAAGCAGATAAATAAAAGCATAGTCCGTGGATAATGAGACACTCTTTTTCATTGTGACGTGGAACACAAACACTATTTTATTATAGCATGAGCTTACCATGTTTTAGCATAGAGAAAGACACCTGTAATATCAGTTTATGTTTATAACAGTAGTTCCTGATAGGCGTGTCACAGATCATTTATGTGACAATGCCCCCAAGCTCAGTGTGTCAAACCTTTCCAAATGCTTACACCGTTTTGATGCACACGTGCCACAGAAATATACATTTTTTAGCTGCATGTCTGAACTTAACCCCTTGAGGACCAGATGGGTATGCAACTCATTATGAAGCAAAGCATTGAACACCTCTCTGGTCCTTAAAGGGTCCAAAAATGATTTGTTGTGACTCATAATACTGAGGACCACTGATTTCTGAGGCGATGCATTTCAGATCACTCTAGCATCTAAGGGGTTAAACCTTTCTTAATATCTTGCCCTATGTCTGTGACTGATTAGGGACTCTCATAATTGAATTACTAGAATTAATCCTGAGGTATTTTTGTGTGGTCTAAATGCAGTACTTTCTGGGGTCTTTGAAATCATTATTTGTGGTGTCCCAAATGTCCGCAGAAACCACAGTGGCCTGCATGGTGTTCAGTGGGAACTTCTTAAAGGCTAAAGAATTAACTCTGTGGAAATACTAGCAGCTGTGATTATCTGTTAAATAAAAACCAAACACAAATAAATATATGTGGCTGCCTCATGGGTTGTACTCGATGTAACCGGCCTATTATCTGAGCTCACTAGCCTGGTCACTAGGTTTTGTATGCATCCCAATCAGGAAGAGAAGTCTGTCAGTCTCCACATCGCACAATAGTTTTGTAGACTTTTTTTATCCAAGTCAGTGGACCATATTCCCAAAAACAAAGCAATTCTGGTGCATACTAATTGTGCAGCGGGGGGGGGGGGGATATAAACATTTCCAAGATTCTCAGTTATTTAAATGCGGGATTTATCCTCTTGAAGGCCTTCATTAAGGGTTGGAGAGAGCTCTAGAATTTAAGTGCTTGCACTTGCTGCCGCTTCAAGTATTTAACATTGAAATGCTGCCAGTTATAGTGCATGTGGTTTGTATCAGAATTGATCCAGTTTGGTATTGTGCATCTGGCGCTTAGTTACTAATTAAATGAGAATGTCAGATCAGTGGTCAACTATTATGGGGTTTTAGAACTGAAATGACAACATTGGCGAGTGGGATTTAACCTTTTGAGTGCCAGAAGAGTATGCAAACATTGCAAAGCAAAGCGTTGTGTACCCCGCAGACACTCAAAGGGTTAAAACAAAAGGGAAAAACTAGCTACGTTTTTGTTATTTGCTTCAACAGGTTATAGAATATTAATTACATGCCCTGGACTCACACACAGCACTCTCCCAGAATAAAGGGGTAGGTAACATGGGGCTCTCTAGCTGTTAGAGATATCAACCCCCAGCCAGCCACCATCGTCCTCAATTCCTCCAGAAGGAGAAATACTTCTGTTGCATCTCCAGGCTCCCAATAACAACAGGAAGATTACTTAGTGCCACATTTACCCAGCTTGCTGTATACTTCTATGACATTTGTAGATGATAAAAAGGGATAGATGTAATAAGGATGACAAGAAGGAAAGTAGTGAGGTGAAGAGAAAAGATGGGAGGAGGGAGAGAAGAATGGATAAAGGAGAGAGAAAAATACAGGAATATGGAAATACATCAATAGACAAAGAGGCTTATGCAATAAGAAAATGGCACAATTTTGGGGCAAAGAAACTGTGTAATATGGAACGAATGAAAGAAGGAATTTTAACCCCTTGAATTCTATAGAGGTCTCCACTGGATTGCTTTGTGTTACATTGGAGATCTGTGTTTTATTCACGTGGTTTAAGGCTACATTTAGCCTTATATATGGAATCATATATATATGGAATCATAAACGGGATACTCCCACTGCTGGGAGTTTTTTGTATTAAAAATTTGCTTGCAAAAGACACAGTCAAAATCATTATTATTTTTTTTTTCATATTGTCATCTATATATAGAAGGCTAGCCCTGTTTTGGGTGCCTCAAAAAAGATTTCTGGAATGGTGGCAGCCACATCCTGGGTCACGCTTACTGCTAATGGTCAGCCAATGGGATGTGTGGGGCGGGGTTTGAGTTGGCCGAGGAAGCAGAGGGCCAAGCAAATAAAAATCAACCACATCTCCCCATCCCTTCCATTCACCACCTTCTCTCTTCCATTTGTCGCTAACTCTGCTTACATTTAATGAAAAACATATTAGTTTGGTTAACTTACATTAGAATGCGATAGTAATGTAGGAGGAAAAAAATCATCATACTGATGCATACATTTTTATTATTGTGATAAAGAAGGACTGCACCTGTCCACTTTTAACTAATGGAAGTAATGTCTCAAAAGGATGTGCATGATTATTATTCCATCCATTTGATGGAAGTGTCAGAAGGAGGAGAGAAGCAATTTTAGCAGAGGTGAAAAATGTATAATGCAGGCTATACCTCATAGGTCAGAGAAAGTGCGTAATTAATTATTCAAACTATGCCACAGGTCATAAAATGTGAGTAGTCGATTACGTAGGCTGTGTCACACTCGTCAGAAGGCATATGTAAAACCACTGCACTGACTGAAAATCAAAAAAGCCAAGGAGGAGATGCACTAAGGTGTGATAAAGCTGTGATAAAGTGGAGATGACTTCTCCTTTGATATCACTTCTCCAGTTCCTTTGTTATTCTATAGAGCCTAGGCACTAAAATCTCCAAAGTTGGAAAAATCTTAGTGCATTGGCTTCATAGAATAACATAGGATTTGGAGAACTGATATCACTGGAGAAGTTATCTCTGCTTTATCACCTGTTTATAATGCCTTAGTGCATTTCCACCATTGTATAGGCAGTTTAAATACAAATCTTTATCTAAAGATCCACTTTCTATCACCTGATTTTGATGATCAAAACTACAAAAAATATGTTACTTTAAAGCTGGAAACATTGACACGCAAAGTGACTATTCACATGTATTTAATTCCAACCCTTTGTTTTCCATCAGGCAGTAACGTTGCTACAACAAAATTTTTTCAAGCCATCCCATTCTGTCGAGGAAACAAAAGATGGCAAAGATCCAAGGTCCTTTCTTACTCCTGATCATGTTCTTGTATCACACCCATGCTGGAGCAGATTTCTTTGTTCCAGAAGCTCATTGAAAGTCTGGTCTTTAATTGGAGTACTATGTTTTGAAAGTTGGTTATGGCTGAAGAAATTGGTAGTGTAGCATTTCATTATTCAGTATTGTCACTGGATTGTTCTCCTTTCTCTGGATTTGATCTGACCTGAATATCAAATTGGTGCACATCCTTACACTAAGGATATGTGATAAATTACTGACACTGATGTACTAAGAAGCAATTCTGGGGCATACCAACTGTACCATAGTGGACTAATTATTAAAATTCCCATTTATTTAAATAGGCTTTTAATCCCCTTGGAGTTATAAAACCCACATGTCTGTGTTTCCTAGTCCTACTAAATTGTAAAATATAAACCATGACTCCTACTGATGACTTTGCCTTGCAAGAATACTGAGATAAAGAACTCTCACTAAGTCACCTACTTTCATGATACTCAACAGTATACAAAGGTATAAAACAATGAAGGTAACAAAACTTTTATTACAGCTAAATAAAATTTATTTTGAAACCATTAAATAAAAGCCCTAAAAATCATAGTAAGTGTATCACATTCATGGGTGTGTTTGATGTGCCTGGCCACTGTTTGATACAGATTTATTTTAGTTAAAAGGATAGTAATGTTTCACAATAAAAGCAGTTCCAATTAATATTAATAGTATTTGGGCAATGGAGAGTTGTAGTTCAAGAGTAATTTACTGATAAAGTATCCCAGTATCCCACCTCCCTCCTCTTTTACTGATGTAACACTGCTCACTTCAGAGCATCAAGACTCTCCGGATGGATCTCAGCAAGGGACAATCTTCAGTGAGCATAAGGAAAAGCCATTGTTCTCACAGTAAGATCCCTTGCTGCGAGCTGTCTGGTCCCAGGACCAGATTCCACATCTGAGGAGTGGGGGCTTACACTAGGTAAAAGGGGCGGGAGGGGGATACTTTATCATTCAATTACTCTTGAACTACAACTCTGACAGTATTGAAATAACACTCTCCATGGCCCAAATACTATGAAGATTATTTGGAGCTGCTGTTTTTGTGAAACATTACTATTAAAGATGAGCGAGCACCCCGATGCTCGGGTGCTCTGACCGAGCACCCCCTGATGCTCGAGTGCTCGGCCGAGCACCCGAGCCCCATTCAAATGAATGGGAGCACTCGAGCATTAAACCAGGCACCCCCTGCTCTGATGAGCGGAGGGTGCCTGGTCAATGTCCCCCTTCATCTCCGCTATGCCCCTCTTCCACAATGTCCCCCTTCATCTCCTATGCCATAGCGGAGATGAAGGGGGACATTGTGGAAGAGGGGCATAGCGGAGATGAAGGGGGACATTGTGGAAGAGGGGCATAGACTCTATGCCCCTCTTCCACAATGTCCCCCTTCATCTCCGCTATGCCCCTCTTCCACAATGTCCCCCTTCATCTCCTCTATGGCATAGGAGATGAAGGGGGACATTGTGGAAGAGGGGCATAGCGGAGATGAAGGGGCACATTGTGGAAGACGGGCATAGCGGAGATGAAGGGGGACATTGTGGAAGAGGGGCATAGAGTCTATGCCCCTCTTCCATAATGTCCCCCTTCATCTCCGCAATGCCCCCTTCATCTCCGCAATGCCCCCGTACCTCCATTCCCTGGTGGTCCAGCGGAGCGTCTTCGGATCTGTGCCTCTTCCGGCACAGATCCTCTTCACCCGAGCATGTCGGGCGAGCACATGGCGGTACTCGTACGAGTACCGCCATGTGCAGAGCAGAGCGATGCTCGAGCCGATCCGAGCATCGGCCGAGCACGCTCGCTCAACACTAATTACTATCCCTTTAAAAGCAATACATACTAAATTATCTGTGATATTTGGGGGAACCTTGGTAACATCAGTCCTTATGGAAAGGGGTAAAAAAGGAAACTGAAATAGTTGGAACTCTTTAATGCAAACACTAAGCAAACTTTCACGTCTGAAAACCCACTCAAACTGGCAATGGAGGTAGAACATAGATTGACTGTCTTTATTTAATATTTGTATCCAGAGTAAAATATGTTAACACTGTTTAGTCTGTTAGGATATATCTGCCTTGTCTTTTTTATTTTGTGTTTCTAGAGCTAAATGGAATGTCTTCTTACCATTAATATAAAGACTTGCTTTCCTACCTGCTTATAACAATGCAGAATCTCTGTCCAGACAACCCAGCTTTTCAGAGCCTTTCTCCACAGTCCTTCTTCCTTTCTTGAATAATTTAGATTTACTTCATAACAATATTAGATACCACAATAAGGAAACTACATAAAAGCATATGTGTCTGGGAACAAAGCAGAGTATGATTGGTAACAAAAATCCCATACGTAGATCTTAAAATAAAATAAGTGCATTTTATGTGAACAGCCTTTGTTTGTTTAGATTTACTCACCATTATGATTCATAAAATACTTTCATTTGAGCTGGGTTCCATTCAAATCTATTGACACCTTCTTCTCTGAATGCATTTGTATGTTTATGTTCTACTAGGAAATATGTAAATCTACTATGTAAAATCACCTGCTATGTTTTATCTGGTCAAAAACATTCATTCACATTCACTATTTCCTAAAATTACTTTATTGCAATTAGATGAGATACAGGTCTCAATTCAAGTGATATTTTGTTTATTGATTTTTATGGCAGTATAGAAAAAAAACCCTGAAAAATCTTTAGAATTATGTAGTGGTTTTTTTTTTAAATTAAAGCGCAATAATTACATTTACTATGTCTGCTCCTGTGTGAGCGGTTAATAGAAATAAGTTCTGTAGCAGTCTATGGAAGGATTGTGCACCAAGTTACTCTAAATTGTGAAACTGGAACGTCAGCATCTCAGGATCCATCACAGTATCAGCAAAGAAACATTGAGGTGAGGTATCTCCTTTCAGACCCACCTTCAGCTTCCCTGACGCTGACTCATCAGGACAATACAGGCACGGCTTTCTTACCAGATTTAATGTCAAGGGAGAAGACCTGCAGATCAGGAACTATCACCATGACAGTAATGCTTAATATTGAAAAAATATATATTGTAGATTTATTCTGCTAAGTAACACAAGAGTACTCCCACTGCTGTGAGATGTTTTAGTCAAAAGTTATTGTAGCTCAAAAATACATTTTTGGGGATTCAGTTCTTCCATGTCCTGAGCTTTTATTGTGCTGCTGTTGCTACACAAATTCGTGGACAGCTATGGTCAACTGGCAATAAACTGTCATAGGATGCTGTAGAAATAGCACCACTGTAAAGGTTCTGGACATGGATGCACTAAAACCCCAAAAATGCAAGAATCAATTGCAATAACTTTTGAAAAAACATTTCTCAGCAGTGGTAGTGGCTTAGTTAACTCAGCAGGATAAAACCCTGTAATATATTTTTTTTAGTATTAAGCATTACTATCAATTTAAGTCATGTAAACTCCCAATGTGAAAAATCTCTAAATGCTGTAAAGCTTTTACAGCTGAATCCACTGTTCTGGATAGTCTGCAATAATAATACAACCAGAATAAAATGTATTGTCTACAAGAAACATTAAATGCACATTTGCATTACAACAATGTCTGACTGTAACAACTCCCCTATTGCTCAGCCAGGAAATCCTTACAAAGTACATATTTTTCATAAAGAATGTTTACTTTTCTTTTAAATGATTGTACTGAACATATTTACTTTTAATTTTTTGCTTCAAAACTGGGAGGTTTTATGTTCAGTAAGGTTTGGAAGTGTGTTTTTGTTCACATGTGTAATGTATGGTAGATCTTCTACATATGATGTTAACTGCCTTTGTTCACAAATTGTAGAAATATTGAATGTTGAACTAAATGTGCTTGACACATCTATATGTAGAATATAAAATACTAGTTGAAGAGCCCGTTACACGGGCCACAGTGCCACTGGTTGCCGGTTGCGGGGCAGTCATGTGCAGTAGAGACTGCCCGCGCCGTGGCTGATAGAGAGCTGCACGCTCCTTCTGAGTGTCCAGTTCTTTATCAGCCTCGTCACAGGCAGTCTCTACTGCGTATGACTGCAGCACATGCTGCAGTCTCTACTGCGTATGACTGCGTCGTTACACACGTTTTAGCGAATTAGTATATAGGATTTGAGTGACAGAGAGGGTGTGCAATGGATTGCAAAACAATGCATTTTCTATCCATCTAGCACTCAAAGAGCTAAGTGTATACATATTATAAGGTGTTGTAGAAAATATATTTTTTTAACCCTTTGTGTACAAGAGAGGTGTCAAGCACACACTGATTTATAGCCCTCTGGCATTCAGATGGTTAATGAAAACACACACACCACACATACATACCACACATACATACCACATACAAACACACACACACATACACACTCACGCACATACGCATAGCATACTACACATACATACCACACACATACATATCACACACACACACTCACACACATATGCATACCACACACACACAAATACCACACAGACACACACACAAACACACACACATACTCACACACATATGCATACCACACATACATACCACACACATACATACCACACACACACACACACACACACTCACACACATATGCATACCACACACACACACACATACCACACAGATACACACACAAACACACACACACACACACATACATACCACACACACACACACACAAACACACACACACTCACACACATATGCATACCACACACACACACATACCACACAGACACACACACAAACACACACACACACATACTCACACACATATGCATACCACACATACATACCACACACATACATACCACACACACACACACATATAGACAGGCACACACACACATGCCTGTGAAGCATTTTAAATTATTTTTGCTACAACAAGTTAAATTAATTTAAGATCAATGGAAGAATTGACAAAATGAATAGCCCACTGTCTAAATTTAGGGTAAATGTAATATTAATTGAGTGTATCAGTTGTAAGGTTTGCAGATTGGATTTCCACCACAGAGTCAGTATGGTTAAACAGGACCTGTCACATTAAGATCATTTTATAATTAGTTTTTGAGAGATTAACACATTCGTTGGTGGCACAGTGTGGCACATTATGTAAATTAGATTATGGATTAATAATACCACACACTTTGCTATGACTGAAACTAGCATAGCCCACACACTGGGGGCATGTCTAATGGGACAGTGAGCAATCAGTTTAACCCTTTGAATGCCATAGGGGTACGCAATGCATTGCTTTGCAATGTGTTGCATACCCCTCTGGCTCTCAAAGGGTTAACCTCAAACATAACTAATTAGCATACTATGCTGGGAATTAGCACTGAGTGTCCAACTGTTCTCTGAAACCAAAGTTTAATTTCTCAAAAATAATTTATTTCACAGAAAAATGGCTAATGAACCATAAAGGTAGATTATAATTCTCTCTAAAACAAACTCAGCTTGTCTATAGGTGACAGATCCACTTTAACTGTGAAGTGGAACTTTGGTGGGACAACTGTACTGTGATGGGTTTGGAACTTGACATATATGTGTACTGCTGCTGCTTCTCAAGGAAGTACCAGTAAACTGTTCCATCTACATTCAGGTATAAAACATCATCATCTTTTTTTATAGATGTAGCTCACAATTGAACTTATGCATAAAGGGATAAGTGGAACAATTCTGGAGCAAACTGACTACACTATAGAGAAACAAATAAAATACCAATCTATTTAAATTTGACTTTCATTCTTTTAATATCAGATGGGTCTACAGTGCATTGCTTTCCAATGTGCTGGAGACGCTTCTAGCACTCAAGGGGTTAAAATCACATGTAAATCAACAGGAATTGTGATTCCTCCCCTATAGTAAAAATGGGCTAGAAAAATATTATGGGATAAAGTGAGTACTCACTGTAGGTGGACAACAGGAACTGTTGGAAAAAATGAGCTGTATCCAAACATATCCAGAGGCCTCACCAGCAGTTACTAGAATATTTTAATTGGACACGGGTGGTTCTATCATTTTTAGGGATGACAAAAACATTCTATATATTCATTAGTCAAATGACTCATGATGTTTTGCAAGGTACGAGTCATCTTTAAAAATGGGTGTTTCATTTCACATTTTATTTCCCTCATTAACCAATCAGATTGCAGGAAAAGCAGTCAAGAGATCACCCTAAAATAAAAAGCAGGTTCTTTTACCTTTAGTTGTCAATGAAATAGGTGTCCAGTCTGGTCTGAATACAGAGAACATATTCAGCTGTGGTTGGACTGCTGGATGACTCTCCCCCCTTGATCTCTCCATCAATTTCCATGTTTTCCACTGCCCCGTCCCCTCTCCCTGTGCTTACCACTGCTGTCTCCTCTGTCTCCCCATGCTCCCAAGTCCTCATGGGCACCTACTCTATCTTCACACTCCAAGAATTCATCTGAATCCTCTCACTGCTCCCCTCAGTGTCAGCTTTAGATCTCAGGCTACTGTAGGCAAGCAATCCTAGTTACCCTTAGCCCCTCCATTGGCCAAACAGCCAAACAGCCCACTCCTGACATGCCTGTCTCCAGCCACTACCACTATTGCCTGCCAAAGAAAATGTCCTTAGCCTATAACATACAAAAAATGCTTGTAACCTCTTGGCTGCTAGAGATATTGCTATACATTACTCTTTGGCATATGAAAACAGTATACAAACTACTAAATTAACATAAATAAGGAGTTGATGACTAAAGAAGCAGCATTTAGATTGCCCTGGCTCAAAATATGGGCATGGCCAACACAGCTAAAGCACCCCTCAAATATTGGAGATCAAGACAATTCATACTCGGGGAAATCCTGCCCTACCTTCAGTGTCTCCATGTTCCTCATTATGTTGAACATGTGTCAGTATAACATCAGGGATTTCAATACCTTGGTATTCCGGTGTGAATGTTGCACTACTTCAGGAATCAGAGCTCCCTGCTCTTATAGAGACACGTGGATCATGTATGTCTGTGCTTAGCTGATCTGCATGTTTCTATTACAGGAGAGCTCAATGATCCCCATCAGAACTCAATTCAGACAGGAAAACCAGGGAAAAGAGCTCTCTGCTGTAAGAGACACACAGACATCAAAACTGACAGATGGATGGTGTGTAGTTACAGGAGAGCACCAGTAAGCAGGCAAAATCTGTGAATAATTAGGTAGTCCCCCAGACGTCTAAAATTACATCTGGTTTGGGGTAGCCATATCATCCCTTTAAAGTAACACTTATGAAAAATGCATGCTGCATGGATCATTGGAAGTATTGCAGTTGAGTAATAATCAATATAGCCCTGCAGCATGTCATTTCTTGTGTGTCGCTTTATAAAGCATACCCCACAAGTATCTGTCTTTAAAGGGTTAGTAATGTCCAAAAAAAGTTTTTTTTTTGCATTTAGAAGAGCTTAAAAAGCTGAGCTAAATGCAAAAAAGTATCTCTCAAACCGCTATGGTTTGAGAGATACAGGCATTTAAAGTTCGATGTCTCCTACTGACAGCTGTAAAGCTGTCAGCAGGAGATCTGTAGCGGTCGAAACAGAGGCTCTGCATCAGAGCCGCATTCTCGTTAGTTACAACGAATCCCTTCATTGGAATGGTCTAAAACATGGGGATTCGTTGTAACTAACGAGATTCCAGCTCTGCTGCGAAGCCTCCATGTCGACCGACATGGATCCCTGCTGACAGCTTTACAGCTGTCAGTAGGAGACATCGAAATGCCTTTATCTCTCAAACCATAGCGGTTTGAGAGATAAGGTTTTTTGCATATAGCTCAACTTTTTAAGCTCGTCTAAATGCAAAAAACTTTTTTTGGACATTACTAACCCTTTAACACCTTCCCGACAATGGACTTGCCAGGTACGTCCCGCAAAAACTGTCACTTAGTGACAGAGGACGTGGCTGTCACTAAGGGGTTAAGACTCAAATGCCTCTGTTCTTCTTTCCTATCCTGGTGTCTCATTTTAGGAGTGCAGAATGTGTAGTGTGCATGTAAGTTTGTCACACTGCTCTATAACAATAAAACTCCCATTAATCACGGTTGTCAGATCATCCCTTTAACCCTTTGAGTGCCAGAGGGGTACGCAACACATTGCTCTGCAATGCGTTGCATACCCCTCTGGCAGTCAAACAATTAAAAGAGGACACAGGTGAAAAATGCCTGTTGCATTGATACATGGGGACCATTGCAGCGTAATAATTCACCACTGGAGGCCTGCACCAGGCATTTTTCTTATGTGTCCTCTTTTAAAGGGACAATCTGGCAATGTTACATTAATGTTTGTTTAAACTTCAGTATGTGTGTGCATACTGGTCCATGTAAAATAACATTTTGGTCTTGTTATACATCATTTATTCAGTTACATAAAGAGCTGTCAATAGGTTTTGAAGTAATATAAGAATTCACTCTACAGCCCAGACTCCCAGTCACATCTCTAGCAACATCATCTAAAACAACATTGTCCCTCTCTGGTCTTTTGAAATATTGGGAAGTATGTTAAAAGGATAATCTGGCAATCTTAAATCTGGAGAACCCCAGCAGTATAAATGCGGTGTACAGAATGCTCTCTATGCTAATAGCAGTCAACCATTTGCAAAGCAATGTGTTGGACACCTCTCTGGGGCGCAAAGGCTGTTAAAAAGTTCAATTTATGTCAGTGGAATTGTGGGAATTTGTATTCATCACATTGGGTGCAAATGGTTTGCCCCAGAATTACTCTTCTTTTGACTATGCTGCCATTTTACTTTACATATTTGGCAAGGGCAACATACGGAAAGTAAAAATTAATCCTTACTATCTCTTTAAAAGGGGAAGGATGGTTACCTTACTATTACTAACAATAGACAAAATATGCTAATTTGTACATACATCCTAACATATCAAATGGCCAAAGAGGACCCTATTGTTTGAGGGGGTGTTGCTGGATGGTGTGGCTGGTGGGCAGGCATTACCAATAATTTCTAAGTTATTTCATGACCTATTGACACCTCTTTGTGTAACTTGAATAAATGATTTAGAGCAAAATCGAAGTATTTTATTTACACAGCAAATGTATAAACACAGGTACTGAAGTTTATACAAACATTAATGTGAGTTGTATTGCTGTGGAGCAATGTGATACACTTATATACACACCACACAGTCTCATTTCCTAAAAAGGGGGACATCAGGGTGGGAATGAGGACAGAGGGATTTGGATCGCAAAGAGGGACTGTTCCTCTTAAAGAGGGAAACTTGGGATGTATGTTTGTATATGGAAAAACTGGCACTTTTTCCTACACATTGCAAATTTTTTCTAAACCATTTCCACGGTAAAGGTCAATGTACACAGGAGAATTATTTGTTTGGCGTAATTATTTCCACCATGGTTAATAAATTACTGTTAAATTGCGTAAACAGACCCTTATTAATGACCATTTGGAGATTAATTGTTTTAAACACTTTTGCTACTATGAATGATTCGATCTCCTGGCTAACAAGCAAATAAAATAGAAGCATATATCATTATCATGATATTACAAGCTTGGCTGTACCCTATTACCAAAGTGACCAGACCTCCCCTTTAATAAGGGAATGTTATAGAAAACAGCAGGGTTTGTCTGATTCTTATGCAGTGCCTTGCATTTAAAGGGAGGTCTGGACGCCATTATTATTAGTTAACCCTTGGATGCTTGGAGTCTTCATTGCATTGCGAAGCAAGTTTTTGAGATCTATTCAGCATCCAAATGATTTATGTAACTCTTCCCTTCACTGGCAAGTGTAGTGTGAAATGCAATTTGTTGCAGAATTTCTGACAGGGAATGGTTAGCCCTATAAACGTTGTACACAGTTGTCCCAAGTATTGCAGACAACCTACTTACCTCTTAAAGGGATATTAAATGAATTGTGTTCAGGAAAATGCCCTTTTTATGCAATGCATTTATAGCTTTATTTCATATTTGAAGCAATTGTATTCGAGAAAAGTGTATTCAATGTTAATCTCGGTTTACAGTTAAGTAGAGTTTTGGAATACTTCTTTTGCCTTTAACTTGGAAAAAACTCTCCTTATATCCTCTTCCTAACCCTTTGAGTGCAAGAGATTTATGTTAAACATAACAAAAGCTTAACCAAGTGAGTGCCATACATATGTGCACATCCCTCTGGCAATCCGTTGGTTAACACTATAAAATTATCCTAATTGTTTTGATTGGTCAGGCTAGCAGCACGCTACAAACCAAAGCACTGTATATAAATCCAGCATTGCTGCATCGTTTAATTCAAGTTTAACACTTTACAGTTAGCATCTAGTGTTGTAGCAAAGCAATCTAAAAAAATGGAGCACAGGAAGCTGCTACGATTTTAAATGTATCACTAGCTCATGTAAAACAGACTTTCATTACGTCCCAAGAATTCTGAAATCAGAGAGCAAATAAATGCATGCATACCTGTACCCAATTACCATTCTATGGGAAGCTGGGATCCTGTCCATATGTTTATTAGAATCTGCTCGATGATTTGATAACCATATGGTAAAGTATATTTTACGATAACACCGTTGTATTAGAAGCACATCAAGCTGTGTTCAGCCTCCATGGATACAAAGCAGATGTTTGGCAACATGTGGCTCTCCAGCAGTTTTTGGACTCCAACTCTCATTATCTTCAGCCGGCCAACGGCAGGCTGAGGATGATGGAAATTGGAGTCCAACAACAACTGAAAACCACAGGTTGCCAAAAGTTGCCTGTCAGAAATTCTGTACTCGCAAATAAAGATTTCATGTTCAACAGATGCTTCCAAAGGCTACAATTGTTTGCACTGTAAGAAAAGAAAAACGACAATGTGATGTGTCTGGGAGTTAAGTTTCTGTTAAGATCTTGCAGTATACATACCAGGAAAGGATGGAGAAGGGAATTTGTGCTGCACAGAAAGTTACCCAACTTGTGGGCATGGCACTAAACCACTCTCTTCTAAACCACTCCTCTGGTGTGAAGGTTTTCAGAATGAAGCAGTTCAAGCAGGATAGTCATTTAACACTTAGTAAGTTAGTAAGCAATAATATATGGTTCTGTGGTTGCTGGTTGACAGACATTCTTCTAAGCAGGGTATGTCCCATCCTCAGTGTCAGCAACTGGGAGAATAAGGGGATCAGTTTCATTCCATGTCACTCCTGTATGTGGGCGGAGGAAAGCAACCCATTGTGGAAACCTATAAAAAGAAAGGAGCTGAGGTCATAAAAGACCAAAGAGAAAAAGGGGAAAAGCCAGGAAGAGATACAACCACATGGAGTGTGTACATGGGTGTTACAGTGTGAGCTACAGCAGAGGCAGGCTCTATAGATCCCTCAGACATATCTGCTGGGCAAGCAGACTCATTCATTGAATGGAACGCGATGCTTGTCAGGAGCTGAAATTTCTCAGAGACAATCACCTGGATCCCACTTTAAACACAAGTTTGATGCTGAAGAATTCCCACTTTAAGTGCAAATCACACCTGAATGGACTATTTTGTACCCTGTTTGAGGCATAGTAAGTGAAAGGACAAACAGTTTTCTGAGACTTGAACATTAACTAAAGCGTTGATTTCAGAGAATACTCACATATTAATGGACACACGATTCTGCAAATTTTTTTGTCAAGTGTTCTAAATAGTGAAAATGTGTAATTTCTCTATTAGCTTCTGTAACATACTGTCCTCAGTGTGAAACAGGACAGGAGACCGGGACTATTGGTGAAGAGTTGTCTGCTGTTTCTCTCCTTGACTTACTCTGAGAGATGACCATGGTTTTGCTGGGGATGAACGGGGAGTGTTGTTGCCTGTTGCCTTTGTTGGCCGCGGTGCTGATGGTGCAGAGTTCCCAGCTAGATACCTCCAGATCCAAGGCCAACTCCATCAAGTCTATTTTGGTGGGACAGACTCCAACCCTAGCCACCAACAAGTCAGCAAACATCCAGCATGGGCTCTCACACAAGAAAGGAAAAAACAACGGGCAGGTAAGTAATCATACTTCTGACGGGATAACCCCATGGAAACTAGATAGGTCTCCAGTTCATTGCTTTGGAGACCTATCTTCTGCTATCATGAAGTTAAAATATAATAGTAATGCACGCTGAACCACTAAAATATCATAATCACATCAGCTTATCTGTATTAATCATATGAGTGACAGATGGGTGCACAACGCATTGTTTTGCCCGTCTGACTTCAAAATAGTTTGAATGTTACTGTCATGGGGTAGACAGTTGTCAAAACTTCGGCTGTTGGGGACTACTAGTCCCATCATTACCAAGTAAGTGGCTGTTTTGGGATGCTGGGACATGTAGCCTCCAACAGCTGGATGTCAGGCAGTTGACTATCTCTGCTACTGTCAAGTGACTTTTCTCACGTTGTCCTTGGTCTGAACATGGGTACCAGGAGAGTTCAGATTACAATATTACATTGTCTGTAACTCTGTAAAGGGGGTTGAAGGTTATGGTAACTGACTTCTGTGATAAAAATAATTAGCCGAAGTTTTGGATAGCCATAGCATTCTCTTATCCAAATGCAGTCAATTGTTGGACTCGAGCTGTTGTGAAAACAACTCTTATCTCCAACCAGCTAACATCTGACTACCCCCTGATTCATCTGGAGATTATTTTTTTGCAGTTATCATGGTCACTTCGTATTGCAAAGCTTTTAGCATGCAATGTGAAATTGAAGTGCAGTAAACTTTACAGCCAGGACTCTGTGAAAGTCTGGTCCTTCATCTGCTGTATATAAAACAAGATCTAGTCTAAATATAGTAGAAATCTCCATCATCACAGGATGGCTTAGAGAAAAAAGCCTCTCTACCCACAAATTCTTACATTAGATTTGCAGAGAAGTTATACATATTGGAAACATAAAAACTAAGATGTGGGTTTACCAAAAAGAATTTGAAGAAACCAGATGCACCATAGGAGAGACATAAAAATTCCCATGATTTAAGTGGGGTTTTTAACCCTTGGAATGCTAGAAGTCGCAATTGTTGCAATGCCTCTGAGACACATCTAGCATTCAAGGGTTTAAAATCCCATATAAATAAATTTGAATTTGCATATGTCACCTTTGATGCAGTTAGTTTGCTTCAGAATTGTTACAGTTAAGCCTCACAGATTTTAGATTTTATTTCTATTAAACAGTTCAATTTTATTTTAATCTTACAATAGCCTTACATCTGTCCCTAGACCACTTCAGCTGGGAGGCCATTCCATGTATCTTTCCATAAAGTAGAATTGTTCACATGTTCCCTCTTATTCTTCCATCCTCTAATTCTAGACTAAATGTTAACCCTTTAACACTTTGAGTGCCAGAGGGGTACAAAACGCATTGCAGATCAGTACATGACTTACCCCTCTGGTACTCAAAGGGTTAAGTGTGTCCAACTCATAATCCCCCGAGTATTAGATGGGTCACCATTGCGTTTTGTTGGAAATCATTCTGATGTGCAGTGGGTTAACTGATTTTAATAGAAACAGTCTGCAAGTGTTCATCAAATATCTGTTGCTCAATTGTACAGACGTACACTGTAACAGTTTGGTATGTATTTACATATCCAGGCTACAAAATCCTAGCATATGTGGAGAATTAGTAAAGATTACAGCACTGGTTCTCAGACTGTGTTCCCTGTGACACTAGTATTCCCTGAAGTAGTTCAAGGGGATCCACAGAATGCATTACAGTAATGGCAAAGATTGGTACAAGGATGGGTTCACTACTAATTTATGTATGGTTCTGTGATATTTTGGGGGTTATGTGCTAAGGCGTGATAAAGAGGTGATAGTATGGAGATAACTTCTCCAGCTATATCACTTCTCCAGCTCTATGTTATTCTATAGAGTCTATGCACTAAGATATCTGATGCTGGTGAAATCTTAGTGCATTGGCTCCATAGAATGACATAGGAACTGGATAAGTGATATCACCAGAGAAGTGATCTCCGCTTTATCACCTCTGTATCACGCTTTAATGCATAACCCCCTTGGAAGATTAAAACATTTCAAACTGTATAATTTTGTATTTTTATTTAACATTTGTCTTATAAAAAACAATATAAACAGGCTCTTTATAAGAAACTAGTTACATACAATTACCTAGTAGTGTTTACATCATAAAATGTTATCCCAATAAGTTAGGACTGTATTCACCACAGGAGACAACTAAAACCTCCCCAAATTCTCATATATTTAAGTGGGACGTTTCAGACCTTGAATCTCAGAGAGTTTTCCATGAGACCTTTCTAGCATTCAAGGGGTTAAAAGTTCCATTAAAATCATTCAATTTCCATTTGTCCTTAATGCTGAATTGGTTAGCTCCAAGGTTTCTCCTCTTTGGTTTAGCAATGCATTGGTGACATCTCTATCATTAAATGGTTAAAATCCCCATTTAAAACATGGGGGGATTTTCATTTTTCTCCTATGGGGCAGTTGGTTCTCTCCAGAATTGTTTTTCTTCAGATTCCTATGTAGAAACCCTAATCTCAAATTTCCAGTGCCAGCCAACATTAAATACATTTAATACTGATTTTAAGTTAGAAGATGGAGTGATTTGCAATGCATTGGAGATCTCGCTAGTCCAAATGGTTAAAGGGTTTTATGGTTTTGACTTCACAGAGATTTTTGTAAAAACAGTAAAAACCACAGAAAAACCTGGAGAACCACTGGATTACTGCACTCAAGCATTTTAGATAACTCACTAAGACTGACATTAGAAGAACTGGACAAGTTCTAGAGCAAACCAGCTGCACAATAGGGAACTTAACCCTTTGCAACACAATGGCACTCAAAAGGTTAAACTGGACTTCAGACCTTGAACGCTAGAAGCCTCTCCAACACCATGAGGATCCCAGGATTCTAGTATAAATGAATGGGAATGTTGCTAATTGTTATTTGTCCCCAATGTTGAAGTTGGTTTGCTACAAAAAACTGCTCCAGTTTAGTACATCAGCCTCGCTCTATGAAAGCTTCATCAGTACCACTGATTGCAATATAACATTCTTGCCTGTAACTTTTCTTATGATATCATGTTTAAAGGTCATTGTTTTGGAAGGATTTACAAAGCTGTCTTTGTAGGGGAAGAAATATTGCACTAGGATGAATTGTAGATTATTAACAACCTCAGTGCATCTGGCTTATTTTGTCAGAGGACTAACTGAAAAGTGGCACTGTGGGACAGTTATGATATTACCAACACAGCCCTTTTGTATATCACACCTGCACAAGGACATATGAATCTCCAAAAATTTGCTTTTGTGGTTTCACGAGACACTTGAGACATGTTTGCGGTCTTTAAAACTGATATCTTCCATTAAATCATCAAGTATCTTTTAAAGATGCTTTGCCAAATGGGAATACTATAAGGCTGTTGTGCTAGGAAGAACTGGGTTAATGCTGGAGCAAACCAACTGCATTGTAGAAGGCACATAAAAATTCTCCAAATGCCCACAGAATTTGGTGGGGACTTTAATCTAGTGAATGCTAGTGGGTATGGAGTCCACTCTAGGATTCAAGAGATTAAAAGTCCCATTTGAATTAATGGGGGTATTTATATTTCCGTCTTGGTGCAGTTAGATTGCCCCAGAATTAGTTCTTCTTAGTACACCTGGCTCTAAGACATCATTCTAAACATGCATCCTTAAATCCATTTCTGGGCCTTGGCTAATAAACTGTGCTCTCCAACAGAATTTATCATTATCAATGAGGCCCTACTGGTCCAAATTCAATTTCTGATCAGTTTTTGCTGTCAATTAACAGAGCAGGGCTATTCAAACTTTGGTTCTCTAGTTGTTGGCTGGTGGGGGATGATGGGAGTTGTAGTCTCAAAGGTTGCATAGCCCAGTTCCAGAGGTAAGTTATAAACTCATTTTCAGAATAGCCATAGCAGAGCAGCAAACTATCAACTCTCTCTCCATAGACCTCTCCAACAAAACAATAGTGCAGACATTAGCAGCCATTGTTGTAGCTGAGTTTGACTTGTCACCTCAGCTACACCTCAGTAGTGTTTGTATAGTATGAAATACAAATGCAAATGGGCAAGATTAAATAAATGGCACTAAAAGTCACTGAAACTATGTAGCCCTTTCATAACTGTAGCTGTTGAAACAGGCATGTAGAAAGCTGATGTTATTAAAACTTTAAGGAACATTCCTGTACTCTCAATGCAGTGGAAAAACTCAGTGAAAGTCAAGTTTCAGTGGGGTACTATGTGCCTTATTCAAAAAGCAAAAAATGAACAATTGTGCATCTTTTTTATTCAATTTTTTTAATCTAAGTTGCTGACGGTGAGCTCTTTGCATCTGTTTCCAGAGTGCTTCCTGTCAGTACTATGAAATTAGGAAAAGAGATACAATGTAAAAAATAAACAATGTAAAAAAGTATACTGAATAAAGATTGCTCAGTGCTGAAGGGACAGATCTAAAGTGCTTCACTTTCTTGCTTTGGTGGCTGACTGACCAGGATGTCTCTGTAAAACAGACATCCAGGAATCTTACTACGACGGACATAAATGTAAAAAAAATGGTTGAAGAGGAAAAATAATAATAATAATCCTTGAAGGCCAGGAAAGTACGCAATGCATTGCACTCCACTCTGGAGCTCAAAAGGGTTAACCCTTTGAGTACCAGAGGGGTACACAACGCATTGCATTGCAATGCATTGCGTACCCATCTGGCACTCAAATGGTTAAAGGCAACTTGATTTGCATACAAATATCTAAAGTCAAAAATCAAAGGTTTCTATCCTTTGAAGTTCAATCAGTTTAAATTGTTAGTGAGGATTAATAAGCCAATGTATTTCTCTATCAGTCTGAAGTTACTGCTGATTTATCTGGAGCAAAAATAAATACATTCTCATTTAACTGTGAATTACACTACACAAGCTTTGCATTTAGCAGGTTATGGCGGTACATATTGGATTTATATACCACACTTTAAAGCTGGGAGACTCTTTTAAAAGTCCCATCTGGCAAACAGGTACTGAGTGGCCTAACAGGGCAAAGACCAGATTGGAGTTTAACCCATTCAGCAGATGAAAAGACCTACATGACAGCTCAGAAAAATGCATATCATTTGAAAATGTTTATTTTGAAAGTGTTGATGATATCGAGGCTGATGTAAGTAGAACTGGAACAATTCTGGAGAAAACCAACTAAGACATAGGTGACGAATGAACATTTCCCAAATTCCCATCTATTTAAATGGCCTTTTAATGCCTTAACTGCTAGAGAGGACGCCAATGCATTCCAATGTGTTGGAGATCTCTCTGGCATTTAAGGGGTTAAAACCCCATGTAAATGAATGGGATTTCCTATGGTGCAATTGGCCTGCTCCAATTCCTCTTAGTACATCAGTCTTACTGGGTCATATGTATAAAGTGAGTTTACTGTGTAAATCTGGAACACACAGTGGCACATTGAGGGAATGTACTAATACAGTTCAGCAATAAAATAGGTGCAGGAATCTGTTCTGTGAATTGCTCATGGCTATTAATTTATGTACAACTAGTGTAAAAGCCCTTGTACATGAGCCAAAGTGAATGGTACTGAATGGGTTAACCCTCTGAGTGCCAGAGCAATGCGTTGTATACCCCCTTGGCACTCAGAGGGTTAAGATAGCCGTGCAACCGCCAGTGCCTGCACCTGCAGCCTCAGTAACAGCAGAGTGTGAGGTACCAGGAGAGGGAGCGTGCCTTTACCTCGTCACTCTCGGATGTGAATGCGGGAGCGAGCCTTGACCCAGAGCAGGGGGTTCCTGAATGCAACTCGCACCTCCGAGCTCAGCTAGATACCACTCGACCGGGGCCAGGGCTCCCTCACACACACCGGGACGGACACCGGGCACACAGGGCTGGGAGGGCAGCTGGGAAGATGGCGATTTTTGTCCATTCTGGCAGTCTCTACTGCGCATGACTGCATCTGACAAACGTACATCTGGCCTTTTGTATGATAGGATGTTACCTACTGTGAAAATGCTCACATCTGCCCTGCTTGTACAAAGTAGAGGGCAGCAGTGGGGGTATATAGACCTGTTGTGGGTACTAGGCCGCTGCACCTTGTTTATTGTCATGTTCATGTACTAAAATAGTACAGGGTGAATTGCAGCAAAATAAGTAAATTTTCCTGTGCATGCCATGGGGAAGGCATTTGGAGCTCACATTAAAGGGATAGTAATACTTAAAATGTAAAAAAAAAATATGTTGTAGGGTTTATCCCCCAGAGTAAAACAGAATACTCCCACTGCTGAAAGGTGTTTCATTCAAAAGTTATTAATTTTCAAAGTTGAATTTTTAGGTGCAATATCACAGTGGCCTGAAATTGTACAGTGGCGCTGTTGCTGCACCATCCTATGGAGATTTATGGTCCCGGGACCAGAGCTGTCCATAGGATGGTGTAACAACAGCGCCACTGTACAATTTCAGGCCACTGTGATATTGCACCTAAAAAATTCAACTTTGAAAATTAATAACTTTTGAATGCAACACCTTTCAGCAGTGGGAGTACTCTTGTTTTACTCAGTGGGATAAACCCTACAACATATATATTTTTTTTTACATTTTAAGTAGTACTATCCCTTTAAAGTCTTAATGATAGCAGAATGTGCTTACCTGAACCAGCTAAAGAGAACACGTGCTTGTACATACCTTAAAATGCAGCCTCATGATTTTTATGCCAGTTGTTAAGCTCAGAAAATGAGCTTCACTGATGGATTTGTACATTAACACTAATATGTGCCAAAGGAAAACTCTCACTGAAACAAATGTGGATTTTGATTTTCAAGTGTTTTTGCTGTATCTGATTTCTTAGATGTTTCTGCTTAGTGGCAATTTGCTAAGGTATCCATGCCACAAAAATGGTCCTGTGTATGCCACTGTGCCAGAGGAAGGACAGTGGGGAAGTATATGGGCATATTGTGGCGTTCCATTCCTCTACACCTTGTTTAATGTTATGCACTAAAGATGAATAGAGGAACTGCTTTAACATAATTCTACTTTCCTGTGCTTGCTAAAGGGAATGTGGGATTGCTTTCATTAACCCTTTGAGTGCTTTGCAATGCATTGGTACCTCTCTGGCACTCAAAGGGTTGAAGTCTTAATGATCATGTGCACTAGTATGCATTAAATCAGGGGTAGTTAGCTGTCTTACCTCCAGCTGTTGTGGCTGTTTGGGGATGATGGGAATTTTAGTCCCCTACAGCTGGACGTCCAACAATTGACTAAAGAGATCATACCCCAATGTGCAGGCACATGATTAGGAAGCCAATGTCCCAGCTGACAAAATAAGTTGCAACTGCTCATTTACCCATTCTCATGTTGTGTTTTCATTTATTTATTTTAATGTCATTGTTTAGCTGGGCGTGGGAAATTTTCTTTAATAATTTGCTTAGAGGATTACAGTTACTGATTTTCTTCTCAAAGACACTGCTTTGCAACGCTCCAAATATTGTCCATCAACAATACTCACAGACAGGGAATACATGTATCATCAGCTCTCCGGAGTTCAAGACAGATATTTCCAGAACACCATCTTATCACACAAAACATATGGCTTCTATTAACTGAGAAGAGTTACTTAAAAATTCACATTAGAAGCTAACTTTATAATAAATGTTATAATATAATATGCTAAGGGAAAAAAAAATCACAATATACAATTTATTGGGTTATATGACATGGAAAGGGAAGATAAACATTTGTGGGGGAGTTTCCTCAGCAACAAAAAAATTTTAAATTCAAACAGTAATTGCATGCATATGTCTTAACCCTTTAAGTATCAAAGGGGTGTGCAGAGCATTCCAGAACATTACATTACACACTCCTCTAGCACTTATAAGGTTAACAAAAAGACACAAGTGGTGACTCAGTTAACTGGATGATTGTTACAATCACATAACTGAGACATATGGATGCATACAATTTCTTCTGTGCATCATTAAATGGTAATTTGTTACTTTTATTACGTTCACCACCAGTTTCGGATTATCCAATGTTGTTGTTTTTATTTTTTTCCTCCCCAGACTGTACTTCCTCTCTAATTATTGATCCTGGTTGAAATTAAGAATCTAATAATAATAAAAGAATTCTAGACAATTTTATTTTTTTATTGTTTTGTATTATTATTAAAGGAGCAGTAAACTTTTTTAATAAAAATATGTATTGTAGGGTGTTTCCTGTTGAGTAAAATAATGACACTCTTACTGCTGAGAGATGCATATTTCTAGAATTATTACTGTTTAATCGTGTTTTCTTTACATTAGCAGTGCCCTCTAGTGCTCAAATTCTAATTAGTTATTCTGTTACATTCTAATGGAGAGGAAAGTCAGTGACTTACAGTTCTCTATAGAATGTGATAGAAACTACCAGGTCACTTCCAGATTCTATGAACTGTTATAAAGTTTGAATAAAACAACTGACAGCAGTGGGAATGCCCTTGTTTTACTCAGCAGGAAAAGCTCTATAATATATAGGTTTTTATAAAAAAAAGTTTACTGCTCCTTTAAGCACTTTTTGGAACTACTTTTCATCCATTCATTTTTTTGCATTCGGGTGGTTTCATTCTGACCAAGAAATAAAGAGCTCTGCATTAAAACTGATGTATATGACTGTTACAGGTTTGGTTTGAGCAAACTGTGTAGTGCACAAAAGTGGAGCAATTCTTTGAAAAACAAATTGCCCTTCAGGGAACATAGAAAAATCCCCATCGATTCAAAAGGGACTTTTAGCCTCTTTAATTTTAGCACGGTCTTCAGTGCATTGTGAGATGCCTCAAACATCTAAGTTGTTAAAAGTCCCATTTAAATCAATGGGGATAAGGACAATAATTATTTTGGTTTGCTCCAGAAGTGCTCCACTTTTTTTGTTCATATGGTGCTGTCTTTTTGGATGAAGGTATATTTTCACTGTGACCACAAACGTCACCACTGACCGTATGAATGTGTTCAGATTATCCTACTAATGTAGAATAAATATACTAAATAGAGATAAAGACGTCATTACTTTATATTTTTTTTCGTGTTACTGTTGATACATAGCAGTACTAGCCAGTGGTTCTCAGCTGGAGTGCTACATGGACTTAAGTGCTCCATGCTTTTTTTCTATGAAGACTTTAACAGAAGTCTGAATATTGAGTTTCAAATGTATTTTATAGAAATGATTATGCACCATATTTTGTTTTTATATTCTATTTGTGAAACAAAAATAACTATGTGTTTATTTATCTGTATCTCTCTTTACACCCTTCATAAAGTGCCTATAAAATGTTTTGGGATGATATTGAATTTGCAGACATCATATTTGAGGTCCATGAGCAATAAATGATTGAGAACCACTAAAATCACCACTGTAGCAAATCTTGTTATGAGGATATTTCCAGTTGACAGCTATATGGCTGAACACTAACCAACACATCGCACCACATAATATGATCAACATGATAGTGTAACAAGAAGTCTCTAGAATTTAGGAAAGAGAAAAAATTACAGTACTTTTGTCTAGTTACAGTACTTTTTTCCCCCTACAAAACTCTGGTGATTTCTCATTACAACTGTTTTTATGATTAGTGAATGTTATCTAAAAAATTGTCTAGGTTACTGTGCTTTACTATAGTACATTAGGATAAGAAATATTCCAGAAGTTTCCCATGCCATCTATGATGAGTTCCAAAATTGTTGTTAGCACTGGTTAATAATACCTGCAAAAAGAGCTCCGCTTAGAGGTAATATGTACTTTATATTTCTGTTGATTATTTAATTCTGATTGTAAATTATATACACATAAAAACAGAACTTTTAAAGTATATGTTTTCTTGAAATATAAGTCCATATTCTGGATGCTAAAGAGGTGCTATTCTAGAGCAATTCATGCACTGTAGGGGGCAATTATAAATTAACTAATTTCAATTGATTTAAGTAGATTTTTAGTATCTTGAATGCTGTTGAGATCTGAGACCTCACTAGCATTCAAGAGACATAGTTGATGAGGCTGAAAAAAGAAATGCATCCATATCACCCCTGTTGATCCAGAGAAAGTCAATAGGAATTTTCATTTGTCCCCTGTAATACAGATGGATTGTTTCAGAATAGCACCTCTTTAGTTTCCAGAAAATAGCCCATACTACTTTGGCTTGCATATTATTCCTAATATGATTATTACTTTAAAGCTCAGTCTTGGTATTAATTAATTATATAATACAGCTTTAAGAATACCCAAACTTTACCTGATCCAAAAATCTTTGACAGATGGAGATAGTTAAATAAAAAAAATACAATCTTAATCAAGCTTTTGTTGAACATTAATTACCTAATTATCTATTTCACAATACTTTAAAATTTTAATTGTAGCGAGTCTATATTCCGTAAAGCAGAACTATCATGCTTATAAAAGTGCCTCCCAATATTTTTTACCATAGGGTTAAGCATATTAATCCTTTTATTGTACTTATTATGTCCGACATTATTTAGAAATCAAAGTTCTTCGGAGAATCACCTTCAGACATCTTGCGGAAGAGGCATCTGTGTGCCTTCACTGTCCGTCCATGTCTGCATGTCGTCTGCCAGTGAGTCTATGAAGAATTTTGATTTCTTAATAATGCATGATAGTCCGCTTTAAAATGCTACTTCAATAACAAATGCTTCTAGATATGCAAGTTTTCGGTCCTATTTTTTGTGGGGTTTTTTTGGTTAAAATATTGGTAGCACTTTACATTTCATTCTTAACACTTTGACATCCATTTCTCAGATTTAAACTTACAGTTTAAGTTACTTTTTTTATCTAATTCAGCAAACTATAATTGGCACAGTATAACTGTAAAGGAAGCGAAATGCATTTACAAAAGATTCCCCATTGTTAGTTGCAAGTCTAATGCCTATTCCTAGTGAAAATAATTCATGCAGACACTTTCCACTCACTGTTGCTTAACCATTTAAGTGCTCGGAGGGGTGAGGCCACTGAAAGGTTTGTCAGTGTGTTGTGGCGATAACATAGTGCAGGATGGAGCTGGATATCTTAATTAGCATAATCTATAAATTTAAATATAGATACACTTTTTTAAATGAAAAAAGTCTAGTACATGCAATGCATTGGAAATGCCTCTTACATTTAAGGGACAAAACAAGTCATGTCAGGTGCTATAAAGTAGATCTCCATGGCTGTATTTCTATCAGGTGTTATAGGGTAGATATTCAAATTTCCAGTTCAGTTGTGAAATGAAAATTATCCAGCTTGCAAAAAAAAGTGAAAGAAAATCCAAATAACAAGTTACATTGTTTTTCTCTTTGCAGCTGACTTAATTATTGGGAGGGGTAAGAAATCTTATATTAATTGTTTTGCCTTTTTAAATGTCATTACTGTTGAGGCTCAGTCCCAGGAGACATTAGTCTGCAGCAAACAGCACACTGTCGTTTTCCTTGATATAAATATAGGAGTGAGAAGCAAGTAGAGAAGTGACATTTAAAACTATCAAGATCAGGTATTTTCCTTCAGGGCTAAAGAGAAAAAAGAAACCATTGGAGAAAAAGGAAATCTCAGAGGTGTTCAGGTCTAAAACATGATTTTGCCAATGATGAAAGGGCAAAGGGATGGATTTCTCTTAGGCAGTCATTATTAGCACCTTGAATGCATTCTTATCCTGAGGACTAGAGACACTGAAACACATTTAAAAAGACTTGAAAAGGAGACCTTGATTGGCATCCAGTAGTTACTGGGAAGCACACTGCATGAACAGTTTGAGTTCATTGTGGCTGATAGAACACAATCTACTGCAGCAAATAAAGGAATGCACTACGTAAAGACTCAGAGATGATCTTTACATTCTAAAAAGAAAATACATTTGGGTGAAAACTCAAACACATTGTTCCTGTATCAGTGTTTTATATCAGGAAGCCATTGTTTCCACAAACATAATGGAGAACACATTATACTGAGCTGTGGTAAACTTCACAAGCATTCTATTCTGCATTATATGTTGCTGGAATGAGCAATATGTGGTCTACCAAGTGTTGATAGGCTACAAATCCAATCAACTCCATCTGGCCATTGGCCGGCTGAGTATAAGAAACTGTCGTCTGTTAACAATTGGTGGTCTACATGTTACCCACCCATGAAGTGGTGTCATGCAAGTTTCTTCCACTAAGTTCAGGCAAAGTGACAGTCACATAAGAGACTGAGAAGCACAATGAGATGCACGAGAGAGAGAGAGAGAGAGATGGAGATCAGAATCGCTGAAAAAAACAGAGAGGTGAACTCTCCACTAAAAAGACAGGGGAATGAATGTACAAAAATGAATCTGGATTTGACTTTATAGCCTTACACTTGTCTAAGGACAATTTACTAAGTTACCTACACCAAAAGTTCCATTAGCACCCCTTACACAAAGGGAGGACAGTGGAGCAGTCTATGAGCTTTTCAGAGAGTTCCATTTCTTACACTTGGCTAACACTATGTGTCAAACGAGGAGTAGGAGAAATGGCATTTTATGTCATTTTCTGGCAAGTCCTGAATGGCAGGAATATGGGTCTTACTGGAATCAAGGTCCAAAGGCTGGCAGAGATTGTCAACTTGTATGCATTATACTTCTGATACACTGTTGTGCATACCCTGGGAGCAGTCACTGGTGTTAGAGGCTAACATCAATGGGCTGCACTGGTAAATTCTTAGATTCATCCCAGGGAGAGCAGGAGTGAGTCTCAGAGAAAGAATGCAGAAATCGAGAGCAAGAATGAGTGACAGACAGGGAGAGCAGGAGTGAGTCTCAGAGAAAGAATGCAGAAATCGAGAGCAAGAATGAGTGACAGACAGGGAGAGCAGGAGTGAGTCTCAGAGAAAGAATGCAGAAATCGAGAGCAAGAATGAGTGACAGACAGGGAGAGCAGGAGTGAGTCTCAGAGAAAGAATGCAGAAATCGAGAGCAAGAATGAGTGACAGACAGAGAGGGAATGAGAGAAACAGAGGGCAAGAATAAGTGAAATACATAGAGAGAGAATGAGAGAAACCGACAGCAAGCATGAGTGACAGACATAGGGAGAGAATGAGAGAAATAGAGATGCAAGAATCAGTGACATACACAGGGAGGGAAAGAAAGAAACAAAGATCAAGAGTAAGTGGCACACATAGGGAGAGAAAGAGAAAAACAAACAGCAAGAGTGAATGACAGACATAGAGAAAGAATTAGAGTAATAGAGAGCAGGAGAGAGAAACAAAGAGAGAGATTAAGAAAAATAGAGAGCAAGTGAGATACATAGAGAAAATGAGAGAAGTAGAGATTAAATTGAGTGACAGAGAGAGAGAATGAGAGAACTAGAGATTAAAAGTGAGTGACAGAGAGAGAGAATGAGAAATAGAGAGCGTGAGTAAGAGAGTTAACGAGAGAACAACTGCATGTGATAGAGTGCAAGAATGTGTAAAAGAAAGTAAGAGCAAAAGTGAAAAGACAAAGAAAGACATGAAAGAGAGGCACAGTGACTGAGATGGTAACAGAGAGCTGGTGACATTAGGGGGATGTACAAAGATAATTCCCAGCTAAATCAGGAATTATAATTTATTTGTAGTTGTTACACCTGCTTAACATCAGTTTACTAAAAAATGTCTTGTATTATTGCTACTTAAGCCAAGGGAATGGAAGTCTAGCTGTAATTTAGGGGATTCCTTTCTTCTTTGTCTTGTCTAAAACTATGTTTTAACCCTTTCAGTGTTAGAGAGGTATCCAATGCACTGGGTTGAAATGCATTGGATACCTCTCTGTCATTCAAAAGGTTAAAAAAGCAACAGCGATAGTGATGTGATTTAATGCCATTTCCCTGCACTTTCTCTGGGACAGGAGCATGGAACTTGTAGGCATTAAAGTTCTAACTCTGGTGGAGATTGTCTGCTAATATGCAGTAAATTAATAATATGCTGTAGTACAGTCTCCTAAGCACAGCCACTGGTGTTAAAGACGAACACTAGTGTATCTGCACTGGCAAATTCATACATCCGCCCCATTGAGAGAATGAAAGAAAGGGTGTGAAAGATAGAGAGCGAGAGAGAAAGAAAGAGAGAGAGAGAAAGAAAGATAGACAGTCTGTTGTGTGTCTGTGTACAAAAGTGTTTATGTTATACATGTCAGGCAATGCTGGGTAATTTATACTAAGAAATATATTTAACTGTTATGGTGTGGTATTTTACATAAAACTATTAGTTAACATTTAACAAACTGTTTCTCACATTTTACCAGTGTAACTTGATATCCATTTGACTCATTGCATTGACAATGTAAATTGTAGTGTTCTGATTAATAGAGATTGCAGATATGGTTAGCAGAATGGTCTAGAGTAAAATAATTCAATAGTTCATTCATTTTGTATTATGTGCGAAGATTAAAACATGTTTCCTTTGAAATTAAAGGTCATGCAATTATTAGATATGACTGTAGTGTTGTTATAATAAAATGCACTGATATTGTTGAAATGATACTATATTGTTTCTAGGGATCCAGATAAACTATTTTCATATTATTCATCTGAATACCAGATCCTGGGAAAGGGTGTTGTCTGAACATACCAAATCCTGTTTCAAAAATGAGCATACTCAATTCAACTAGAAATAAATTGCCTGGGAGTAGCTGTTTTGTATTCATTTGGGATTGGCCATATTTTTGCACTAATATTTAAATGTAGAATTAGATGATTTGGGTTTGTCCAAATCAGTAACCTACCAAAACTACACAACTACTAACTACTTACTGAAACTGGACCAAATCCTGGATTTCGTACCTTTCTAATTATTTCTGATAACATATAGTTTATTCCAATTTTACTTTGTTAGAAAGTGTTTGGCATGCTTCAACAGGAGAATTAAACTAGGCTGCAATGCAGCACCAGTCAAGCTGCCCTTTTATTCAGTTTTGACCTCCTGCCTTTCCCAGGCAAATCTCTTGTATGAGTAGTGTGATAGGGACTGGTGCACATTGTGTCTGCGATGAATTATTGGCTGAAAAATGTGGGTAGGCCAGTCAATGGAGGTTGCAAAGAACATCACAGCCTCCAACGTAGCCCATGTGCATGATCAGCATGGTGGACCCATACACCACCATGCAAATGAGGCATGCTGCAACTTGGATGCATTCAGCCCAGAACACACTGAAATGTCTGCATACTCTAATGGTTTTCTATTTATGTAGAGTTTATGTTCCAGTAGTAGCCAGTGGTGAACAAGAGAACTGATCGCAAATTGTTACATTATTGTCAGATTAATTCAGCATTAGAAACAGTCATCATGCCAGCTGTATGAACAAAGTATTTAGATAATTCCAGTACATATAAAATTAAACTTTTTCAACATTAAGTCTAACAGGAGGAAGGTAGAAATGTCATAAAATATAGCGAGGCTAATATACTAAGAACTATTGCAATTCTGTGGCAAACCAGCTGCAGCATAGGTCACATAAAGTTTTTCATTGGTTTAAATATGGAGTTTAAAGTGGAACTACCACCCAAAAAATATATTGACCCACATAATTGCACATCTGGTAACTAGCTGCTCAGTAGCGCTAGTCACCCGAATTCTTACCAGATTAAAGAGAATTGCTATTCTTCATGGACTGACAAGAGGACGGAGCGTGGACATCTTACCATAGTGATGTCCATGTGCCTGTGCTGTCAGTCCATTTTAGAGCCGATCGACTCATAGCAACGCCTCCTAGACCCGGCTGGGACTGACAGCACAGTGCGCGGATGTCACTATGGCAAGATGTCCGCGCTCCGTCCTGCTGTCAGTCTATGAAGAATATAAATTTCAGTTTAATCTGGCAAGAATTCGGGCGACTAGCACTACTGAGCAGCTAGTCGCCAGATGTGCAATCATGTGGGACAATATACTTTTTGGTTGGTAGTCACGCTTTAACTTCTTGAATGCTTAAATGATATCTCTTTAGTATTCAAGGGGTTAAAAGCCCAATTTAAATCAGTGGGAATTTTGAAAATGTTTATTTGGTCCCTGTGGTACAGTTGGTTTGCCTCAGAGGTAACCAATTCTTCTTAGTACATCAATCTCAGTATATAATATACCTGTTTTCTGTATGTGATGATAAGGGTCTTTGAATGAATTGTAAGTTGAAAGCATTGGGATGCAAACATAGTAGGTCTGAGCGTCGGTTTATATAGTGTACTAATAGAGATAACGCAGACCTCTGTTGAGATGTGTTTTTTTCACCACTGTGTGAGTCTGCTATTGTTGACACACAGAACTTATAGAAACTGTGAACACCTGTTTGACGTGTGCAGCTGAACTTATCTAAGATTTATTATCCCCTCAATTGCTCATAAGATCATAAAAACAAAATTGTGTAACAATCACACATCTGTTATGAAGCAAAGGAGGGGACATAGCATGAGGGATTTTAGACATACACCATAGTCAAATCTGATAAATTGCAAGACAGAATGGCTGAGGAAAGTGTGTACATAAAGACACTGGTAATTCCATTATATGCAAGTTCTTAATGCAGGCTCAGTAATAAATCAAACTTTTACAGCTGCCAGTTGACCCATAACTGAACACTAGTGTTGAGCGAGCACCCCGATGCTCGGGTGCTCGGGTGCTCTGACCGAGCACCCCCTGAGGCTCGAGTGCTCGGCCGAGCACCCGAGCCCCATTGCATAGAATGGGGCGACACGAGCATTACACCAGGCACCCCCTGCTCTGATGAGGGGAGGGTGCCTGGTCAATGCCCCCCTTCATCTCCGCTATGCCCCCTTCATCTCCAAATGCCCCCTTCATCTCCGCAATGTCCCCCTTCATCTCCGCTATGCCCCCTTCATCTCCGCTATGCCCGTCTTCCACAATGTCCCCCTTCATCTCCGCTATGCCCCTCTTCCACAATGTGCCCCTTCATCTCCGCTATGCCCCTCTTCCACAATGTCCCCCTTCATCTCCTCTATGCCATAGAGGAGATGAAGGGGGACATTGTGGAAGAGGGGCATAGCGGAGATGAAGGGGCACATTGTGGAAGAGGGGCATAGCGGAGATGAAGGGGGACATTGTGGAAGACGGGCATAGCGGAGATGAAGGGGGACATTGTGGAAGAGGGGCATAGAGTCTATGCCCCTCTTCCACAATGTCCCCCTTCATCTCCGCAATGCCCCCTTCATCTCCGCAATGCCCCCGTACCTCCAGTCCCTGGTGGTCCAGCGGAGCGTCTTCGGATCTGTGCCTCTTCCGGCACAGATCCCCGCCACCCGAACATGGCGGGCGAGCACATGGCGGTACTCGACGAGTACCGCCATGTGCCGAGCAGAGCGATGCTCGAGCCGATCCGAGCATCGGCCGAGCACGCTCGCTCAACACTACTGAACACCATTAATGGGCAATGCATTCCTTATTGCAAGATAGCAGATAAACCCCTCACCTTTCCCATAAGCGTGATACAATTTCTATTCTGGATGCACCTCATTCATGGTGAGTGTATACCCACCTAGCAGTTAAAATAATTGCTTATACCTATGTGGTAGCAGAAACATTATACTAACAAAAGCTGGAATGTCCTGAGTTACAAAGAAGTAAGTCTACTGAGAGAAATAGCAATGTGTTGTAGACCTCTCTAGCATTCAAAGCAAAGTGTTCAAACCTCAATTTAAATTAGATTTTAAGGAATACTTATCTGTCCCCTTTGGTGTAGTTGTTCCAGTTCCTCTGAGTACATCAGCCTCACTGTATATTGGGCTAATTTAACCCCTTAAGGACTAATGATCACAGGAAGTTACCTGCCCTTAAGGATCACTTTGATGTATGCCAATAAGCCGGCACACGTGACCTGTTATGTATACCAGTGTGCGCCGAGCGGGGATCTGAGAGAGACCAGTCTGGTCTCTTGGAGTGGTCAGTTTCAGACCCTTCTTTACTTACAGCGTTCCCACAGGATCACTGTAAGACATAATTACATGACATGCCAGGACCGTCACCGGTACGTAAGGGAAAAAAACTGTGATGTCCTGGCATGTCACAGGATCGTTAAGGGGTTAAAGGTTACTTAGAGGAAAACTACACCTGGGAAGAATCATATTAAATCTCCAAAGGTTTTCCTCATATTTAACAAGGAATGAATAAATAACAAGTCTGAAAATTCTGTTACTAGCAAAAGAAGAGGGACAATGCCAGAACTGCATGGACTAACAATTTCCCAACACTTTGAAATGAATGAAAATAGGCAAAATGAAATCCAGACATAGCTTTATGCAAACATTTCAGTATAAACAAAATATTCAGTTTTATAAAAATATAACTACTGTTGCCATGTTGGTTAAATAGATATTTTATCTTCTGTGGGTCATAGTGATGTCCAACACATTGCTTCTCAGTGCATTGGACTCCCCTTTGAACAGGGATGGATTTCCCAATAGGCAGAGTAGGCAATGGGGGTGCTTCAGCTGTTCTGGCCACGCCCATATTCTGAATTGTGGGTGTGGCCAGAACAATTATTATGTCCAAGTACCAGTTTACAAGTTATTATTTAACCCCTTAGATGTTAGTGAGATCTCCAGCTCATTGTAGAGCAATGCAATGGAGATCTCTCTCTAGCAACCAAGGAGTTAAAGCTTTTTTCACTCTTGATTGTAATAGACCAAGGGTGGATGAGAGTGGGGACGGTGTCATGTGAGGATTGGGAGTGTGGCCATTAGCAGGGCAAATGGCATGCAGAGTGCCTTGCTTAGGGGCATCTGGGGTGTAAATACGGCCATGCCTTTGAGTTAAAAGAGTAGTAAATCCTCATTGTGAAAAACCATATAGTACTTTTCCTGATCAATAAAATAAGGTATAGCTGGGGGATGTGCTGTCCCATAGCAAGTACAGTTTAAACTCTGATGTTCAGACAGTTCACTTACATTTCCCCTTGTTTTCAGACAGTCTATTGTATTCTGTGGGAGAGGGGATTCTCTGGCTACTGTTTTCATAGACCACATTCATCCTTACATGACAGTTTGAACAGTTATAACTTTTGAATAAAGCAGGAGTACTCTTGTTTTACTCAGCAGAAAAGTCTTAAAATCCTATATAATAATTTGCTAAAACATTTGTACTGACGCAGTCATGCTCAGTAGAGACTGGTGCACGTGCTGCAGTCATGCGCAGTAGAGATTGCCTGCGCCCTGGCTGATACAGAGCTGGCATCAGCCGTGGTGCGGCTGTCTCTACTGCACATGACTGCCCCGCGACTGGCTGTCAGTGGCACTGTGGCCCATGCAATGGGCTCTTCAATTAGTATATATACATTTCTATAATAAAACTTTATTGATTCTTTAACTATTTCCTTTAATTTAGGTGCCTTAACAAATTAAGCAAACCACAAAACCATGAAACAAATAGATTTGTTGCATTGTTATATAAAAGGCAAAAAAGAGAGAAGCAAACCAACTGAACCACATATGCAGTATCTTGTACAAGTATTCATACCGTGTCTAATGGTTTCTTTACGTGGTCACTGAGTATTGACCTCTAGTTGCCACAAAGTTAACCTGATAGTTTTCAGACAGTTACTGTCTGTATTCTATGGGAGAGGAGTGTCACTGATAACAGTTCTCCATAGAATGCATTCAGACTATCAAACTTCCAGCTATATTCCTGATTTACTTCCTGATGGTTTAAAATGTATAATTTTTTAATAAAACAACTGCCATCTGTGGGAGTAACCTTGTTTTACTCTATAACATAAAGGTTTCCATAAAAATAAGTTTACTGTCTACTGATCCTTTAAGAATGAAGATATTTCTGCCTCATTTCTGCTATGAGGTCGGGACAACTGGCTGTGTTGCCACTTCCTCTAGCGTCATTAGGTGAATCGAAGCTTCAAGGACCATGTGGCATTGTAAATATGTTGCCAGACATGGGAAGGGTAATTTCTGACACTTACCTCCAGTGGCAGGTTGTTTAAACACAAACCACTATATATTTTGACAGATATATAGCTATATATATAGATATAGATATATAGCTATGATGATCTAATTTAATCTGGGGCCTATGCTAAATGAGAAATAAGCCAGGCCAAATAAACGCTAAATAAAAAGTGACTCCCCAACACCTAACTTAAAGTGATTCTAACACTTTATGAAGAGCTTTCAAAATCATCTATATTTATGTTAGCTACTCTTTATTTAAAATTATAGTGTAAGAAATATTTACCTTTATTTGCCAGTTTATACAAAATAGGCACCACAGGCTAGCACAGCCTGGTGTATCAGATAATAACATTCCCTTCCCCCGCCCATCTACCACATACTACCAGGAAATACAGGATATTTTGCATAAACTGACAAATAAAGTTGCAATGTAGGGAAAGTCCTTCCATACACTCAGGGCCTGTTTTAAGCTTTTTTTTTTACACTACCTGTACAAAAAATATTTTCTAAACACAACTTCATAAAATTCTCAAGGTTAACCTTTCAAGACCCTAGTGAATTTTATGAGGTTGACACTCAAAGGGTTAGTGCCACCAAGTCACTTATGCTTGTCCTATAGCATGCACATGAAAATGGTGTAAAATCACTACATTTCTTTTATTTCTTGATAAATACTTAGAGGAAAGGAACACCCTGCATCATCTAAAGACTGCCCCATTGTTCTTCACTTGGAGTAAAGGGGAGAACATTTGAGTATGTAGCTTAGTAAATTGGTGTTAGACAGGTATAAGGTCTAAAATGTATTCCAGTACCTGATTTAGTGAAGTTAAATTTGTATACTCATCCCAAAATCTTATACATGTATAGAGACTCCAGTTTTCATACTTAATTACTTGGTCTCCAGAGACAGAGGCTGATTCTCATGGCTCAGGGCATTTCCTTATAACTCCATTCTGTTTTTCCTACTTTTTGCCCATTTAAGGGCAAACCCTGCCACATTTTCCCCTATGGAATAGTTGGCTTGCTACAGAATTGCAACAGCTACAGCTACAGCCACTTATAATTCAGAGAGGTCTATAACACATTCAATGTCTTAGTACTCAAGTCACTAAAAGCTGAAGCAGTATTCCTTGAAGCACATAATTCTGAACTCCAATAAAAGTGAATAGAAAGCTGTGTGTGATGGGTAAGCTCTGTAATATTTAGAAAGAACATTTGTATTCCTTACAAGCACTGATTATAGACATGTGGTCCTGCACATCTGTGTGTGCCCTGCTGTTAGGAATGAAAGCTGTGTTTTTTTAATTATTTTTCTGTCCTCTAAAATGTTGATTTATTCATTCTTTGATTTACAATGTGCTACACACTCATCTGGCATTCCAAGGGTTAAATGTCAGAAATGTCTACAAAATACTGACTATATCAAACTTTTTTCTTTGATCTTCCAGTGTTTTGAGATGTAGGAAATTCAGTAGGTAAACTAAAATAAATTGAGAATTTGTTATTTACTGTAACAAGGTTTATAGTCTGAAAGTAAGAGGTAACTTGTAAGACTAAAATATGAAGATAAATTCAGGAGAATGCCAAGAAACTCCCATACACTCCCATATTGTTCTACCCTTGGCAAAAACAGTGTTAAAGGTAGGGATGGGCAAACATTTTCGCCTAAAAGTGAAATTGGCGAATAATGGCACTTTCTGCTTGGAAAAAAATTTCCTGTGAAAAGTGCCGTTTTCTCACTTTTTTCTACACCACACAAAAGTTTTCTACACCCATATAAAAGGCCGTCAGGCTCTCACAGCAGCCATTCTGTGTTTGTGAGAGGAGAGAGCACATACATCCCATGTGTCCCTCTTTAGGGGGGACAGTCCCTCTTTCCCACCCTGATGTCCCTCTTTTTAGGAGATCAGATTGTGTATATGTATATAATGTTGCACTACAGCAATAAACAATTGTTTAAGAGTCAGTATATGTGTTTATACATTAGTCTGTGTAAATAAATTACTTTGATCTTGTTATAAGTCATTTATTAGGTTACGCAAGGAGGTGTCAATAGGTCATGAAATAGCCTAAAAATTATCAGTAGTGCCCCGCCAATCAGCTACGCCCCCAACAACACCCCCTAAACCACAAGTGTCCCTCTTTGGCAATTTGAAATGTTGAGAGGTATGAGAGCAGCATGTTTTTTAGCTAGAGGAGATAGGCAAATAAAGGGGAATTGAAGCTTAGTTTAGGAAGTCATTTAGGTAGGACATTTGTTCTCTGTGTTAGGGGAGTCTGAGGGCACTCTCGGGGATAAGAAGGGAGGAAGGAGGTTGTCCCCAAAATACTCCAAAATTCCATGTGACTGACAGGCAAGACACAGGCAACCTATTTGCTTGCTGATCTTGCTGTTATTGTCCCTGTGTTGGGTGGGGAAGTCTGTGGAAAGACATTGTTGATTTTCTTTTTCAGTTATAATTTTTTTGGACAGGCTGTGATAAGACAACAGGGTAGACAACTTAAAAAAATAAAATATATAAAATAAAAAATAAAATAAAAAAGAATAAAAAATGAGATATCTTAGGTGACAGTGACAGACAACTGAATGGGTTTCGGCACGGCATCATACAGCTCCATCAGTTGTGTTGTGCGCTGTACAGTAAAAAAACACAGTGTAGTTGTGTAATGTCCAGCAAACGCACAAGGGGAAGGGGGAGGGGTGGAGCAGTGTAGGGACGTGAGAGTAGTAGTCCAAAAACCTACTGCAGCAATGGTTGTTGCAGTGTGTGTAATCAATGATGATGATCCCTTTACTCCAAGGGAGGATGCAGTTTGTCAAAGTCTCAGCAAAACTAGGTCCATCACCACCAGTGCCAGTAGAAATATAGAACCATATAAGAAGAACACTGAAGAAGACAAGTCACATTCAAGTGTTGATGATGCTGGCAAAAGCATAATAGAGGAAGGTGTAGCAGCTGAACCACCTGCTGCATCAGACAGTGAGACACCAAAACACCTATCCTCAAAGTAGTAGTGAATTTTGTTATAGTAAAGTAAAAATAAATTGTTTAAGACCTCCAAAAGCTTAGAGGAATATAAGGGTAGTAGTCGGCAAGAACTGTCAGGTGATGCTGATGCTGCTGAGGATGACCTAATGATGACTGATGATGCAGATCTAGAATATATCCCTCAAGCATCCTTTTTTTGTTGAGATACAGATGAAGTTGAGAGTGAGGATGATGACAGGGCTATAAGGTTAGCAGAAAGTCAAAGGCTGTATCTTCCGCCACTTTTAGGGAGCACTGTGCCTGTCTATAAACTGAGAAAGCCATTGGAAAGTCTGACCCTGGACAAGTACAGATGTCAAAAAGCACACAGTCACCCTATCAGTCATCCTCGGCATCATTGCCTCTTCAAAGCCAAGTCCCACTCAGCCACACACACCTGTTTTGAGTACCCAGCAACACAGGTTGTGTTAGATATGATGAGTACCTCTGGTGCTGCTGCTATAAGTGCTGCACCTTTGACACCTAGTAGTAGTGGCAGTAGAATTACATCAACATCCAGCTCCAGTAGTTTTAGTAGCAGCAGAAACCACACATGACAGACAAAGCCAGGACAAATATATAAACAGCAGCACAGATGAGGAGGTGGAGGACGGATGTGAAGAAGGGTTGCCACCATCGACCCCACTTGGGACCACTGCTATGACCAGTAAGTAATATGCATCAATAATCTGAGAAGGAGGATAGAGTATGACTATGGTAAAAATACATACACAAGTCACACCATGTCAGTCCTCCACCACCACCACTACAATACATATCTGTCACATTGTAGTTTGTACTTTATTTTTTTTTTATTACGTGATATCATCCTGAATATGTGCACAGCACAATTATGATAAAGGCTTATTACGGGGTTTACAATTTATATTATCAGTATGGATCAGTGCAGGTTAATTTTTGCTTTTGTGTTTCTTATAGGTTTGTCCTAAGTTTGGAGGTTTGTGGACAAGTCCCCTCTTTCCTCGCAGCGTTCCATACCTTAATCACTAGATTCATTCACATCCTTCACATTAAATATATTAATCATGGTGGTTTAGCGCTGTGGGTTTTCTATCTTTGTTTGTTTTGTACTTTGTCCTTTTTTCCCAATACAGCTGCTTATACCATGGTATCTTATTTTATTTAATTCACGTATTAAGCATTTTTCTTTAGTTTTAATAAACATAACTACGGCACATAAAGGGTTAATTGTCGGCATATATATGGCCTTTTTGTTTGCTTTGCTGGCCTAGCTTTGGCATTGCCTTTAATTACATGTTGTCCAGGGGAGTTCAGGTATATTGAGATGGGGAAGGGAGGCTGGGACTATTTAAGGGGGGATTGATAGTGTTTGGTCCCTTGGGTCCTGCCTCCCTTGTTCACTGTGGCTTGCGCCAGCTGGATAATGGGTGAGTCCTGATATGGGGAGCTATGATAGCTCCACCACTATGTTTTTAAAGTTTTTGCAAGCTAAGACGTTTCCTTAGACAGCTTCAGATGTTTTAAATTTGTTTTTAATGCTTACAGGCAAGCTGCAACGTTTCCTCAGATCAAGCTTTAGAAGTTTAGTATGTTATGTGTATAGGTTAGGTTTAGGACTCACTTTCTATGGATTGCCTTGGAGTGGCGAGTGGGCTTAAACATACATTGGCCAATCTATGCTACTAAAACCCTAATTATTATTTTATTTAAAGATAGCACAGCACAATTATGATAAAGGCTTATTACGGGGTTTACAATTTTTTTTTATTACTTGATATCATCCTGAATATGTGCCAGTGTCACTTAAGCAAGAAAGCGTTGTGGGCAAAGGACAAATGCATTCTGCATGCTAACACATTTTTCAAGTCATATTTTGCTGTAGGACTCACAAACTTGACTTTCCACTTATTTCTAAACTTCAGCCCTCAGAAGAAGTAATATTACAGTGGGAAATGTAGTACCTATAGGAAATATAGGAGAAAAATGTGTTAAATTAGGCGGAAAATGTGTTAACATTGATGGAAAATTTGTTAAAATAGGCGAAAAGAAGGACATTTTGCATAAGCGGAAAGGCTAAATTTTTCACGGGAAAAGCGAAAAATCAGCACGTTTTTGGGAAATTTTTCACTGGAAATTTTTCACACTTTTCGCCCACCCCTAGTTATGGGATCGTTTTTTGTATATATAGCTTAGTAAATTGACATTAGGCAGGTGTAGGACTAAGAAATTGGTTCCAGCAAATGCTATTGGACAGACTTGTCTTAGTATAGCCCACTACATTTTACATACAATCTAATGCTAATATAGACTCCATCGTGCTGAATGGACAGTTGTCCACTTCACCGTGCTTGAAACACCTCTTACTGTGGGTAACAATCCCACTCACCTTTTTTTGAGGCAAGATCTTGCCTCAAGCTGGGAGGTGAGATCTTGCCCCAAAAAAAGTTGAGTGGGGTTGATACCAACAGCAAGAGGTGTTTCAAGTACGGTGAAGGGGACAACTGTCCATTCAGTACAATGGAGGTGAAATTGCACTGAATTTGAAGCAGTCTACATTTAGATTGTATGCGTCTTCTCTCTTTCTTGGTATTTCATTGCATATATTGGTGGGAAGCCGATACCAGAGATTCGTGAGAAAATGGCAGCAACAATAAGTGAACAAGTATCCAAAGACTCTGATTGCCCATTTTAAGGGTATACCGTTATTACTTTCTATAATTGTTTATGTCTATATATTAGTGCCGTAGGTAATAAGTGGTTGTGTGCTAATATACTGTATAAACAGTGTTGCTGTTTAACCCTTTGAGTACCAGAGGGGTAAGCAATGCATTGCTAAGCAATGCCTTGCATACTCTGGCATTCAAAGGGTTAATTTATTTAGTGCAAATCATAGGATAATTACCAGGGTTAAAAGAGAAAAAGCCTTTTGCTCTTGATTTCTAAATCAATGATTATAGATTATATAACAACACAGGATGACATCACATGTACCAGTATTCCCAAACTGAGAGAGGGTGGCATTAGGTGCTTCTGGGGGTGGTGGGGGTACAAGGTTTTTCTAAAATACCAATCTTCTACATTTCTATGCAACATAATCGTATCCCTATTTAGATCTTTTGGGATTGTCTGGTTTAATGAACGACTGTGAACAGCACAGTCTGCCATTTTGAACTTGTGATACACGTATGTTTGGAGAGAAGCCTGTATATTTTGGTTTGTAAGTATATCTGGTGCAAAGAAAATGATGTATTATGAACTAGCTGTTTCAAATTAGATTACATAATAAAATGCAACTGAATAATAATATTAGTACAAGCGCAAAGCATTACATTTAATTTAATAAAAAAAGGGAGGGGGTATGAGTGTTTGGTGAAAACCAAAAGAAGATATAATGTTAAAAAGTTTGGGAACCACTGATTATATCTGATATATAAAAATATTGATAACCAGTTAAAAAAACCATAGTAACACAACAAGATCAAAGCCGAGAACAGAGTAGAAGACTCTTTTTTTTGCTGTGATCACTGAGTCTTCTATTAGGTGCTCGGTTTTAACCCTCTGAGTGCCAGAGAGGTATCCGACACATTGCTACACATTTGCACATTTATTTATATTATTTAGTTGCGTTTTATTGATTTTATAATCTTTTTTCAAAAAGTCAATAATTATGTTCTGCTGTGATTATTAATTAGTGAAATGACAGTATTTTTCAGTGTTTATTTTTCTTGGATAATAGTTCAAAAAGGGAAGAGAATCAAATATAATAATTATACTTGACATATCACGGTTTACCCTTTAAAGGGATAGTAATGTTTCATAATAAAAGCAATTTCAATTAATCATCATAGTATTTGGGCCATGGAGAGTGTTATTTCAATACTGCCAGAGTTATAGTTCAAGAGTAATTGAATGATAAAGTATCCCCCTCCCGCCCCTTTTTCTGTTGTAACAATACTCAGCTCAGAACTGCAAGACTGTCATGATGGATCACAGAGAGGGACAATCTTCAGTGTGCACAAGGAAAGGAATGAAAAACCTGTCAAGGGGGCAGGGTTTTCCTTATACTCACGGTAAGAAGATTGTCCCTTGCTGTGATCTGTCTGGTCCCGGGAACAGATTCCACATATGAGGGGAGGTGGCTTAGGTAAAAGGGATGGGAGGGGGATACTTTATCATTCAATTACTCTTAAACTACAACTCTCGCAGTATTGAAATAACACTCTCCATGGCCCAGATACTATGAAGATTAATTGGAGCTGCTGTTTTTGTCAAACATTACTATCCCTTTAAGGAGGAGAGAGGTGTACATAGCATTGCACTGCACAGCCCTCAAAGGATAAAGCTGTTGTTCTAACTACAACCTAGTTCTGTTTTCACTTTGAGCCAATCATGGCACATTAACATTGGCTACAGTGTCGGTTGGAAAAGTAAAATACTAGGGCATATGCATCAAGTCAAAACCTTAGTAAATAAGATGAAAACTATTGTCCCTTATATACTAAAGGAAAATAAAGCTTAAATCTTTAGCATTGAAGCAATGAAACTCCAGGCTACAAGCAATTTAAAAATGCGCATGCCCCTGATAAATTAATAAATGTTACACAACGTTCTTAAGTTGTCCACAAGGGGGTGCAAAATAAGTGAAAAAATTTACTTTATAATGTAAAGCTGAAAAAACAGCTTCTAATTAAAGCTAATTTCCTAATTTCTTGACTATATAACACTATGCTTTTTATATTTACATTATAGAACTGATTATGAGATTCAGTATCATTAAACTCATCCTGCATATACAGAGTTGATGTTCATGCCGTTACTACAATTGTTAGAAAAAGACATTTGGAAAGTGTTGTCTCTGCAAATTGTAGCCAGGATTGGAGACAATGGATCACAATATTTTGCCATATTTTAACCCACTGAGGACCAGAGGGGGTGCTCAATGCATTTAACTGTTCTGTGGTCCTCAAGGGGTTAAGGGGGATTATTAAAATCTTATGCACCCTTGTGATAATGTGGAGATAACTTCTACAGTTTGATAAACTTTCCAATTACTGTGTTATTCTCAGGAGCCTATGCATTAAGATCTCTCAAGTTAGGGATAGCTTAGTGCATTGGCTCCATAGAATAATGTATGGATGGAAATGTTTTTATTTTGCAGTTAAAGTCATTTCAGATTTTTCACCTCTTTATTACACCTTAGCACATCTCCGCTCAAGTGAGAGATGTGCTAAGGAGATATATCACTTCTTTAATTCCTATGGTATTCTACACAGCCTATGTATTAAGACCTCTCCTACTTCACAAATCTTAGTGTATAGGCTTCATATAATAATAACGAGACTATATGATTAATCTCACTGGAGAAGAAATCGCCTCTTTTCATGACAGTTATGTAAAATTGTGACTCTACACAAGGAATCTTAAATGAGTTCTCACTGACAAAGACTTACTTTCTAATATGAAACTAAAATTGCATGCAAATTATATTAAATCAATGTGAGTTATTTTCACCCATATTTTTTAAACATTCTCAAGGAAAAAATTGCCATTTATTTTAGGAAACATTTTTAGGCACAATATATGATATAAACTGCTTTGCACTATACTAGTATAATAAAATATTGATGCATTGATCTCATTTTTATGTAAGTACAATGTCAAAGAAAGATTTGAAACAAAGATCATGCATTCCTTTAGCCTGCATGTGTATGTGTCAATAAAGTTATTAAGAAAAAAGCAGCACAATGGGGGGGGGTATACAAATCCTTCTGCACAGCTCACTTTCTGCACTTATATAACATTTAATATTGAAAATCCTATATTATAATTCGCTAAGTATGTTTGTCAGAAGCCGTCATGCGCAGTAGAGATGGCTGTGCATGCCCACTCCGCAGCTGACATGGAGCGTGGCACTCTGAATTCAGACCGGAGTCCTCTTGCGCATGACTGCAGCGCCACCAATGTTGGCCCATGTACACAGGCTTTAAAGGGATAGTAATACTTAAAATGTAAAAAACTGTATGTTGTAAGGTTTATCCCCCTGAGTAAAACAAGAGTACTCCCACTGCTGAAAGGTGTTTCATTCAAAAGTTATTAATTTTCAAAGTTGAATTTTTTAGGTGCTATATCACAGTGGCCTGAAATTGTACAGTGGCGCTGTTGCTACACCATCCTATGGAGATTTATGGTCCCGGGACCAGAGCTGTCCATAGGATCGTGTAACAACAGCGCCACTGTACAATTTCAGGCCACTGTGATATTGTACCTAAAAAAATCAACTTTGAAAATTAATAACTTTTGAATGAAACATTTTTCAGCAGTGGGAGTACTCTTGTTTTACTCAGGGGGATAAAGCCTACAACATAGTTTTTTTTTACATTTTAAGTATTACCATCCCTTTAAAACTAGTAAAACAAGGGTACTCCTGCTGCTGATTTATTCAAATTTATTCTAGCACAAACCTGCATTTTTGGGTGCAGTACCTCCATGGCCTGAAATTTTACAACAGAGCTTTTGCTAAAGCATCTGATGGACCTTCATGGTCTACTGACCATAACTGTTCACTAACTGTTGTAGCAACAGCGTCAGGCCATGGAAGAACTGAACCTCCAAAAATGCAGATGAGCTGTAATAACTTTTGAATGAAATATCACTCAGCAGTGTGAGTGCCCTTGTTTTACTCAGCAGGATAAACCCTGCAATATATATTTTATGCTATATTAAACTCTACTATCTCATTAAGTTCAGCAAATTAGCTATGCGGACAGATTCATACATTCTCTCCACAGTGCTGTTTTTTTTCTTAAATAACTTTATTGACATAAAGATATGCTGAATAGAGAAATGCATGAACTTTGTTCCAAATCTGTCAATGATATTGTACTTAACTAACAATAAGGTTTAATTTTATTTATTAATTATTTCTACAGCATTTTTCTTCCTTGGTTTGAGTTCTGCTACCATTTACAAAGTTTTACCACATTTTCCATTTTAACCACTAAGGAAGGATTCCTTTTAATTTATGGTCATGCAGTGTAACTTAATTTTAGAAGAGAATTATTTCTTTAACTGCTTAAGGACCAGAGGGGTGTGCATTTCATTGCTTACCCATTATTGCACTCCCAACTGGTCTTTAACCCCTTAACGACTGATGATGTGCCAAGACCATTATCAGTGTTTGTGACAGCCCTGGCAAATCATGGAATTCTGGCATTGCAGTTCGGCTGCTCTCTGATCTGCAATCCCAGAATGAATTGCTGAAAAAAATGCTGTGCTCCTCTAGAGCCGCTTACCCCCAGACCGCACAGCTGTTACGGTGCTAAGGGGTTAATTTCTTAGTAAAAATGTTGCTTAAACTTTGGATGCTAGCGAGCTCACAAGCCTTGCTTTACAAGGTATAGAGACCTCTCTAGCATCCACAGGGTTAAACATTTCTAAACTACAGGGCAAATAAGTTTGCTTAGAAATAGTGTACATGAAAAAAGTATAAGCCAGCACAAGTTAAATCATCATGTCTGGATTAAAGACTCATATAGCCTTGGTGCTCTCAGGGTATAGATAACAATGTACTAAACAGTGTATGGGGTATAGAAGAGAGAAGGACCCCCAAAGCAAAAGAAACCCATTAATGAGGCACTCAACCAAGACCAACAAAATTATATGAAAATATGAAAATCTTTATTAAGTATACCAAAACAAAATACATAACGACTCACATTTAAAACATAAGTAAAAAAAAATAGAGGGGGACTAGCAAATGTATATTCCAGATAGACAAGGAAAAGACTCACAAATCAAATCTAATACATGCTCCTCAAAATATACAGCATAAAGAAGGTATAAATAGATGAGTCTCCTGAAAATAGATCTTTGCTCTAATATATCCATACCTGTGACTTACAGGCAAACAAGTACTAAAATAACACATAAAGAAGCAAATATATTCTTCACAGTCCAGGAGTACCATCATGGATCAGAACATGAGTCGACTGAGTTAGGGCTGCGGAAGAGTTTACTCAACAGTCACCCCTCCATAAACATCACCGATCCCAACGCGTATCACCATAAGGCTTTTGAGGAACATGTATTAGATTTGATTTGTGAGTCTTTCCTGTGTCTATCTGGAATATACATTTGCTAGTCCCCCTCTATTTTTTTTTTTTTTTACTTATGTTTTAGATGTGAGTCTTAATGTATTTTGTTTTGGTATACTTACTCAATAAAGATTTTTATATTTTCATATAATTTTGTTAATAGGGTTAATAGGATTGAAAAAGTAAACATTTTGCCCAAAATATGACATGATCTTTTTAAAAATGTTCTGTAATATAATACAAATAGGTTTGACCAAAAACATGATATAATCATTTAATACCTTTGAGAAAAATGGTAATAACCATCACTGATGAGATAGATTTTATTTTTATTTAGAACAGCATGATCAGTTTGTCCTCACTGAGGAGCAATTATAAACAATAATACATGAAACCTTAATCCCTTAATGACCACATGGCCGGCAGTTAAGGACAATGGAACTTTTTTTTTGCAAAATGAATTCTATGATGTGCCAGGACTGTCATGGGTCCTTAACACAAGTTTACCCATGATGGTCCTGGCACTTCATGGGTTCGTAAGAGGTTAATCCTTTGAGTGACCGAGGGGTACGAAATGCCTTGTTTCTCAATGTGTTAGGCAGTGGTCTGGCACTGAAAGGGTTAATGATCTCCAGCTGTTGGGGATGATGGCAGTTGTAGTTACCAACAGTGGAGAGGCAACATTATCCGATGCCTGTATTGATGTGAGCACTGGAAGATTCTTTTGAACACATCCACTTTTAATGACTAAAAGCAGTTGACTACACACTCTAATCAATATGAAACAAATCCACTGGCATCATTATAATATTCCAACTCTCTGAAAAATGGCTGCATATTTTCATTGGTGTTCCCTAGAATATTTATTTCTTGCCTGGGAAAGACATGAATGACAAATCAAAATGATTGTTTCATACCTATTAATGTTATTTGTATTGTCACTTGGGCAAAGGTGTATTAAACCCTCAAACAGAATTGAGCGGCTCCAACATCAAAAGTTTTTTAGTATGAAACACCATAGTTAACTCTTCCCTCCAGCTTTTACATCACTGCCAGACGTTTAAACTCCAAGAACTACACAAAGACGAAGGAGATGGAACTTACAATCCTTCACTGAGCTTAAAGGGATAGTAATACTTCATTTTAACTTTATTTTGTAGGCATTAAAAAAACATGAAGAACGATATAAGTCTTATCTCTCAAACCTTTATGGTTTAAGAGATATTCACAAGCAAAGTTTCCCCTCCCCGCCCCTTTTGTCTAGTGTAAGCCATCTCTTCTCAGATGTGGCATGCAGTCCATAGACTAGACAGATAACAGCAGGGGACAATCTTCTTTATATGAAAACAATGAAAGCCTGCCCCCCTTGACAAGCTTTTCAGGTTTTTCCCTTATTTTAATTGAAGATTGTCCCTCTGTGCAGTCTACCTGGGCACCTCCCTTCTGCTTTGGCTAAGGAGTGTTACATCAGTAAAAGGGGCGGGAGGGAGACACTTTGTCATTGAATTACTCCTGAACTATAACTCTGACAGAACTGAAATAACACTCTCCAAAGTCCAAATACTATGATGATTAATTAGAGCTGCTTTTGTTATGAAACATTACTATCCCTTTAATAATTTACCAAAGCTTGGCTTGGTCTATGACGAATGGAGGTAGATACATGTGAAACATGTAAGACCTTCCAACAATCTGAATGTGTCCACTAAGAATACATTTGCTGGTTTTATATTGGTTCTCTGCTCCTTCCTTGTGTATGTCCCATCTCCTTTTTCTTAAGCTTGTTGAAGACACGATGAATTAAAAAAAAAAGGTGTTTGAAAAAAAAATACAACTCTATAATAATTGCAATTATGATGATGTTGTTATAAACATTTAATAAGAACATAAACAAATCACACTGAGGCAAAAGTATCAAGGAAGTGCTTAATACATTTGTAGCAAAATTGTTGCACCTTATATATACCAAATAAAGCTTCAGATTGTGTTGTGAAAGGAAAATTGCCATTAATGTAAAGGGAGCTTTAACCCCATGAGAGCTAAAGGATTCCCTAAGTCATTGCAAAGCAACGTGTTGGAGACGTGACTAACATTCCAGGGTTTAAAGAGACCCATTTAAAGCAACAGGAATTTTAGGAATCTGTATTTGCCCAGTAAGGTAAAGCTGATTTGCCCCAGAATTGCTTCACTTTTGTTTTATACATAAGGCTCATTCTGAAGGAATTGTTCCTTTATGCATATGGTTTAATTGCTTAACCTCTCATTTGCTAAACTTTTTCCTTAATACAGTGAGTAAATATAATTGGTGCATAGATCTTGTTTGTCAGGGAAAAAGTGGACCAATTACGGAACAGTATAACTATACTACATGAAGAATAAGCCCCATTTTTTCCACTGATAACTTTGAGACTAATTTCTTTGTCCATGATTTTCTGCATGTTTGACTTGAAATGTATGTCCTTATATGTAAAGTAAATGTGGTGCAATTCTGGAGAAAGCCAAATGCACTATAGGGCAGATTTAATCTTCAGGAACCCCTAGGGAAGGTACTCAAGGTCACCCTGGCCCTATCTACTCCTTAATTCCTCTCCAAAGCCGAACCAAAAACACTTTTAATCCCTTGGCTGCTAGACTGGTCTTTAATGCTCTCCACAAGCAACCGCGCTGGAGACTCTGTAGCATCCAAGGAGTTAAATAATGACCAGTAAATAATATGCACACTGCTAAATAAACCAGCTACAATAAACCAGGATCAGCAAAACTTAGAATGTGGCTGTGGCCACTGGCAAGCAATTCTGAGGCATCCCTCAAAACATAACAATGTAGGCAGTTGTCTACTGTACCTGTTAGGAAATCTGATCCTGAGTACATTAGATATATTGGAGAATTGTCTTTGATAAATATTACACCGTTGACTTGATCCAGAATCTCTCAACTCAGGTGTTGATAAATATGCATTATTAATCCTTTAAGGACCAGAGGGATGTACAATGGATTATCTGGCAATGTGTTCCACACGCCTCTGGTCCTTAAACGGATGGACCACATTTCTTATTAGCTCTGCATTTTGAAAACACTATTTTATTAGATTCTCCCCTTAGACTTTCACCAATGGCAAAGGCTTCCTTTTTTTTTTTTTACTAGAAGCTTATTCCATTAATGGATAGCTGCATATTGCTAATGATATGAATCATGCCTCATTCTGGTTGCTAGCCAAAAGTAAAATGTTGATGAATTCAACACCTGCTCATTCACTGATTCCACCCTGAAAATATCATCTTTGTCCACATCATTGGAATCTAACCAAAAGCAACTGGAAACCAAATGTGTATTTTGGATACCATCTTAGGAACTCCACCTGCTTGAAACTGTGAGAATGTACACACACAAGCAGAAACTATAGCAACAACACAGGTGAATTGTCTGTTAGTAGAAACATAATTAAATGATCACTACAATTTTATTATTATGGAATAATATATATATATATATATATATATATATATACATATATATATATATCGGAGAGAATGTACAACTCCTCTAGTGCAGCTCTGTTGATACAGAATTCAAGCCAAGATAAGGGGAGCTCTTATTCTCAATAAAGCATATATCACACATAGACAAAAAGGATTTACTCACATGTCCATTGTGTACCGGTTGTATTCAACAGGGGAAATGCCTGCCCCTGGTCAGGGATCTCCATGGCTTGTAACAGCAAATGATGACCGGTACATCAAAGATAAAATAATATGTAAATATTTATTAATGTATTAAAACTTAAAATACAGTTAAAAAAACAGAATGAAAAGCCTAAAGTGACACGGTTCTGGATTGCTCCTTTCATCAGACTAGAGAAGAGTCGCTAGACTTCTGGTGTGCACTGGATCACTTTAGTGCAAACACCCCATTGTCATTATGATTAGAATACTGGGGCAAGCCCTGAACACCTCCCCTTTGCCACATGCATGAAGTTACTCTAATTTCATGTGTGATTTTTTTAATACATCATGTAAAATTATGGAATTCTTTGTTTTGGGGTGCTCTGCTTACATATACTGTACCTGCTTTCAAAAAATCAACTAGCAAAGAACAATATTGATAGTTATGACATTTGGCTTCAAAGCAGATGGTATGTTGATCCAGTGAAATATCTAACTGCCATTTGGAGCCAGGAAGGAATTTTTTTACCAACTTGCGGCATTGGAAATTGGAAATGGCTTCAATGTTTTTTTTGTTTGTTTTTTTGCCATCCTCTAGATCAGCAGGGGTGATTGGCATGGGCTGAATTTGTTGGACACATCTTTTTTCAGCCTCATCAACTATGTTACTATGTTAAACATAGTGATATAGTAAATTAGGTTGAAAAAAGACACATGTCCATGTAGTTCAACCTTTGCCTCATAACCCAGAGAAATGAGAATTATATAGGCTTTTCTCCAGCCAAATAAGTTAGTCTTTATCGGAACTTGATGTTTTGCCTACTAATACTAAGTATAACCCTGTATGTTCCTTCTTGAAAGAAATATATCTAATCTTCTCCTAAATGTATCCATTTTATCTGCCATTACCACATCCTTGGGCAAGGAATTCCACAATTTAACAGACCTTACTATAAAAAAAACCCTTCCTCTGCTGAAGTTGAAACCTTCTTTCCTCTAATCTCAAGAGGTGGCCCTTGGTTATCTGATCAGGCCTTGGAATGAATAGCTCACCAGATACATGCTTGTATTGACCTCTTATATACTTGGACATTGCGATAAGATCTCTTCTTAGTCGTTGTTTCTCTAGCGTAAACAAACCAAGTTTGTCTAGATGTTCCTCATACATCAAATCTTCCATTTCCTAAATTAATTCTGTTGTTCTACACTGTTCTCTCTCAAGTGCCCAAAACTGCACTGCATGTTCGAGTTGACGTCTTACCAATGATTTCTTCAGTGGCAAAATTATGTTATCCACTCTTACTTCATTGCTCCTTTTTATGCAAGACAAAATTTGGTTTGCTTTTGCTACTGCTAAACAAGAAAGGAACACCCCAAAAGCTGTTGCTGGTTATTGAGATAGTCAGTCAGCAAGCAAAGATCTCCATAGGCAGCAAATACAAAAACAGAAACATGCACACACACACACAAATACAGATATATAAAAACACACACATACATATATATGCATACACATGCATGCATGCATGCACACACATACAAATATTCATTTATAATAAAAAATTGCTATTCCTTTAAATATTGCAGATATTTAATAGTGTGCTCAGTTGCTGGCTAACTTTTCTTTCATTCCCTTTAAACATATATTTCATCATTGTTATTTTACTAGTGAGGAGCTTAGGGATGTAATTTAACAGTCTAATATAAACATTTTTATAGGTATAAAGTTTACAGGATTGCAGTACTTTACAATCTTAATCTTACAGTACAAATACAATACACCGCATAATCAAAAGTATAATACAACAAGACATATATGCAGAAAGGCGAAAAAGGCTTTCCTGCACTAAAAAGAATGTCCCTAATGATTTAAATATAATTTTTTTCATGATAAAACATTGTTGAGAATTTCAGTTTGCACCATACAATGCATCTAGTTTGTTCCAGAATTGCCCCAGTATGTATTCTTAATACATTAGCCTCATTCAGTCTCTAAGGGCAAGATGAACATTGCCCTTAAAAAATCTGATGTTAAAAATGTCTTTGATTTTGTCTTTGAAACAAACATTTTCAAAAAGCAATGACATTTTTTTGACTTTAAAACGACAAATTTTCATACAAACCCTTTTTTTTTTAATTCTATAGTATGGCTTCTCACTCAACAGTCCTTTAATACTCCAAGTTAAGACCATTTTTATTTTGCCGGGAAAAAATATGACGTTAATCAGACAAAAAAGTGTTGGTTAAAAGAATATTTTTTTTCTGAAAATACCTTACAATAGGACGGTAGATTAAACCACGCCCACTTTTAAAACGGCTTTTTTCCTTTGACGGAGATGGCGGAATTGGATGCAAAAAATGACGGTAACTTGTCTGAGAACTGACAGGTCATGGCAAAAGAACTTTTTTGTTCTGATTACAGACAATTTTAGTTACCACCACCTTTCGAACATATCGCCCAAAGTATAAGTGCCAGCCTTTAGAATACCTCACTTGGGAGGATGTACTAATATGATTCCATGTTCTACCATACACTGGAACCAGTTTCTTAGTTCCACACTTGCCTAACTCCTTAAAGGGATAGTAATGTTTCATAATAAAAGCAGCTCTAATTAATCTTCATAGTATTTGGACTTTGTAGAGTGTTATTTCAATTCTGTCAGAGTTGTAGTTCAAGAGTAGTTCAATGACAAAGTATCCCTCTCCCGCCCCTTTTACTGATGTAACACTGCTCAGCCAGATCAGAAGGGAGGTGCCCAGGTAGACTGCAGAGAGGGACAATCTTTAATTAAGATAAGGGAAAAACCTGAAAAACTTGTCAAGGGGGGCAGGGCTTTCATTGTTCTCATAGGAAGAAGAATGTCCCCTTCTGTTATCTGTCTGGTCTTACAACTAGATTCCACATCTGAGAAGAGATGGCTTACACTAGGTAAAAGGGGCGGGAGGGGAAACTTTGCTTGTGAATATCTCTCAAACCACAAAGGTTTGAGAGATAAGACTTGTATCGTTCTTCATGTTTTTTTAATGCCTACAACATAAAATAAAGTTAAAATGAAGTATTACTATCCCTTTAATGCTACTTGCTTCAAGGGGAGGTAACTTGGGAGCGTAAGGGCATTTCAAGCCATTTGTTTCCTCAGTGACTTGCTTAACTCCATTTATTAACCCCCTTAAGAACCAGAGGGGTGTTGAACGTATTGCTTTGCAATTCATTGTGTACTCCCTCTGGTTCTTAAGGGGATTAAACAAGGCATAGAAGTGTATCTTTACTCATTTTTCAAATGCATGTGTCTGGGGAGGTGTTCAGGGCTTGTTAGTATTAAAGTTGTAACAACAGTGGAATGTGTGCACCAGTATTCACTAGAGTGATCACATGCTTTTGTGCATACCCTGAAGTGCAGTTGAAAGCTAAGGCCAGCAGAGCTACACTGGCAGATTTCTACATTCCCCCACTATCTTATAATGAGAGGTGTTTCAGTTCACTCTGTAACAGAGATCTCCAACTGCATTCCTAGACAGCTTAGACAGTGCATGGTTTGGATATCTCCCTGCTTTTGCAACAGGTGTCAATAATTTGTTTAGTAATTCTGAATGAACTAACTCTAAAAAATCAGTGATATACCAAAAAACTGCACTGTCTTAACCCCCTAGAAATCTAGTTTGAGACCCATGAGGTATTTTTCATGTACCATTACTTCATACCAAAAGCATAAGCCATTGAGCTTGCAGATTACTGTCTAGTTATTTTATTTCTGCTGTTATATGAGGTAATTATGTGTCTTTTCACAGCAAAGTATGTTTTTTGTTATTTTTTATTGCAAGCGGTCATTTTCACTTAAGTTAATTTGCCTATTCCCTTGTTTATTTTTATTTTGTGGCTTGTGTTGCAGTACATACTTCCCAAGAAAAACACAAATGTGTTACAATGTAGGTTCATTATAATGCAGGGATTATCAAACATGACAATAATTCTGATTCACTTATATTGAGTCTGAGGTACTATGTGGAACAAGGGGGATGTTATAAATGTCAATACAGGTGCAGTTTGGTGATATTGCAGTGAACTGGACCCAGATTCATCTTGGCATGTACTATCTTTGCTATTTCATGCCTGCAGTTACATCTCAAAAACTGCATGCATGCTACATGCCTTCTTCAGGTTTGAGATATTGAAATGTTTCTTTCTCCACTGTCTCATTTGCATATTGACATTTGGCTCAATGAGAAAATTGCATATTCCTAAAGCATACCTCCCAACATTTCAAATTGCCAAAGAGGGACACTTCTGTTTTAGGGGGTGTTGCTGGGGGTGTGGCTGGTAGACAGGGCATTTCATGACCTACTGACATCTTGTTTTATCTAATAAATGACTTATAACAAGACCAAGGTATTTTGTTTACATATACTAATTTATAAACACATATATTGGCATTTAAACAAACATCAATGTAAGTTTTATTTCTGTAGAGCAGTATGATACATTTAGATACACACCACACAATCTGATCTCCTAAAAAGAGGGACATCAGGGTGGGAAAGAGGGACAGAGGGATTTGGGTCTAAAAGAGGGACTGTCCCTCCTAAAGAGGGACAATTGGGAAGTATGCTAAAGGTGGTGTTTATATCTTAACACAGCTCTTCACCACAGACATTAAAAAAATTTGCGTTCCTGAAGTTGGTGAATTCTGTGAGTTTTTGAGGCTGCATGCCTCATGTTAAATCTATTACACAACCACACTGTAAGAGACAATAGTTGACAGCATAGCTCTGCACTGCTTACATCTATCAGCGGATAGTCTGCTCTGCACTGTTTACATTGATCAGCTGATATTCGGCATTGTATTGTTTACATGGAGAAGCTGATTAGAGGATAGTGGACAGGTTTACTCTGTGGATGAGACTTCAAGCTCAGTATTGCAATTCAGAAATATTCCCATTAACCCTTTGAATGTCAAAGTGCTCAGAGAGAATATAAAGTGTAGAGTGATATGCTTTCTATTTAATGTTCACACCTCACTTCTCACATGACCACAACCACATCCACTGTTACTTGGCAGAAGAAAATACCTTTAGAGGAGCAATTCTGTGACAGGCCAACTGCACTGTATCATACAAATAAAAATTCCCCAATACCCATTTATTTAAATGGGGCTTTTAACCTCTTAGGTGCTAGATGTGTCTCCTTTCTAGCATTCAAAAGCTTAAAAACCCATTTAACTCAATAGGAGTTTTTATTTCTCCCCTATGGTTTGTTGCCCCAGAAGAACAACTCCTGTGTATTGTGGACACGACCCATTGTCTACACTCTGCAAAATACAAACACTAAATATAACTTAACCCACTGGGTGCTAGAGAGTTTTTCAACACATTGTGAAACCTCCATAGCATCCAATGGATCAAATGAACTGATCAGTAAAAGGATCTATAAAGCGGCAAAGAAATTGGCCAAACTTAAAGAAACTGGGCATTGTAGCAGATATACATATAAACAGTAAATAAAGTGGCCACTATAAACCAGGGGTAGAAACCTGTTTAGGGAGCTGGGATTATACTGGCCCTGTATGTGTGATAGGTGTGGCTAAGACAAATTAGGAACTTTTCACAATTAGGAGCCGAAATCTATTGCTTACTCTTCCTTGTGTGGAATCCATTCCAGAAGAAAAGATAGAGGATGTATGAATATGATTCCTCTGTAAACCATGAGTTGGAAATCTTACACCTGTCTAAAGCTAATTTAGACTTATCTAGAGTATTGAGATATATATGTATTTTTCAGGTTTACATGTACATGAGAATTTTGGGCTTATAAGTATTAACAGCCTATCACTAACAATATAGGTGTATCCCAAAAATAGATTTATTGATGTATTTATTATGCATACATATAAATGCATATTACTGAGCCACTTATATATCCCAGTTTATGGGGTTCAGATATGAAAAAGTTGGTTTCTATCAAATAGCAGTATAGCACAGAATAGCTAATAGAATATACAATCACATGGTAATCGCAGTTCATACTTTATATACTCATTAAATGTTTAAACAAACAAAAAAACAAGAGAAAACCACACAATTAATCCTAAAGAAACACATTCATATCATATAACATAGATATGTACACAATTATTATTTTCAAGTTCACAAGATTCATGGCTTTTTTTAACCAATAC